>OY757941.1:3755412-3872912 GCA_963585895.1 Sepioteuthis lessoniana | reverse complement strand
CTTCTTTATCTGAGTTTTGTTGATATCATTACAATATATATATATATATGTATAGATAGATATATATATATAGATATTTACTTCTTTATCTGAGTTTTGTTGATATCATTACTAAATATATATATATATATACATTTACTTCTTTATCTGAGTTTTGTTGATATCATTCCAATTTACAATTACCATATCTGAAATCATCATTTAGCTCCTATTAATATTTTTACTCTTATTTTCTTTTAGATTTTGTCTTCATAAGTCAAAGGCAAATGATAGAAAATGTCTTCTTTGACAGAAGAGCAAAGACGAAGAATTGAAGAAAACAAAATTCGGGCTTTGGAGAAACTCGCTCACAGAAAATCTCAGATTGACACATCATCATCAACTCAACAGAAACCCAATGCTTCATTCACATCTCATCCTAAGAATCAACCCTCCAACAATGTGTCATCAAATACAGCAGCGCATTGCCCAGATCCTGTCCGCAATGCAGCAACAGCAGACAATAAAAATCTTTCTTCAACGTCTGCACAACAGTCGAAAATTTGGAACACATTGGGATCAAACCAAAATTCAAATCTTAAAAAAGCTAATCTGGAAACAAAACCAAATAGCAGTATAAATCCTATATCGGCTGATGATGACAAAAAGGGTCACGATAAAGTTACACAACCAGCGAATTCGTTTTACGGTAAAAAGACTGTCATAAAAGCAAAGACTATTCTGTTATCAAGAACACATTTCATGGTCGAGGTAGGATTCCACGCAGGTTTGATAGCTCTTTTTAAAACAATGGAAACTAGAGAATACAGTAAGTTTTAACTTTTTAATTAATGTTCCTTGTTATTATTTGTCTATTATGCCAACTTGGACATTTTTGTTTTTTTACTATCTTCTCACATTAACCATCTACCCGTCAAATAGAACTATTTGATCATTTACTATACTTAAACCTTTTAACTGTGTACATTGCCCAGTCGGCTGGGGCTGTAGAATACACCAACCGCTTCTCTGCAGAGGGGTAAGAGCCCGAAACCACCCCACCCCAACGAGTGTCCTGGATACAAGACTAAACAATCTGATTGTGTGGTTCCAGTGATGCTGGAGCTTTGGGAAATGCAGAGTACCTCTTCATTGCCATTACTCCCTGGTCCACTCTGGCCCAGAGTGGTTGCACCTGATAAGGGTCCTATCTATCGGTTAAATAGAACTAAACCATGGTTTCTTGACTTAACTGTTTTTTGCATTTAAACTTCGTATTTATACTAAACTAAATTGCTTAAAATAGAACTGTTTTGACATCTAAACTGTGTACTTATGCTAAACTGAATTATCTGAAATAAAACTGTTTTTCATTAACTTTGTGTTTTACCCGGTTGGCTGGGGCTGTAGAATACACCAACTGCACCTCTGCAGACGGGTAAGACCCCCCCTCAATGAGTGTCCAGGATATGACACTAAACAATCTAATGGTGAGGCTCCAGTGATGCTGGAGCTTTGGGGAATGTGGAGCACCCCTTCATTGCCATTACTCCCAGGTCCACTCTGGCCCGGAATGGTAGCACCTGATAGGGCCCTATCTATGGGTTAAATAGAACTAACTGCATACTTATGCTAAACTTAATTGTTTGAATTAGAACTGTTTAACTAAACAACTGCTTGAAATAGAAATGTTTTTGACAAATAAACTGTGTACTTCCACTAAACTGAATTTTTTGAAATAGAGCTGTTTTTGACATTAAAACTCTACTTACACTAAACTGAATTGTTTAATATAGAACTGTTTTGACATTTAACTGGGTGTAAACAAAATCTGTACTTATACTAAACTGAATTAGCTCAATTAGAACTGTTTTACTGAACTGAATAGCTTGAAATAGAAATGTTTTTGACAATTAAACTATACTCATGATAAATTGAATTGTTTGAAATAGAACTGTTTGCATAAAAATGGATTTGGCATTAAATAACCTATAAAGGTTGATATGTGCCATAAAATCCAAACAAACAACCAACCAACTTAACTGTGTACAAATGAATAAATAAAGTTGATTAAAATTATTAGTGTTAGATAGGAATACTTAAAACCATATAACTGTGTGTAAATATCTGATTAAAATTAAACAGAATTATTAATGTTAAATAAGAATACTTGAAACCATTTAATAAATATAGCAGTATCGACTCGACCGCTGCTTGGAAGAAACTGCGTTTCATTTCATCAGTCAGGTCTGATTTCCATATGACCGATAGCCTATCGATAGCTGTCCATGCCTTTGCTGGTCGTGTGTCGATGTCTATCTCGGTTGATGAGACACTGCTTCCTAGGTAGGTGAACTTGTCTACTAGTGTCTGAGATCTACCGTTTAGTGTGGAGATGTCACCTCTTTGATTAAGGCACATATCCAGGACTGACAAAAGATGAAAATTTTCTATCACTGGGCAGTTGTCAAAATGTAAGATTGCCTTTTAATCAAACTTAAAAGGAATTTTTATATTTTTTAAATCACTTTGATTTTTTTTTTTTTCTTTTTTCATATTTTTATATGTTATTTTATTTTTGATGATTTTCACCATTTATTGATCTTTAGCGAGGAAGAGTGTTACATTACCTCCTCATTATATTATTTAAGCCTGGACATTGGCCCAGCGGTTAGAGTGTTCGCCAATGGCCCGGGAGACCTGGGTTCAATCCCAGGTCGAGTCATACCAAAGACTTTAAAAATGGAACTTGATACCACCTTGCTTAACACTCAGCATTATAAGGTACAGTTCAAGGGTAAAGTGGAGCAATCCAGGGAATGGAGTAGCGCCCTCCCCTACACCTTGGTGTAGTAGCTATCGAAAAGGGAGCCTTCGGGTCACCCTCGACTATGGTCGCTAACTTTACTTATATTAGAAGGAAAATAAAGGAGAAGAACGAGGATACCGTAAGGTTTTTAATTAGAAGTTTAATGAAACTTGAGTTGAGAGTTAGCCTTTGTGCTGGTCATCAAAGCGAGAAAGAAAACAGGTATAATAGGGTCGAGCTGGCATTTTAGTGAGTTGCCAGTAGTTTAAAGTCCTATAGCAGTGGAAGATATATTCAGCATAAATGCGTGGTCCATGGTGTACGCAATTGGCGTGTTGCCAGTAGTTTGAATTTGTCGAGGGCGTAATATGTAACGTCTAATTCATGTTCAATGGGGAACCTTTGGTCTAGCAGAATAGACTCAAAGTCCCATGAATTAGACGGCTCTCCTCATAGTGTAATGAAACTGCTGCTATTGAAGGGAGCAGACAGAAAGACATCCGTCCTGCTTGAAGGCTTCTGAGGATAAAGATAGATTGGTACTCTTTCACTGTCTTTGAATTGCCCGGGAAAGGTCCGGGCAGAATGGGATAAGTCATCCTCATCGGGTGAAAATATCAGAGGAGACCAACTGTCAAGTTAACAAAAATTTGAAGTTCTTTCTGCTACAGATCCTTTTAATTATCCTTGTCTGAAAATGTTTCAGTTGGACATTCAATATTTCTCTCTGTCTTTTTTTTTCCAGATGCCATGACTAAATACTGGTCATTTCAGCTGACAGAATATGAGAAACTGGGTAAGAAATTTTTGAGTCATAAATAAAGCATTTACATAATTTTTTGTCTATAGCAGATATGCCTAACTTTGGACTGCAAAATTCCAGAAAAAAAAACAATTCTTCTTGTTATATAGCCATACATGAATATGTGAAATGTACATAGAATGTTCATAACTCATATATAGATAACATAGGAATCCCGAAACACAAAAAACACTTACGACTTCTTAGTTCAGGTACGAAACTTTTTTATTACCTTTGAGTTAAAAGGTTTTTCGACATAAGGAGAGACATACACCTGACTTTTCCATCTGCCCCAAACCACGTGTGACACCCGCCGCAAGGCCACGGCAAGCTCCGAAAGTCAACCGTCTTCCTCGGACGCTAAAACCCAACTAACTGACTTTTCTCAAATCCCCAAAATCCTCTGCGCACGCTTCCGGTGCATGACGTCATTCGCACTCCCTAGCCCCGTTTCTCATCTGGGGTTTCTATTGTGACATTTCTGAATGACACGTCCGCTCCACGTGTGTGTGAACACCTGTGCTCATGTTTGCACCTAACTAACCCATGCACTGGGCCGAAAAGTTCTCAGCCTAACTAAACCCAAAGGCAAGATATATAAAACAAAATACCTCTGCCATTATATTACATTCTCTATAATATTCTCCCTCCAACTATGGGTAAATAGTAGGGCAGACTAGGTTCTTCAGCCTTGGTGAGGCAACTAGTCTAGGAGAAGGAAAACTCTGAATTGAAACCTGTTAAACTCCGCTTAAAAAAATGACCTTGTGCCACATCCTGCCCGAGTGGAGGGATTGGGTAAATATGATAATATGTACCAACATTTTAGAATGTGTATCAACTAAAAATCATATGTATGAACAGGATTATGTATTTAATAACCCACAAGGCTTGATATGCCATTAAACCAAAGAACCTTTTTTTTTTTTTTTTCTTATTGTCTGTATCCGCAGGTTTAAATTTTTAGTGTTATTTCATCCTGAACAAGTCCTGGCAGCAACACCCCACAAGACACCAACTGTACGGCCACCTGCCCCCTATCACGAAAACTATTCAAGTTAGACGAACCAGACATGCAGGACACTGCTGGAGAAGCAGAGATGAACTCATAAGAGATGTACTCTTATGGATCCCCACACATGGCCGCGCAAAAGCAGGACGACCAGCTCGAACGTACATTCAGCAGCTATGTGAGGATACAGGATGTTGTCCTGAAGACCTACCTAGGGCGATGAACGATAGGGAGGAGTGGCGAGAGAGGGTCAGGGATATCCGTGCTACAAGCGCGATATGCTGATGATGATGATGTTATTTCATTGGTTATTAATGAATCAATGAAATGTAAATCTTTCATATACGTTTGTTTATTACAATCACAGATGTGTTATGTTTAAAGAATGGGTTGGCCAATTTCCGATGGTACAAGTATGTCTATATAAGTCTATATGCATGTGGATGCAGGTATTTCTGTATGAGAGTGAGACACCGTAGGCATTGTATATGTATATATATATATATATATATATATATATGTGTGGGTGTGTGTATATATAGTACAATTTGATGGAAACTCAAACTCGGTTAAGTCATCATAATAAATTTATTTTGTCAGAGAATATTACTATATTCTGTGTGTGTGTGTATATATATATATATATATATGTGTGTGTGTGTATATATAGTACAATTTGATGGAAACTCAAACTCGGTTAAGTCGTCATAATAAATTTATTTTGGCGGAGAATATTACTATATTCTGTGTGTGTGTGTGTGTTTATATATATATATATGTGTGTGTGTGTGTGTGTATATATAGTACAATTTGAAGGAAACTCAAACTCGGTTAAGTCGTCATAATAAATTTATTTTGGCGGAGAATATGACTATATTCTCTGTGTGTGTGTATATATATATATGTGTGTGTGTGTGTATATATAGTACAATTTGATGGAAACTCAAACTCGGTTAAGTCGTCATAATAAATTTATTTTGGCGGAGAATATTACTATATTCTCTGTGTGTGTGTGTTTATATATATATATATATATATGTGTGTGTGTGTGTGTGTGTGTGTATATATAGTACAATTTGATGGAAACTCAAACTCGGTTAAGTCGTCATAATAAATTTATTTTGGCGGAGAATATTACTATATTCTGTGTGTGTGTGTGAGTGTGTGTGTGTATTTATGCGTGTGTGCGTTTGTGTGTGTATATATATATGTATATATTTTTTGTATGGGCACTTTTATTGATAGTACACACATGAAACTCTAGTCCCCTTCAAAATAATCTCCTCCAGCCGCAATGCACTTGTTGTACCATTCCAACAACTTCTGGAAGGCCCCATCGAAGTACTCTTGTGTGAGCATGTCAATGACCTTCATCATAGCCTCTTTCATCTCCTCAATTGTCTCATAACGACAACCTCTGAGCTTAGGGAATGACCAAAAGTCACAGGGAGCAAGGTCTGGACTATAGGGAGGCTGAGGAACTGTCTTGATGCCCATCTTGGTCAAATAGTCTGTGACAAGGATGGAGTTGTGAACTGGTGCATTGTGCTGGTGGAAATGCCACTGATCCAATTTGAAGAGTGATGGCCTCTTCTGACGGAATCTCTTCCTGAACTCCCATAAAACCTCAACATAGTAACCCTAACCCTTTGGCCAATGAACTCTGGTGTATTGACTTCTTTACTCCTCCCACACCTCTCATCATCCCTCATAGACTCCCTGCCTTCCTTGAATCTCTTATGCCACTCAAAAACTGATGCTCGATTCATGCAAGATGCTCTAAAAACAGTCTGAAGCATTCCATACGTTTCTGTGGTATCATTTTTTCCAAGTTTAAAACAGAATTTTATTGCATATTGTTCTTCTAAAGTGTCCTCACGTCCAGATTGCATTTTTGAAATTCACCAGCTGTGACAATCAGGCTTTAGTAAGGTGTATTCCAATTGCTGCTGTAGCTGTTCATTTGAACCTGAAATCATAAAATTGGTCAGTCATCTCATAAGATGTATAACAATAAGATACTGAATTTTCAAGAGTCTACGACAATTTTAAATGTCTGTACAAAAAAGTCTGGAAACTTATTGAAGGCACCACATGTATATATATATATATATATATATCATACAATAACTGATGTTTATACAACAGCATTGCTTCTAACAAAGCCTTCATCAGATGATGACTCTGGTTTTTGGGCTGAAGCATCATTACCACTAACCCAGAGCACCCCAGCAGTATCTCACGACACCACCAGACTTTGTCAGGTTGTTGTCACACTATGGGATTGCCAGATCCATGCTGATGCAGTTAGAACCTTATCTTGGATCTTTTCCATGTATTTCTTCTTGTCCTATGGAGGAAGTCCAAGTTAGTACAGTAAAGGCCTGGTCATTTTTTACCCAATTTCAATGTCCGTACAGTAAAGGCCTGGTCATTTTTTACCCAATTTCAATGTCCGTACAGTAAATGGCCTGGTCATTTTTTACCCAATTTCAATGTCCGTACAGTAAATGGCCTGGTCATTTTTTACCCAATTTCAATGTCCGTACAGTAAATGGCCTGGTCATTTTTTACCCAATTTCAATATCCGTACAGTAAATGGCCTGGTCATTTTTTACCCAATTTCAATATCCGTACAGTAAATGGCCTGGTCATTTTTTACCCAATTTCAATGTCCATACAGTAAATGGCCTGGTCATTTTTATCCAATTTCAATGTCCGTACGGTAAAGGCCTGGTCATTTTTTACCCAATTTCAATGTCCGTACGGTAAAGGCCTGGTCATTTTTTACCCAATTTCAATGTCCGTACGGTAAAGGCCTGGTCATTTTTTACCCAATTTCAAATGAACTTTCAAAAATTGCTTGGTCATCACTGAAAGGGTTTTAAACTATACTTGGTTTGATGTGTTTGTTTAATGGCATATCAACCTTCATGGGTTATTTAATGCTAAAGCCATGAATTATAGATTTTGCAAATAGATGCTGTCAAATTACTTTTAAAAAAGTCACAATGAAAATGTAAAATCAAGCAAGTATTGAACTTTTTTTTTTTTCAGTGAGCCGAGCTAAAGCTTTACAACCTGATGTGCTTTTGATTCCATTACCAAAGATTGTTCTTCAAACATTTTCTGACGCAATTGCTGGAAGACCAATCATTTCTGAAATCCCTAAAGCCGATCTTTCTGCCCTAGACTCATCCCTTGTTGAAACACTGATGCAATTCCAGAGAGAAAGTGTTTTGTAAGTAAACCTTTCACTTGAACCTGAAAATTGTGTCCTAGATTTCCAAAGATGTGAAAAAAGAATTTTTAGTGTAGAACTGAAATAAACACTCTTTTTTTGTTACAGTTTGGGAATTCATCGCAAGGGCCGGATCCTACTGGCCGATGACATGGGACTGGGAAAGACTATTCAAGCAATTGCATTAGCTTGCTATTATCGTAAAGAATGGCCTCTACTTATTGTAGTACCTTCGTCTGTTCGCTTTGATTGGGCCCAGGTAAGTTTGAGTTGTATCCTATCTATCTCACTCTATTCATATCTTTCGCTATTTATCTTCCGCTGTTGATATCAATATCACTTTTTCCATATCTATCTATTTTTATTAGTGCATTCAACAGAAGAATAGGCATATGAATAAACTTGATAAAAAAACCTTTTTTTATAAATATAAGTTTGTTAATCCTGACTGGATGTTTATTTTATAGCTGTTTACATTTCAAGACTGGTAGTGTGTGAATGACATGGGATTGGCTTCATAAACTCACACACACATATATATATATATATATATACACACCACCTGTATGCTATAGTATATACAAGGAATTGGTTTCACACAAATTTTCACACACATATATACATATGTCACCTGTATGCAATAGTGTATACAAGGTATAGGTTTCACACACTTACACACACACATGTATATATATATATATATATATATATATGTGTCACCTGTATGCAATAGTATATATAAGGTATTGGCTTCACACACACACACACATATATATATATATGTGTGTGTGTGTGTGTGTCACCTGTATATACAACAGATACTCACCATGCGGAAACCTCTTGAACTGATGATAATATGTTTGGTATAACGTTTGGTATATCTATAAGTAAATATGGCTATAATGATGATAATATGTTTGGTATATGATAATATGATAATAATATGTTTGGTATAACGTTTGGTATATCTATAAATAAATATGGCTATAATGATGATAATATGTTTGGTATATGATAATATGATATAATGATGATAATATGTTTGGTGGTAATGTTTGGTATATCTATAAATAAATATGGCTCAATTGAGCCATATTTATTTATAGATACACCAAACATTATTATTATTATAGATATAATGTGTATTAAATGTCAAACAGTTCTATTTGACCCCTAGATAGGACCCTATCAGGTGCTACCACTCCTAGTCAAAGTGTACCTAGAAGCAATAGCAATGAAAAGGTACTCCACATTCCCCAAAGCTCCAGGGCTGAAGCCTTGCCATCAGATTGTTTAATATCATATCCAGGTCTCTTATTGGGGGTTTGTGGGCCTTACCTCTCTGCAGAAATGCAGTCAGAGTATTCTACAGCCACAGCCAACTGGGCTACAGGACACTCATGAAGCGGGGGGGTCTAACCCCTCTGCAGAGATGCAGTCAGAGTTTTCTACATCCCCTGCTGATTGGGCTCGTTAAAGAATGGTCATATTTTTCCCAATGGTATTAGTCCAAAAGTGGGGATCATAGCACGACTGGATTTTGAATTTGTTTGCTTCAGTGTTACGATCCAGCATGTTAGTCCAAACATCACAAGGACTTCCCTGATATATAGTTGTGTATATATATATATATATATACCAACTGATAGATAGTTTGTGTTGTATAGTTTCTCGTACCACATGACTTCCAGTATCGCAGAAGTATAAAGACGCAGTGTTTCTGCAGCATAGGCAGACAGAAGCAGAAGCAGAAAGATAGCTCTGAAAGGATGTTGGTCAGTAGTAAGACCAACTTCGGACATAACACTAACAGCGCGAGACTTATAATACTCATTGGACTGTACCACTTCAGTTAATAAATTCACTCTATTTCACTGTGTATCTTTTCCTTACCATGATACAACAGTTTTTTTTTTTAATAGCATATCAACCTGTTTGACATTTAAACTATGTGCAAACAAATGACATGCTAAATTGAATTGCTTGAAATAGAACTGTTTGATCATTTAACTGTGTGTAAATGAATGACTGATGTTTAATTGAATTATTAGTGATACATCGAAATACATGGAAACATTTAACTGTATGCAACTGAATGAGTCATGTGAAATAGAATTATTAGTGCTAAATAACAATACTTAAAACTCTTAAATTGAATTACTGGTATTCCATATTTACCAATCCCTCCGCTCGGGCAGGATATGACACAAGGTCAATTTTTAAGCAGAGTTAAACAGGTTTGAATTCAGTTTTCCTTTTCCTAAATTAGTTGCCTCACCAAGGCTGAAGAAACCAGTCTGCCCTACTATTTACCCATAGCTGGAGGGAGAATAATTGGATTCATACCTTTCCCAAGGGTATTAGTGCTATGTGAAATGCAATCAGTCTCGTCCAGGATTTGAACTCATGTTGCCATGTCCATTTCCTATTACACCACGGGCACTGGTATTAGATAACAATACTTCAGATTATTTGACAGTGTGCAAAAGAATGATTAGTGTTTAATAGCAATACTTGTAACCACTTCACTATCTGCAAACAGATGATTAATCATATTTACCAACCCCTCCGCTCGGGCAGGATGTGATACAAGGTCAATTTTTAAGCAAAGTTTAACAGGTTTGAATTCAGAGTTTTCCTTCTCCTAGACTAGTTGCCTCACCAAGGCTGAAGAAATCAGTCTGCCCTACTATTTACCCATAGCTGGAGGGAGAATAATTAGATTCATACCTTTCCCAAGGGTATTAGTGCTATGTGAAATGCAATTAGTGTCAGCCAGGATTTGAACTCGTGTCACCGTGTCCATTTCCTACGACATTGAACTTGTGTCACCGTGTCCATTTCCTACGACATTAACCATTACACTACGAGCATCTCCAACAAATTATTAATGTTGAATAGAATTGTTAATGTTTTATAGCAACAATTGAAATCCTTTAACTGTGTATGAAAAGTGAGCTGATGCTTGTGGAAGGAAAAAAGAGGGTCGGAACTCCTTCACGCCAACTATGCTGCTCACACTAACTCTCAGAATAACACGACTCTGCAACTCGCACCAACTCCTCTTAACTCAATGTCTGCTCTCCGCTCTCAGAATCTCGCCAATTTGGTCTTTTTATAGCCTCTTCTTCTCCTCATATGCAAATTACCACTACTCGCATATAAGGAGTCCACAAACTTACATTCCTCTTTCATTCCTTTTCCGACGGTCAAACACAGATGCGATGTGAGTAATCTATTCGATTACATTTTAGATCACAGCTTGTTTAAAAAAATTATCAACAAAATGGGTTTACAAATCATATATATCTAATATATACAGGGTGTCCCAGAAAATTGTATACACACTTTGGTTTATTATGAATAAAATATTTATTGATATATTTAAGTTTTATAATCCAAATTAAAGAAAATAAGTACAGAAAATTTTCAAGAAACATAGGTGTTTGAACTGAGTTATCACAGGTGTTCAAACTGATTATTATTCATATCCAGACACTGCTGATAACGAAATCAGACAGAATTGCAAACATTACTGAGTTATCGCAGGTGTTCAAACTGATGCCCATTCTGCTTTAGGCACTGCAGATTGAATTGCAAATTTCTCAGATCATTTCATTTGGTGTTTGGATGCATTCTATTTCATTTGCTGCTATAAACTCATTAATTTTTACAGGTTTTCTGCTATAAATTTAAACGATTCAATTAAATGCAACAATTATGACCACTGGACACCAGAGAACCTGTTTGTTAGAGTTTAAACACCACATAAACTTTGTAGGATTATCAGTGTTGCATATAATTTGATCATACTCTTTTTTTTTTTAATACTGGCATTGATCAAAGGATGTTTACATTGGGGGGGGGGACCTATAAATGTATTAAGAGGATTAAATAACCTCCAATGGTTGATATGCCATAAAACCCAACTGAACCAAATCATATATATCTAATATATATGTATAAAGAGAATTTGCCATTAAATAAACAACAGTGGTTGCTATGCCATAAAACCCAACCAAACAAAATTGTATATATTTAATATATATGTATAAAGAGGATTTGGCATTTATTAACCTACAATGCTTGATATGCTATAAAACCCAACCAAATCAAATCATATATATTTAATATATATGTATAAATAGGATTTGGCATTAAATAACCTACAATGGTTGATGTGCCATAAAACCCAACCAAACCAAATCATATATATTTAATATATATGTATAAAGAGGATTTGGCATTAAATAACCTACAATGGTTGATATGCCATAAAACCCAACCAAACCAAATCATATATATTTAATATATATGTATAAAGAGGATTTGGCATTAAATAACCTACAATGGTTGATGTGCCATAAAACCCAACCCAACCAAATCATATATATTTAATCTATATGTATAAAGAGGATTTGGCATTAAATAACCTACAATGGTTGATGTGCCATAAAACCCAACCAAACCAAATCATATATATTTAATATATATGTATAAAGAGGATTTGGCATTAAATAACCTACAATGGTTGATATGCCATAAAACCCAACCAAACCAAATCATATATATTTAATATATATGTATAAAGAAGATTCGGAATTAAATAACCTACAATGGTTGATATGCCATAAAATCCAACCAAACCAAATCATATATATTTAATATATATGTATAAAGAGGATTTGGCATTAAATAACCTACAATGGTTGATGTGCCATAAAACCCAACCCAACCAAATCATATATATTTAATCTATATGTATAAAGAGGATTTGGCATTAAATAACCTACAATGGTTGATGTGCCATAAAACCCAACCAAACCAAATCATATATATTTAATATATATGTATAAAGAGGATTTGGCATTAAATAACCTACAATGGTTGATATGCCATAAAACCCAACCAAACCAAATCATATATATTTAATATGTATGTATAAAGAGGATTTGGCATTAAATAACCTACAATGGTTGATGTGCCATAAAACCCAACCAAACCAAATCATATATATTTAATATGTATGTATAAAGAGGATTTGGCATTAAATAACCTACAATGGTTGATGTGCCATAAAACCCAACCAAACCAAATCATATATATTTAATATGTATGTATAAAGAGGATTTGGCATTAAATAACCTACAATGGTTGATGTGCCATAAAACCCAACCAAACCAATTCTTTATGTTTTATTTATTTATGAATTTCTTATCTCATTTTCTCTTTCCAAGCAACTTCGTCGTTGGGTGCCGAGTCTAGACCCCCAGTCAATCAATATCGCATTAAAAAGCAAAGACAGTTGCACATCTGGTTTGGTCAACATTCTCAGTTACGACATAATGACAAAACAAAAAAAGGAATTGATGACAAAGAGGTTTCGAATTATCATAATGGTAAGTTGTCTTCAGTGTTTTTCTTATTTCTGTCTGTCTGTCTGTCACTAGATTTGGTTTTATCACAAACGGTTAGGCCTGTTGGTATCAACATGAATGATTTTGTATTAGCTCAATGTCAGGTATTTTTGTTGTTCTCCTACCTCAATGTAAGGCATTTTCCTATTGGCTGCTCATTCACCGATTCAGTGTTAATGTATAGAAATATTGTTTGGAGGCCTCACTGTAGTGTAGATTTGTGTAAGGATTGTTTTTCAAAATATCATAATCAAAAGAAAAAGCTTTATTGTTTCCATGCTATTGAACTATAACTCATAATTGCGGATCAAATTATCTTACTCATCTTTGGAAATGTGTTGAAATTAAACTTCTTTTTGTATCTTGCTTGGATAATCTTGAAAGACTTATTTTTGTAATATGCCTTCATATGAAAGATCTGCCTCCATCATCCTAGAGATGTTTTCACTTTATTTGGTTGAATATATCAAAATGTCAACGATTTCCCAGCAATAATCTGAAAAGAGAAAGAGAATTGTGACACGATGGGTGGCATTCGTTTCTGTGGGTGTGGGTGCCAGTCAGAGGATCCCTTTGTCTGTTTTGGTGCGACACCCACACAAAGGGCTTGCACGCAAGATTTTCCACTAGACCGGAAGAAGATGAGGGAAGAAAGGTCCCAGATCTGAACAGAAGAAACCAGTCAACAGAAGAGAACAAAACAGGGCAGTCGGGAGAAGAGGGCAGTCAAGAAAAGAAAGCAGGAGCTAGGGCCTGTGGACTCAGAGGCTGTATTGGCCAACATGAAAGGATGAGTCTGCGTTCCTAGTGGCTGTGTGGGAATTTCACTCTAATACACGCTCGTGATAGCTCATAGAAGCACAGAATGCTAGGAAAGTGTCAAAAACCTTTCCTTTCTTGCACTTGGAGCTAACCCAAGTACGTGTTTGTTCTCTTTTCTTCTACCTTCTCGGTTGTGTATATTGTGTCTTGTGTGTCCGTAAAGAAATGTGAAATACCCCTGGCCAGGGATGAGAAAAACCACTTGACAATCTGATGGCTATGAGCTGGTTTAGGAGGTTGAGATAGTGGGGGTCGGCCAGTGGGTGTATTGTCACAGAATGAAGTCAACAGGAAAGATTAAAGAGTCAGCTGCTTTGTTTCAACTATTGAGAAACACTTTGTACTTCCTGTTTGCAATGTAAGGGAGACAACTCATTCAGCAAGTATGGAACATATTTTTTTAAGCATCAAACTTACTCTGCAGTAGTAGTTGATCTACAAAATTAGATTTCTAGCTAATACACTATAACAGGATTTACAAGCTATTCTTATAGACCAATGATTATCAAATAGTAAATTTGATCCTCTTGTCTTGGCAAAGGCATTAACTCTCTTATCCCCACCCCTCTCCCTGCTCTTGGTTGAAAATCACCTCAGCTGTTCTTTTACAAGGATAGCTTTAGCATTAAATAACCCCTGAATGTTGATATGTCATTAAATAAAGACACTGAACTGAATGGTTGGGTCCTATCCATAGGACTAATAGATATGTTAAAAAATTATTTGTATTGGATTGGAATACTTGCTAGATGAAGAGGTTCTCCTTATTAAGAAAGGAAAAGCCAGACTCATGATTACAAAAAAAAATGTTAAAAGTTCTTTTTGGACTTGTCACAGCAGCTAGAAAATGAGAAGCAGTTTCTTGTTCAGCTAATTAAGAAAACGTTTCATTCTTTTATGAAGGGTAGTCCACCTCAAATAGAGGCAGGGTTCACTTAACACCCACCAAATTTTGGTCTTGACTTTTCACCATTCTTGTAAGTGTACTGACTGACACATTTAAGAAATTTGCCAGTTTCATGTCTGACTGCCTCACAAAAGGTCAGAACTCTTGCCTACAGCAAGAATTCTAACCTTTTGCTGTTGGACACATAGCTAAAAACATTTGTTTCCAAAAGTATTGAGAACTGACACTGACCCAGAATGGTGGTACCTATTAGGGTCCTATAAATCTGTTTAGAAATTATTTGTATTTGAGAGGAATATTTCATGCCATATAACTCTAAATTATCTGTATTTAGAATAGTTACTTGAAGCTCAGTCCATTGACATAATGGTTAGAGTGTTCACCAATGGTCCGGGTCAAGTTATACCAAAGACCCAAAAAATGGTCCTTGATGCCTCTTAGCTTAACACTTAGCATTATAAGGTACAGATCAAGGGTACGTGAAGCTATCCAGGGAAAGGAGTAGCACTCTCCCCTGCATCTCAGTGTAGTAGCTATAAAAAAGGAGCCTTTGGGTCACCCTCAACTACAGTCAGCCAACTTCCTTATTATTTTAAGTTACTTGTAACCATATAACTGTGAGCAAACAAATCACTATTGTGAAAAAAATAATTTCTTGAAACCATATCACTTTATGCAAATTATTTGAATTAGATGGAAATATTTTATACCATGTAACTAGATATTATTGTATATGTTGCTCAGCTGTATGTATCTTCATGTGAAATTGAGATTAAAAAATCAGTGATTCCAGATTAGGATCCATCGTGGAATTTCCTTATATTCTTTTAAACGTTTTCTTTCTGCTTCAATAATAATGGTCTCTGGTTTCTTTTGTAGGATGAATCACACTTTCTAAAGAATTCAAAGAGTGCCAGAACAAATGCCGCTCTTCCACTTTTACAAGTAAGAATTTCCCTTCACTTTTGAATTTTTACCTGGCTGTATTATTTAAAAATATTTTGCATGAAAATTACTTTCCAAAAAGAACTACGATTCACAATAGAAAAAATGTAAATTAGATAAATGTTTACAGTAAAAATCATTGTCCAATGCATTTTTATTGTAAAATCATTGTCCAATGCATTTTTATAGTAAAATCATTGTCCAATGCATTTTTATTGTAAAATCATTGTCCAATGCATTTTTATAGTAAAATCATTGTCCAATGCATTTTTATAGTAAAATCATTGTCCAATGCATTTTTATAGTAAAATCATTGTCCAATGCATTTTTATAGTAAAATCAATATCCAATGCATTTTTATAGTAAAATCATTGTCCAATGCATTTTTATAGTAAAATCATTGTCCAATGCATTTTTATAGTAAAATCATTGTCCAATGCATTTTTATAGTAAAATCATTGTCCATGCATTTTATAGTAAAATATTGTCCAATACATTTTTATAATAAAATCATTTTCAACTGCCTTTCTGTTGTGACATTAGTTTCAGTATATTTTCATAGGAAATTTTTTTTTTTATTATCACATTGATATCTAATTCTTTCTGTTTGTAATTAAACTATTTAATTTAAAAACCTAATTAGATTTTTTTGTTTTGTTGCAACAGACTGCTTCTCGCGTTATACTGCTGTCAGGTACACCTGCCCTATCACGACCCATGGAACTCTATACCCAAATTGTAGCTATTGCTCCTCGTATCATTAGCTACTTGGATTTTGGGGTCCGCTACTGTAATGGAAAAAAAGTGAGTTGTTTTTAAAAAGCAATAAATCTCATCACTTTATATTTGCAAACATCTTCAGTAAGTCTTTATCAAAACTAATCTTTCTCTTTTCCAGTATTTATAACTATTTCTATTTAATATTAAAGATATATAAAACCCGAAGAAGACGTTATATAGAATATTGTACTCAGGACGAGGCTCTTAACACTTCATACTTAGTTGCAATATCAAATGTTTGAAGAGCCAGTGTATAAACAAAGTTCACAATCATTTTAAACAGCTAAACACTTCATACTTAGTTGTAATATCAAATGTGTTAAGAGCCAATCTATTAATAAAGTTCACAATCATTTTAAACAGCTAAACACTTCATACTTAGTTGTAATATCAAATGTGTTAAGAGCCAATCTATTAATAAAGTTCACAATCATTTTAAACAGCTAAACACTTCATACTTAGTTGTAATATCAAATGTGTTAAGAGCCAATCTATTAATAAAGTTCACAATCATTTTAAACAGCTAAACACTTCATACTTAGTTGTAATATCAAATGTGTTAAGAGCCAATCTATTAATAAAGTTCACAATCATTTTAAACAGCTAAACACTTCATACTTAGTTGTAATATCAAATGTGTTAAGAGCCAATCTATTAATAAAGTTCACAATCATTTTAAACAGCTAAACACTTCATACTTAGTTGTAATATCAAATGTGTTAAGAGCCAATCTATTAATAAAGTTCACAATCATTTTAAACAGCTAAACACTTCATACTTAGTTGTAATATCAAATGTGTTAAGAGCCAATCTATTAATAAAGTTTACAATCATTTTAAACAGCTAAACACTTCATACTTAGTTGCAATATCAAATGTGTTTAAGAGCCAATGTATTCATGAAGTTTACAATCATTTTAAACAGCTAAACACTTCATACTTAGTTGCAATATCAAATGTGTTTAAGAGCCAATCTATTAATAAAGTTCACAATCATTTTAAACAGCTAAACACTTCATATTTAGTTGCAATATCGAATGTTTCAGAGCCAATGTATTGATAAAGTGTTTTTTTTTTCTTAATCTTTGTGCTCAGAATCCTTGGGGTTGGGATTTTACAGGCTCCTCAAACATGTCTGAACTACAGATTATTATGGAAGAAAGAATCATGATACGGTAAGTAAATCCATACACATTATATATATTTATATGCATCTGTACCGATAACTGAAAGTTGGCTGTGTACATTTGCTGTCTTTGGGTATCATAATTTGCACTTACAGAAAAAGAGTGGGAGTTAACTCAAGGAGACTAGACTTATAGAAGATGAATAAAGAAAAGATTTTATTATCATTTGATGTCAATTAAAAATCAGTGGGAGTTAACTCAAGGAGACTAGACTTATAGAAGATGAATAAAGAAAAGATTTTATTATCATTTGATGTCAATTAAAAATCAGTGGGAGTTAACTCAAGGAGACTAGACTTATAGAAGATGAATAAAGAAAAGATTTTATTATCATTTGATGTCAATTAAAAATCAGTGGGAGTTAACTCAAGGAGACTAGACTTATAGAAGATGATTAAAGAAAAGATTTTATTATCATTTGATGTCAATTAAAAATGAGTGGGAGTTAACTCAAGGAGGCTAGACTTATAGAAGATGATTAAAGAAAATATTTTATCATCATTTGATGTCGATTAAAAATGTGAGTATTCATTTGTAATAAATAGAATTTGCTCACAAGTAAAAACATTTAAAATATTTGTCATATGATGAACAAGGGTAGTTGTCATTGCAAAATATTTTGTTATCATGTCAAGATTTCTTGAAAGTGCTGCTGCTGCTGCTTTGTCATTGCTAAGGTCTCTATTACTGCTTTGTCTTGACTGGGTGTCTTTGATGTCTCACCATTATAGATTTGCCCAGTTAGTTGGGGCTGTAGAATACACCTCTGCAGAGGGGTAAGACCCACCCTAATGAGTGTCCTGGATATGACACTAAACAATCTGATAGTGAACCTCCAGTAATGCTGGAGCATTGGAGAATGTGGATTACCCCTTCATTGCCATCGCTCCCAGGTCCACTCTTGCCTGGACTGGTAGCACCTGATAAGGTTCCTATCTATGGGTTAAATAGAACTAAAGGCATATTTATGCAAAACTGAAGTTTGATTTAACTGAATAGCTTGAAATAGAATGTTTTTGACAATTAAACTATACTTACATTTAAACTGTGGGCTAATGCTGAACTGAATAGCTTGAAAGAGAATTGTTTTTTGACATTGAAACTGTATTTACACTAAACTGAATTGTTTATCATAGAACTGTTTTGACATTTAACTGGGTGTAAACAAAATCTGTACTTATACTAAACTGAATTAGCTCAATTAGAACTGGTTGACTAAACTGAATGGCTTGAAATAGAAATGTTTTTGACAATTAAACTGTGTACTAATCATCATCATCATGTCGCGCTGCCAGCGCGGATATCCCTTACCCTCTCTCGCCATTTCTCCCTATTATTCATCGCCTCCGGCAGGTCTTCAGCATTACATCCTGTGTCCTCACATAGTTGCTGTATGTAAGTTCGTGCTGGTCGTCCTACTTTTGCACATCCATAAGTGGGGGTCCACAGGAGTACATCGCTTATGAGCTCGTCCCTGCTTCTCCAGCAGTGTCCCGCGTGTCTGGTTCGTCTAACTTGTATAGTTTTCGTGATGGGGGGCAAGTGTCCGTATAGTTGGTGTCTCGTGGGGTGTTGTTGCCAGGACTTGTTTAATACTGCTCTCAACATTCTTGTGTAATTTCCGTCGAGTTTCCTCTCCAGCCGCTTCGTTAGCGTCCATGTGGTGCATCCATATAGTAGTATCGACACAACCGCTGCCTGGAAGAAACTGCGTTTCATTTTATCCGTTAGGTCCGACTTCCATATGATCGAGAGCCTATCGATAGCTGTCCATGCCTTCGTCAGTCGTGTGTCGATGTCTTTTTCGGTTGATGAGACGCTACTTCCTAGGTAGGAGAATTTGTCTACTAGTTTCAGAGAGGCTCCGTCTAGTGTGGCAATGTTGCCCGTTTGGTTGTAACACATATATTCAGTTTTGTTCGCATTGACATGGAGGCCAATGCCAGCTGCAGCTCGTTCCAGACTATGCAGTAGTGTCTCTGCTTGATTAGGCGTATTCGCTAGTAACACCAAGTCATCAGCGTAGTCGGCATCCGTGATTGTTTTTGCACGTTTTTCTCTAACCGCTAGCGTTTCCCAGGGGGCTCTATATTTAGTTCTAGGTTTTGTTGGAATACACTTTGCTGCTGCCTCAAGGTGTGCTTCTACAAAATTTTCATATTTGTCATTTGGGGTACCTTTTTCTGCCTTCTCTTGTAGTGTTTCGAATCTGTTTCTTAATTCTAATGCATATTTATCTCTAATATCTCAGTTGTTGAGTAGGGCCCAGTCATAGTGCTTGGTTGTCGCTTTACGTGTGGCGTTTTTTCGTAGGCTTAGTCATACTTTGGCCGTAACAATTCGATGATCGGAGGACACACCCTCGAAAGAGGAGTATACCTCGCAATTTATCGCACTGTTTTTCCATTTCCTGTTTATAAGGACGTAGTCTATCTGTGCTTTACTCGTATTCGCGTATATGTGTAGGTCCATAATTTCCCTTCCCTTTTTTGAAAGTTTGTATTGAGGCATGTTAATCTATTTTATATCATGAAATCTATTAGATGCTGTCCATTCCTGTTTGACGCGTTGTGTAGGCTGTATTTGTTGTGTCTGTTTTTCCCGTTTTGTGCATTCATATCACCGCCAATGACTAGCAGGTTGTGTTTCGGAATGCTATGTACTAGGGAGGATAGATCTTCGTAGAATGTGACGATTTCGTTTTCTCCGCTAACATTGGTAGGGCTGTAGCAGGAGATAATTGTTGCTTTGGGGTTGCCATTAAACGTTGCGGCCATCATCCTAGGTTGTATTCTCCAAGAGCTATCAAAAGAACCCAACAAACACAAATGCACGAGAACTAGAAAAGGCACAACATCAATTAACAGGAATATATCTAAAAGAACAGGCAGAATACATACAAAATCAGAGAGATAAGATTAGAGACTCGGTGGAAGATAGACAATCCAGGATAGCCTGGTAAACAATAAACGAAGTAAGTAGAAGGAAGAGCACAGCCAAAGCAAAATTGAAAGCTGCAAGCCAACAAGAAAGAGTAAAACTGTGGGAACAGCATTTCAAAAATCTACTAGGAAACCCACCGGAAATAACGGATGAACCGATCACCAGAATTATTAGTAAGCAATTAGACATAAAACTAGGTCCTTTCACCAAAGAAGAACTCGACTCGGTTCTCAGAAGAATTAAAAATAGGAAAGCTGCAGGGCTAGACGAGATCCCCCCAGAAGTGTGGAAGACTAGACAATTCGACGATATACTGCTCCGGCAATGCAACGCAGTCTATAGTCAAAATAGGATAGAAAGATGGATGAAAGGATGCATCCTTCCATTCCCTAAAAAAGGCGATCTCGGACTAGCCAAGAACTACCGAGGGATAACACTTACATCCATAGCAGCCAAAATATACAATGCCCTACTACGAAACCGCATAGAACCCAAAATAGACAACATCCTTAGGAAAAACCAAAATGGCTTCCAGAGAAATAGATCCACAACCTCACAAATACTGACCATCCGTAGAATCCTTGAAGGCGTTCGAGCAAAAAACTTACCGGCGACATTACTATTTGTCGACTTTACCAAGGCCTTCGATTCCATACACAGAGGGAAGATGGAGCAAATCCTACTAGCATACGGCCTACCAAAAGAAACCGTAGCAGCGATAATGATACTCTACAGAAACACCAAAGTGAAAGTACGTTCACCAGATGGAGACACGGAATACTTCGACATTGTTGCAGGAGTACTACAAGGAGACACACTAGCCCCGTACCTCTTTATCATCTGTCTAGACTATGTGCTTAGGACTTCGATCGACAAAATCAGAGAAAATGGCTTCGAGCTGACAAAGAGAAGAAGCAAAAGGTGTACTAATGCTAAACTGAATTGTTTGAAATAGAACTGATTATTTACATAAAAATGGATTTGGCATTAAATAACCTACAATGGTTGATATGCTATAAAACCTAACCAACCAACCAACCAACTGCATCTCTGCAAAGGAGTAAGACTTTGCCACCCACTGCCCAATGGGTGTCCTGGATATGACACTAAACAATCTGATGGTGACCCTCTAGTAATGCTGGAGCTTTGAGGAATGAGGAGTACCGTTTTATAGCCATTGCTCCCAGGTCCACTCTGGCTTGTAATGGTAGAACCTGATAGGGTCCTATCTATGGGTCAAATAGAACTAAACTGCGTACTTATGTTAAACTGAATTGTTTGGATTAGAACTGTTTGACTAAACTGAATAGCTTGAAATAGAAATATTTTTCACAAATAAACTGTGTACTTACATTTAAATTGTGTGCTTATACTAAACTGAATTGTTTGAAATGGAACATTTTTTGACATTGAAACTGTATTTACACTAAATTGAATTGTTTAATATAGAAATGTTTTGACATTTAACTTTGTGTAAATAAAATCTGTACATATGTTGTGTACTCACAACCATACAATTATATGCGTAACATAATCAAACATAATGATGAACGTCAATGAACGAACGAACCCACTTCTTTATAAAAATATATCTCTCACACTTTATTCTCGAAAGGGTTGATGTTGGTTGTGTGTGAGAGGTGAGTTGGAGACGGGGACAGACTGCTACATATTGACCAAAGTTCTTCTGACCATAGCAGCACTTCTTTCTCATCTTGGCTGGGTTGCTGAACCATGGGTCACTGAGGGCCCAAAGCCCTCTGTCTGCCGCTGGGTCTCACGCTAGCATTTTGTCCCCCAACTGACTCCAACTGGAACTGACCCAAGCCATCTGTAGCACCTGGTTATATAATTGTCTTATGCCCACCTGCTTCCACTGTTCTTCCACTTATTTACACTGGTGCATCTCTTGATTGACGGCTCGGTCGAGGGTCAATATATAATACTTATACTAAACTGAATTAGCTGAATTAGAACTGTTTGACTAAACTGAATAGCTTGAAATAGTAACGTTTTTGAAAATTTAACTGTGTACTCATGCTAAAATGAATTGTTTGAAATAGAACTATTTTCATAAAAATGGAGCTGGTGTTAAATTGTCTACCAAGGTTGATATGCCATATACCCTAACAACTACCCCTAGAGGCACCAACACTACATGGTCAGTAAAAAAAAGACAAACTTTTAACTTGCATGAACCCTAATCATGTAAATATTTAATGCACTGACAATATAACATACGTGTTCCAAACATTTAAAATAGAAACAGTGTTTGGTAATAAGATTAGAGCAAAGAACTGTCTCACTTATGATTTGGATCGTCTTTATGGGCCACAATGTGGTGGCAAATTTTTATCTCATTGGAAAAAGATAAGACGAGGTGTTAACAGTCTTCTTTCTTGTGTGGCCAACAGTTACAAGATGAGAGCAGCAATGTCTCACGTCATCAGTGAAGACACATCTCTAATCCAAGAGAAGACAACTCTAATAATAATTTTAATAAATAACAAATTTATTTAACTCATAGATAGGGCCCTTACAGGTACTATAATTCATTGTCAGAGTGGAACTGGAAGTAATAGAGGTTAAAGATTTGCTTGAGTTGGGGTTTATGGCATATCAACTCTTGCTGGTTATTTAATCCCAAATCCTCTTTATACATATATATTGAATATATATGATTTGGTTTGGTTGGGTTTTATGGCATATCAACCATTGTAGGTTATTTAATGCCAGATCCTCTTTATACATATATATTGAATATATATGATTTGGTTTGGTTTGGTTTTATGGCATATCAATCATTGTAGGTTATTTAATGCCAGATCCTCTTTATACATATATATTAAATGTATATGATTTGATTTGGTTGGGTTTTAAGGCATATCAACCACTGTAGGTTATTTAATGCCAAATCCTCTTTATACATATATATTAAATATATATGATTTGGTTTGGTTGGGTTTTATGGCATATCAACCACTGTAGGTTATTTAATGCCAGATCCTCTTTATACATATATATTAAATATATATGATTTGGTTTGGTTGGGTTTTATGGCATATCAACCATTGTAGGTTATTTAATGCCAAATCCTCCTTTTACATATATATTAAATGTATATGATTTGATTTGGTTGGGTTTTAGGGCATATCAACCACTGTAGGTTATTTAATGCCAAATCCTCTTTATACATATATATTAAATATATATGATTTGGTTTGGTTGGGTTTTATGGCATATCAACCACTGTAGGTTATTTAATGCCAAATCCTCTTTATACATATATATTAAATGTATATGATTTGATTTGGTTGGGTTTTATGGCATATCAACCATTGTAGGTTATTTAATGCCAAATCCTCTTTATACATATATATTGAATATATATGATTTGATTTGGTTGGGTTTTAGGGCATATCAACCACTGTAGGTTATTTAATGCCAAATCCTCTTTATACATATATATTAAATATATATGATTTGGTTTGGTTGGTTTTTATGGCATATCAACCATTGTAGGTTATTTAATGCCAGATCCTCTTTATACATATATATTGAATATATATGATTTGGTTTGGTTGGGTTTTATGGCATATCAACCATTGTAGGTTATTTAATGCCAAATCCTCTTTATACATATATATTGAATATATATGATTTGGTTTGGTTGGGTTTTATGGCATATCAATCATTGTAGGTTATTTAATGCCAAATCCTCTTTATACATATATATTAAATGTATATGATTTGATTTGGTTGGGTTTTATGGCATATCAATCATTGTAGGTTATTTAATGCCAAATCCTCTTTATACATATATATTAAATATATAGGATTTGGTTTTGTTGGGTTTTATGGCATATCAACACTTGTAGGTTATTTAATGCCAAATCCTCTTTATACATATATATTAAATATATATATGAATTGTAAATACATTTTGTAAGATAACATTCTTAAATGAACCTGAACTCTTTTTTGCTCCCAGTTAAATGATTTTAAGTATTGCTTTATAACAGTTATAGTTTAACGTCAGTCATTTGTTTGCGCAGTTTGTTCTATTTGACCCCTTGATAAGACCCTATCAGTTACTACCACTCTGGGTCAGAGAGGACCTGGGAGCAAAAGCAATGAAAGGAGTACTCCACATTCCCCAAAGCTCCAAAGCCGGACCCTCATCATCAGATTGTTTAATGTCATATCCAGGATACTCATTCGGGAGCAGTCTTACCCTTCTGCAGAGATGCAGTTGGTGTATTCTACTGCATCAACTGACAGGACTAGGAAGTAAAAGAGTAATTCCATACTACCAAGAGCTCTAGAACTGAAGCCTTGCCATCACATGCAGTTTACTGTCATTCTCAGGACCCCTTCCTTTTTGAAGGGTCTTACATATCTGCTAAAAGGACACAGTTTGTGTTATGCTAAGTCTTGCATATTATTGAATAAAATTGATTGAGTGTTTTTTGTTATTGTTTTCATTTATTTATCTTTTTTTTGTTTTTAACAGACGAATGAAAAAAGATGTAATATCTCAACTGCCTTCCAAAACACGTCAAATGGTATTGTTAAATCCAACTTCTATCAAAATAGACAAAGAAATGAAGCATGCATCTTCACGGCTTGAAAAAGCAAGGTTAAAGGTAATGTTCTTACAACCTAAATTAAGAAATAAAACAGCAAAAAAATTTGTCATATCGTGTTGTCCAAGGCAGAAAAGTTTGAAAGGAATAATGGCTGATGTACATTTTTTTTTTTTTTTTTTTTTTTTTAAATAGAGGAATTTTATTATCATCTGAATTACCATGACCAGAAAATCTGGCGAACACTTGCACGTGACATACAGAAACATTGGACAGCTGTTTCAACCTTATTAGCAGTGTATACTGTGATCTCCCCGACTGGAGATCGAACCAGCAACCACAGAATGCAGAGCCAAAACTCTACCATATAGCCACCAATCTACATTGCACACAAGTGATGCCAAATCAACTGGTGATGTGGGCTGAGGGCTCAGTGGTAGAGTTTTGACTCTGCATTCTGTGGTTGCTGGTTCGATCTCCAGTAGTGATGATGGTATACACTGCTGATGAGACTTAATGAGGTTAAAACAGCTGTCCAGTGTTTCCGTACGTTGTGCACAAGTGTTCACTGGATTTTCTGGTCATGGTAATTCAGTTCATGGAATAATGGCCATTTTCTCTACTTTTACAACGTAACCAATAAAGAAATGATATAGTCCTCAAACAAAATTTCTCTTATATACTGTTATCCAAGGCAGAAAAGCTAATGCCGGGGAGTCCTGATGGGTTACTGGTTAATGTGCTCAATTGTGACTTTAGTAAATGAGTTCAATAAATAAATGTCTCTCCCTAAATGTAAATAGTAGGGCAGACTGGGTTCTTCAGCCTTGGTAAGGCAACTAGTCTAGGAGAAGGAAAACTCTGAATTCAAACCTGTCAAACTCCGCTTAAAAAAATTGAGCTCGTGTCATATCCTGCCCAAGTAGAGGGGTTGGGTAGATAGGATAAATAATTGTCTCTCCATAGATGTGGATATGTCTTTGTTAATCACGTGAGAAACAAGAGGTTTTTCTCTTCCTCATTTGGGCCGTCTATGTTGAACAGATCCGATCTCTTTTTGGCAGCTGTGTTCATTGAAATGATTTGATCTTGCCACTCAGTAAACGACATTGTCCTTTGTCTTCTTATAATATTGTTAAATTTTTTATATGTATGCATTCTTAGTGTGTGAACAAAAACTATACTTATACTAAATGGAATTGTTTGAATTAGAGCTGTTTGACTAAATTGAATAGCTTGAAATAGAAATGTTTTTATCAATTAAACTGTGTACTCATGCTAAGCTGAATTGTTTAAAATAGAATTGATTATTTTTATAAAATGAATTTGGCATTAAATAACCCACAAAAGTTGATATGTCATAAATCCCAACCAACCAACTATTAGCTAATATTTCAAAGTTTACCAATATATAGATTTGCCGAGGAATGATAAATAATTATCTCTCCCTGGATGTAGACATTTCTGTTAATGACGGGAGAAATAAGAGGCATTTCTCTCCCTCTTTTGAGCCCTCTTTGTTGAACAGATCAAACTTTTTTTGGCAGCTCTGTTCATAGAATCGATTTGGTCTTGTCACTCAGTAAATGACATTGTCCTTTGTCTTATTACAATATTGTTCCATTTTTTTTATATGTACGCATTAAATGTTTAAAAACTAAGAATCCATTAGCACAAAGATAACCAGAAATCCATTTGAATAGATTGTGTCTACAACCAATCAATGTTTGATGATTGTAGTGAAATTGAAAGGCAGAACCTGCAGACTGCTGCCTCCACTGAACTAACCAGGGTTCATCGTTCATAGAGATAAGTGACATGCTCTATATGCAGGCAGAACAGCCGATGTTTACATGAATTTGGCAACCGTTCCCGGCTGGATAAAAAACAGGTGGGGAACCAAACGAATGAGAGAAATAAAATGTAACTACGAAGCTGTGTGGAATAAATTCCTTTCATAGCAACACCAAAAAGAAGAAAGAAAGAAGCAAGAAGTGATGAGCAAAATGGCCTACCTCAAAGTTCAAAACGAGCGCCAATGTATCTTGCATGTGGAGTGCCAGAAGTATATAAAAAACGGAAGCATGAGCGTCCGTGGGAGTGTAATTTGTAGGTTACACGTCTCATCTCTGATGGGACGGGGTTTGTGACATATACAAATTTCGGCCAACCAGAACTGGTATAAAAGGAGTAATCTCAACATTGTTGTTGCATTTGTTGCTTCCCAGTAAGACTGAGTAAACCAATGTATTGCCAACTCCTTTAGCAAAGTTCACCTCATTTATTGAATGAGCCAGTACAAATGACTGATTCCCCATCCCCTTCAGACACTCGTGATTATATTTATTTTCAAGAATCATCAAATAACCAATCTCATTTTATGGCAAAGGACATTAACTGATATCTTTCTCTTTTCAGGATCGACATTCTCTTTTGCTGCAATACTTCTCAGAGACAGCTTCGGCCAAAGTTCAATCTGTCCGGTAACAGTTGCCCCTATTTTTTACTTATCACAAAAAAACAATTTATCTTTTGAAGATCGGCTGATAAGTACATAATCTGTTGTGTTATGAGCCGCTGAATTTTAGTCTGAAACGGCATTTTGTCACGTTTAATTTCTTAGAAAACTCTCTTTCTTAACAGAATTAAACACAAATAAAAAAAAGCCCAACTTGTCAGTCATCTATAATAAAGTATGTATATAAGTAAAAGTAATGTTGGCGACCGTAGTCGAGGGCAGCCAAAAGGCTCCCTTTTCAATAGCTACTACACCAAGGTGGAGAGGAGGGCACTACTCCTTTCCTTGGATTGCTCCACTTTACTCTTGATACATACTTTATATTGCTGAGTGTTAAGCAAGGAGTTATTAAGTACAATTTTTAAAGTCTTTAGTATGACGCAACCTGAGATTGAACCCAGGTCTCCCGGACCATTGGCAAACACTCTACTCACTAATCCAATGAGCCGGTAAAATATGTATATATATATATATAGCTATATTTATGAATAAAGAGTGCTTAGAGCACAGTTGGCTACAGTTGTAGAATAGATTGCAGAATATTAGGTTGTCATATCAAGATTTCTTCAAAGTCCTGCAGCTGCTTAGTCATTGTGAAGGCCTCAACTGCTACTTTATTTTGACTGGGTCTCTTTGATGTGTCACCATTATAGACTTGCCCAGTTGGCTGGGGCTGTAGAATATACCAACTGAATCTCTGCAAAGGGGTAAGACCCCTCCCACTTAATAAATGTCCTGGATATATGACACTAAGCAATCTGATGGTGAGGTTCCAGTAATGCTGGATCTTTGAGGAATGAGGAGTACCCCTTCATTGCCATCACTCCCAGGTTCACTCTGGCCTTGAATGGTAGTACCTGATAGGGTCCTATCTATAGGTAAAATAGAACTGTTGGACATGTAAACTGTGTGCAAACAAATGACTTATGCTAAATTGAATTATTAGGAATAGAACTGTTTGATCATGTAACTGTGTGTAAACAAATGACTGATGTTTGATTGAATTATTAGTGATACATGGCAATACTTGGAACTATTTAACTTTGTCTAACTCATTGTTCAATGCATTTTTATAATAAAACCTTTATCTCGTGTAGTTTTATAATTTCGTAATAATCCTTATCTAAAGTATTTCTATTGTAAAATCATTATCCAGTGAAAAATGATATAACGAACAATGATTGATGTCTGTTGCATTATTGGTCTAGTGGTTAGAGTGTCTGCCTATAGCCCGGTAGATCGGAATTTAATCCCAGGTCGAGTCATACCAAAGATTCAAAAAAATGGTACTTGATGCCACCTTCCTTAACACTCAGCATTATAGGGTACTTATCAAGAGAAAAGTCGAGCAATCTGGAGAAAGGAGTAACGCCCTCCCCTACACTTCGTGTGTAGTAGCTATTGAAAAGGGAACCTTCGAGTCACCCTCAACTATGGTCGCCAACTTATATTATTACGAGTGAATATACCAAATTGGTTTTATTTTCCTTACTGAACCCTGTCGTGTATATTTCATACTGTAGGAGGATAGACCTGTATTTAGTATTTAAGTTCCCCACAATTTGATGTTAAAGAAATTTAGTTTATATTTGTGTTATAGGTTTAGAAAAAAGGTAGAATAGACATAATATAGGCACATGGAAAAAAAATGAATAAAGATAACCAATGAGTGAAGGATATACATCATCATCATCATCACATCGCGCTGGTAGCACGGATATCCCTGACCCTCTCTCGCCACTCCTCCCTATCGTTCATCGCCCTAGGTAGGTCTTCAGAACAGCATCCCGTATCCTCACATAGCTGCTGAATGTATGTTCGTGCTGGTCGTCCTGCTTTTGCACGGCCATGTGTGGGGGTCCAACTCTGTGTATTGCCCAGTCGGCTGGGGCTGTAGAATACACTGACTGCACCTTTGCAGAGGGGTAAAATCCCCACCCCCAATGAGTGTCCTGGATATGACACTAAATCTAATGGTGAGGTTCCAGTGATGCTGGGGCTTTGAGGAATGCAGAGCACCCCTTCATTACCTTTGCTCCCAGATCCACTCTGACCCGGAATGGTAGCACCTGATAGGGCCCTATTTATAGGTTAAATAGAACTAACTGAATACTTATGCTAAACTGAATTGTTTGAATTAAAACTGTTTGACCAAACTGAATAGCTTGAAATAGAAATATTTTTGACAAATAAACTGTTTACTTACATTTAAATTGCGTCCTTATACTAAACTGAATTGTTTGAAAAGGAACTGTTTTTGACATGGAAACTACTTATGCTTAACTGAATTGTTTGATATAGAACTGTTTTGACATATAACTGTGTGTAAAGAAAATCCGTACTTATCCTAAACTGAATTAGAATTGTCTGACTAAGCTGAATAGCTTGAAATAGAAATGATTTTGAAAATTAAACTATGTACTCAGGCTAAACTGAACTGTTTGAAATAGAACTATTTGCATAAAAATGGATTTGGCATTAAATAACCTGCAAAAGTTGATATGCCTTAAAACCCAATTAACCAACCAACCACCCACAGTATGTGTGGTCAGTCTTTTCATTTACTTAAAAAACGGATTCATGCTACACATCGAAATTAATTTCTCTTTATTTTTTCTTTCTCCGGCAGAGATTATGTAATCGACCTGATTGAAGCGGATCACAAATTTTTACTGTTTGCTCATCACCAAGTGATGATGGATGCTATTGAGGATGTCATCAGAAACAAGGTAAGTTATCATCAACATCTATACATCTAACCATATCATTGGCCTTTTTCCTTGTCAATTTCCAAGCCGTAGCTATGTTTTTACTTCCTTGAGGATTTGTTGAGATGAATATATATATATATATACACACACACATATCCGGTCATCTGCCTCTCTTGTTCCCTGGCCCAGCCAGCTGGGGCTGTTGAATACATCGTCTGCATCTCTGCAGAGGAGTAAGGCTCCCTTAATGAGTATCCTGGATATGATACGAAATAATCTGATGGTGAGGATCCAGTAATGCTGGAGCTTTGGGGAATATGGAGTACACTTTTATTCCCATCACTCACAGGTTCACCTTGCCGTGAGTGATAGCACCTAATAGGGTCCTATCTATGGGTTAAATAGAACTAAACTGTATACTTAAGCTAAACTGAATTGTTTGAAATATAACTGTTTATATGTATAAAAATGGATATAGCATTAAGTAACCCACAATGGTTGATATGCCATAAAACTAAACCAAACCAAATCATATATATCTAATATATATGTATAATGAGGATTTGGCATTAAGTAACCTACAATGGTTGATATGCCATAAAAACCAACCAAACTAAATCATATATATTTAATATATATGTATAAAGAGGATTTGGCATTAAATAACCTACAATGGTTGATATGCCATAAAACTAAACCAAACCAAATCATATATATTTAATATATATGTATAAAGAGGATTTGTCATTTAGCATCCTTTCTGTTCTGGAAATAGTCAGTGATATATTTCTTCTCTTAACTGTGATATCAGAATTTTCCACATCATAGGTAAACATGATAGTTGTCTATAGTTGTTTGATATGCTTCCTTTTAAGGGAGTCTTCCTGGATTGGGGTAGTTTTTCCTTTCATCATCCATTCAGCCATGCTAGCTTATAGATATTTACTCACTTACTAAGCCAATCTATCGTGGATAGATGAGAATTTTTAAAACTAGAATTCCTGTCTTTCCTCAGGGCCTTGTGTTTTCCAATTTGGTACTTTCTTGAGTGTTCTACTTAGAGAGAATCCAGGTGTATGTTTGTCTTGGACCCTTCTTCACATATTTGTAATTCTTTTTTTTTATACTGATTATTCATTTCAACCTGTTATGGTCTTTCTATTCCCATATCTTTGTTGAAAACTGTTTTATTTCCTTTGCATCCTGTTGTTAATTTGTCTCAGTGTATTCTGCACAGACTTGTTTGCTGTTTTGTTTGTATTATTTTGTATTAACATTGATTACAATATTCGCCTTTCAATAAAAAAAAGTTCGTCGGGGGGGGGGCATAATACTAGTTCGCTGTTTTATGGGCAGAGTATCTTTACTTCCTACTTTGCTTCTTGTTCGTCTGGTCTGTTCTTTCTCTCTTCTTCTCTCCAATTAATTGCTTGCTCTCCGGTGTTCATTTCTCTCGTGTTTGTCTCAGAGCCTATTTCTATGCAACAAAAATTTGCATACGATGTTGGCCTAGTCTCAACATATTCCGCTCACTACTATTCTACATTTTTTGCTGACATCAAATTTAAGGTACGTCTTATTTCTCTGCTTTACATGCCAAACAAAGTCTTACCCTCTTTCTGCTGGAATCTCCATTTGACTCTCGTTCACTGTCACAATATTGACCCTTGACTGAGCTGCTAATCAGAGATTCTCTGCACAGAACGCACCTGTGAAAATAAACATGGTTGATTGGAAATGTGTGGGTGTTATGAACTGATATATGTGAGTAAGAGTTTCAGTTGGAGTGTGAGTCAGTCAGTCTCAACTTGCAACTGGAAGAGACCAGATAGTTACGGGGAGCACCTCACTGTGGGCCTCCAGTTGAGTACTCCTCGGCCAAGAAGCAGAAGAAGAGCTAAGTGGAGCCTTAAAGATAATGCTGCATTGTACTTGTTATATAATCAAGGAATGATTGTTTTATTTTAATCATTTTTCATTGATTATATTTTATCATTCAGTTTGGTTGGGCTTTGAACTATTCGGCTCTTAGTTCTGGTGCACAAGTGTTGGGTATAGTTTATGCTCACGCACAATGGAAATGATAACCACAATTGTCATAATAAACCTTAGATAGGAAATGAGGCTGGAGTGTGAATAACGTCATGCCCAGAAGTGATGGCCCTGAGAATTTGAAAATTTTGAAAAAGAGTCAGTTGGGAGTTGACTGTGGGCCATGCAGGCAGACAATTGAGCTTCTGCCATTGGGGCAGAGAATGGAGTTCTCTGCCATAGAGTTGAGTTCCTACCATTTGCGACAGTGGTTAAAACCTTTCTTTTATATTTCCTCTAACTCAGAGATGAAATGTCATAATCACCCCATGATGAAATTCAAATTTGTGCTGGGGCAGTAGAATACGCCGACTGCACCTCTGCAGAGGGGCAAGACCCCCTACCAATGAGTGTCCTGGATATGACAAGAAACAATCTGATGGTGAAGTTCCAGTGATGCTGAAGCTTTGGGGAATGTGGAGCACCCCTTCATTGCCATTACTCCCAGGTCCACTCTGGTCCAGAATGGTAGCACCTGATAGGGTCCTATCTATGGGTCAAATAGAACTAAACTGTGTATTTATGCTAAACTGAATTATTTGAATTAGAACTGTTTGACTGAACTAAATAGCCTGAAATAGAAATGTTTTTGAGAAGTAACCCGTACTTACATTTAAACTGCGTGCTTATGCTTATAGCGTGTGAATTTATAGGCACAGAAATGAATTACGAAACTATTCTTTAACAATACACAACAAACGAAAGTTCTTTATTTGCAGCTTTGAGGCGGTTTGTTCTTGGTGCTGCAAGACTCGTGGTGTTTAGGCTTGTTGGATGTTTGAGACGAAATGGCTTAGCTAGATGTTGAAATGGCAGCGTGTCGTTGGACGTGTGAGGGAAGTATTCAAGGCCACCGTGTAGTTTTGTGTGTCTGGTATTTGTGAAGAGTAGGCGTTATCTCCATTAATGTGACCAGAGGTGAAATGGGAACTTGTCGAGAGCGAAGTGGCGCTCGGATCGACATAGTAAATTTTTGTGGTGCTTGTGGAAGGCATGCTGAACGTATCTAATTCATATTCAACTGGGATTCCTTGGTCTAAAATATATTAGACGCAAAGAATCCATAAATTAGAAGGTTCCCTCGCTGAGTGTCCATGTTGCTGCTGCTAGGGTTAAAGCCACAGTGATATGTCCACACTGGGTGGCTTGTTTAGCTAAAAAGCATCGCTAAGCAGGGGCGACCAGAGACACGTCCGAAGAGAGTGTGTTTGGCCGCTCACCCGTTTTGCTAGCCGGAAATGAAGGTCCGGGCTGAATAGGATATGTCATCCTGATTGGGTGAAATTCAGTGTTGAATTAAATAGCGCGCCAAAACAAAATACGAGATTTTCCTTTTCTCTACATGCTAAACTGAACTATTTGAAATGGAACTGTTTTTGACATTGAAACTCTACTTACATTAAACTGATTTGTTTAATATAGTACTGTTTTGACATTTAACTGTGTGTAAAAAAAATCTGTACTTATCATATTTACCAACCCCTCCGCTCGGGCAGGATATAACACAAGGTCATTTTTTAAGCAGAGTTTAACAGGTTTGAATTCAGAGTTTTCCTTCTCCTAGACTAGTTGCCTCACTAAGGCTGAAGAACCTAGTCTGTCCTACTATTTACCCATAGCTGGAGGGAGGATAATTGGATTCATACCTTTCCCAAGGGTATTAGTGCTATGTGAAATGCAATCAGTCTCGTCCAGGATTTGAACTCGTGTCGCCATATTCATTTCCTATGACGATAACCACGGGCACCTCCAAAAAATCTGTACTTATACTCAACTGAATCAGCTGAAATAGAACTGCTTGACTAAACTGAACAACTTGAAATAAAAATGTTTTTCACAATTAAACTGTACTAACATTTAAACTGTGTACTTATCTGAAACTGAATTGTTTGAATTAGAACTGTTTTCATAAACTGTACTTACGCAAACTGAATTATTTGAAATGGAACTGATTTTTGACATTGAAACTGTACTTACACAAAAACTGAATTGTTTGATATAGAACCGTTTTGAAATTTAACTGTACTTATATTTAAACAGCGTGCTTATGCTAAACTGAATTGTTTTAGATGGAACTGTTTTTTGACACTGAAACTGAATTAGGAGTAGCACCTTCCCCAACATCTCGGTGTTGTAGCTATTGAAAAGGGAGCCTTCTGGTCGCCCTCGACTATGGTTGCCAACTTACTTTTATCTTAGATAGAAATAATTGAAACCATTGAACTGTGTACTAGTATGCAAACAAAGTAACATTAGCAACCTTAGTCGAGGGTGACCCGAAGGTTCCCTTTTCAATAGCTGTTACATTGAGCGATAGGAGAGGGTGCTTCTCCTTCCCTGGATTGCTCCACTTTACCCTTGATCCTTACCTTTATAATGCTGATTGTTAAGCAAAGCGGCATCAGGTACCATTTTTTAAAGTCTTTGGTATGACTTGACCTGGGATTGAACCTCAGTCTCCCAGACCATTGGCGAACACTCAACTCATTTGGCCAATGACCAAATTTAAAAATGAAATTACCTACAAATACTGTGTGCAAACAACTAATTGATGTTAAATTGTTACTGTTACATAGGAATACTTGAAACCAATTAATTGTGTGCAAACAAATTGTAGTGAGAGAAGAAACTTATCTCCTGGATCAAAGCGCGTAAGACTATGCCTTGCGTGTCAAGCAGTAAAAAATATGTTTACTTCCAAAGGCAGAAGTTATAGTGGGTCAATCTCGAGTCTCGCGAGAAGAAACATTGCACGCATGTAAATTTCTTATGCAGGAATTTGCATAAAAGAGCATGCCAGCAGCAAGAGTGGTTGCTGTTATTCTTTGTGGACTGCTTTTTGACTGACAGAGCAAACGAGTTGACCAGAGGTATACTGAGGAAGGGCTGCTAGGCGTGTGTGTTGTTATTTTTAGTCAACTGAAGTTACCCAATTGTCTGAGGATACAACAGTAGGGAAAACAAATCACAGAATTCATTTCCCTCCGTTGTACTATTGCTTACTAGTCCTGACTGTCTAGTAATTGATTTGGATTCAACAACTAATAACTGTGGGGTGTAAGGCTTGAAGGTCACGGGCAAAGGGCGAGGCTGTGTTGCCATTAGATATCTGATTCCATATTTTTGGTTATCTTATTTTACCCCACGTTAGTTAGTCGGTGTAATGCCTTGCCCAAGGAAGTCCCAAAAAGAATTATACAAAAAGAAAAGACAGGACAGATAAGAGACAAAGACGTTTCTTTTATACTTTCCTTTATTTACTGGGTTCAACAACCATTCTGGGGATGAGGGAGTTTTTCCTGAATACATTGAAATGGTTGAATCCCCCAGTTAAGGTGTCAAAAATACATTAAATCGTTTCATGTATGTATTTGTTTTCATTTGGTATTTCAGGCTTCCATAAGGGTTAGTTTTCTTTCGTCAAAGTCCAGTAAGAGTTAGTTTATAGTTCTGTAGTGGGTCTTGTATATTTCAGCATAGTGCTGACCGATAGAGAGATGGCTGCTACTGAGTGAAGGGACTAACTGACCCTACGTCCAAAGATGTATGTGTCGTGCCCAAAACACCAGACAGCAAAATGGTTTTGTTGGTTTGACGGACACTGCCTGAAAGAGAAAGATAATATGGTCCCTTTTGTCAAGAGGAACTCCTTTTTTTCTTTTACGCATGCGTCATCTCCTTTTCCTGTTAGAGACCTCTGGGAGTTTCTGTAAATTTAATAGTTTTCCTTTTATTTTTATTTTTTTAATTTAATTTTAAATTTTTTTATTTATTTATTCGTTTGCTACATACCTACATTAATACTTATATTTAACATCCAGATAAAAGAAAGTTTCCGTCATTCATTTGAAAATAACAACCATATTTTGTCGATTGTATCAAAAACAATTGAAATGATTGGCTGGATAGTCAAAGATATTATTTCAAGGGAGGTAAATGTTGTTTTGAAAATATTTGAAACCAGAATAAGAACTCATATTGTACTTGGGCCGAGGTTTTCTTCCCTTTTCCTACCCGATCCTGACAGGCCAAACAGACACGCGGTCATTTACATGAGGGATAATTTCTATTATATTCTTCCTCCTTTATTGTTTCTCTGTAATTTTTCAGTGTAAGGTCGGCTATATTCGGATTGATGGAAAGACCACCAGTGAACAGCGGAAGTTCTTCTGTGACAAGTTCCAAAGTCAAGAGGATATTAAAATTGCAATCTTATCAATATGCGCAGCTAATGCGGGGTTAAATTTGACTGCTACATCCATGGTTGTATTTGCAGAATTATTCTGGAATCCTGGGGTGAGTTGGAACTCTATCCAATGCATTTTTACAGTAAAATCATTGTCTAATGTGTTTTTATAGTAAAATCATTGTCCAATGCATTTTTATATTAAAATCATTGTCCAATGCATTTTTATATTAAAATCATTGTCTAATGCATTTTTATAGTAAAATCATTGTCCAATACATTTTTAGAATAAAATCATTGTCCAATGCATTTTTATAGTAAAATCATTTTCCAACTCATTTTTATAGTAAAATCATTGTCCATTGCTATTTTATAATAAAATCATTGTCCTATATATTTTTATGATGAAATCATTGTCTCCTACATATAGTAAAATCGTTGTTCAATTCCTTTTTCTTGTATTCTTTCATTTTTTTAACCATTCTTTTTTTTTTTTTTGTTATCTTCAGCATTTAATTTCTCATTCATTACTTTTACTTTTTTATTAATTTAATCTTTTACTTTCTGACTTTTAGATTTTAGTCCAAGCTGAAGACCGAGTGCATCGAATTGGACAATTAAATTCTGTTAATGTCTACTACTTGGTTGCTCCAGGAACTGCTGATGATTTTATATGGTAAAATACATTTTGATCATAAAATCTTTAGCCAAACCAATAACCTTTATATTTTTAATTTATTTTATTTTTTTGTACATGTGTAATTCATATATATATATATATATATATGTCTCCCCCAACTTTTGTGGTTGGGAATGGAATTTTTAGGAAGAAAAATATTTAGAAAGGAACTTATTCTACCGTCAGAATCTTTGGTTCATGTGCAAATCTTGAGGAAACTTGGCATATAAACTTTCTTGACATCAAAGAGTGTTTTTCATATCCGTAGTGGGAAGGAATACTCTCTCAAACGATAGTGAAGCTGCTTCCCAGAGAATATCCAGAACCTTAGGATCAACAAATACGTTTCGTATATTGAGTTTATCCTAGGCAATGCCAGGATCATCAGCTACAACATATTTTTATCATTAAGGGTTTTCGGACTATTGTCTTCATCTTTATTGTTATTTCCACAATGTTTCGGCCAATATGTCCTCCAGCCGTCTTCAGGTGTTTGTCGTACTTGGGAACCTACAGGAAATGTCTCGGGAACTTCGAACTACGTCCTTTATTGAATCCACGGGGGTCACCTGTTCTGATTCTGTTAGCCATAATCAGGTACAAGTGTTAAGTATTCCTGTATTGTTAATCACCTGCAGTCAGGATTGAACCTGTAACAATAAAGGGCATAGTTTGAAGTTCCGTGTAGGTTCCCAAGTTAGACAAACACCTGAAGAAGGCCGGAGGACATATTGGTAGAAATAAAAATAAAGATGAAGACAATAGTCCAAAAACCCTTAATGATAAAAATCATCAAGCTTCGTCTCAGAAATTTTGAACACTAAGCTACAATATATATATATATATATATGTGTGTGTGTGTGTGTGTGTGTGTGCTCACATATTTTAAGATACGAGGATCATTAAATCAGTTTCCAGACTTTTGTCGTGTGGACACTTTTATTGATAGTACACATGAAACTCTAGCCCCCTTCGAAGTAATCTCCTCCAGCTGCAATGCACTTGTTCTACCATTCCAAGAACTTCTCGAAGGCCCCATGGAAGTCCTCTTAGTGTGTCAATGACCTTCGTTACAGCCCCTTTCATCTCCTCAATTGTCTCATAATGACAGCCTCTGAGCTTAGGGAATAAGCAAAAGTCACAGGGAGCAAGGTCTGGACTATAGGGAGGTTGAGGAAGTGTCTTGATGCCCATCTTGGTCAAATAGTCTGTCAAGGATGGAGTTGTGGACTGGTGCATTGTCCTGGTGAAAATGCCACTGACCCGATTTGAAGAGTGCTGGCCTCTTCCGACGGAATGTCTTCCTGAATTCCCTTAAAACCTCAACATAGTAACTCTCATCATCCCTCACAGACTCCCTGCTTTCCTTGAATCTCTTATGCCACTCAAAAACTGATACAGAATTCATGCAAGATGGTCGAAAAGCAGTCTGAAGCCTTCCATACATTTCTGTGGCATTTTTTCCAAGTTTAAAACACAATTTTATTGCATATCATTCTTCTAAAGTGTCAGATTGCATTTTTGAAATTCACCTGCCGTGACAATCAGGCTTTAGTAGGGTATATTCCAATTGCTGCTGTAGCTGTTCATTTGAAGCTGAAATCATAAAAAATGGTCTGTCATCTCATAAGATGTATAGCAATAACATACTGAATTTTCAAGAGTCTACGACAATTTTAAAAGCCTTTACAAAAAAATTCTGGAAACTTATTGAAGGCACCGCGTATTTTTTCAGGTACAAAATTTTATAATGGCGATAAAGAAACCAAAGGTTTTATTCATGATGAAAAATAAAACTTAAAAACTGGAAGGCTAACTAACTGGTTGCATTCCTCGCTCAATAGAGCTTAATCAAGGAAAAGTAAGTTGGCGACCATAGTCGAGGGCAACCAGAAGGCTCCTTTTTGAATAGCTACTACACCGAGGTGTAGGGGAGGGCGCTACTCCTTTCCCTGGATTACTCCACTTTACCCTTGATACATACTTTATATTGCTGAGTGTTAACCAAGGAGATATAAAGTACCATTTTTAAAGTCTTTGGTATGATTCAACCTGGGATTGAACCCAGGTCTCCCAGACCATTGGCGAACACTCTACCCATTTGGCCAATGAGCCGGTTAAACAGTAGTGGTATTATTTAACCCATAGCAGGGAGGATAAGGGGTTTCCCTAGGGTATTTGCCCGAAAGTGAACGTAATAGCGCGACTGGAGTTCAAACTCGCTTACAATGATTCTGCTGTCCATCGCTTTAACCATTACACCACGAGGACACCCCCAAATCAAGGAAAATATACAATTAAAAACAAGAAATATGTTATGTAAGAAAAAATGTTTTTATATTGGAGACGACATCAAAATGATATGAAGTTGTTGTAGAACTAGTCCAAGTGAAAGCAGTAATACAGTCCTCAGACAATTGGGTAGCCTCAGTTGATTGAAAATAACAACACACGCGACTAGCAGCCCTTCCTCAGTATACCTCTGGTCAACTCATTCATTCTGTCAGTCAGTCAAAAAAGCAGTCCGCAAAGCACAACAATAACGACGCTACTGCTGCTGGCATGCTCTTTTATGAAAGTTCCGGCAGATAGAAATTTACATGCAAGGCAGATTTCTTCTCGTGAGAGATGAGATTGGCACACTATAACTTCTGCTCCAAAAGTGAACAAATTTTTTACTGCTTGACAAGCAAGGCATAGTCTTATGCGCTTTGATCCAGGGGGTAAGTTTCTTCTCTCGCTACAGACATCTAAGCAGATATTCTCTTTGTTCAAAATATGAATAGTCACCTATATTTTTAAGTGAAATGACAAATGTGACTTGCTCAATATAGAGAACAAATCAACACTAAATTTCTTAGCATAATTACAGTTATTAATTAGTTTTAATTTTCATCATGAATAAAATCTTAGGTCTCTTATCATATCAGCCCAATGATCTAGTGGGTAGAGTGTTCACTAATGGCCCAGGAGACTGGGGTTCAATCCCAGGTCATGTCATACTAAAGACTCAAAAAATGGTACTTCATACTGCCTTGCTAAACACTCGTCGTTATAAAGTAGTGATCAATGATAAAGTAGACCAATCAGGGAAAGGAGTAGCACCCTCTTCTACACCTCGGTGTAATAGCTAATGAAAAGGGAGCCTTTTGGTCACCCTCAACTAAGTTTGCCAACTTATATATATATATATATATATGTTGATTTTTTTCTCACCTGTTGGTTCCTAGACTAATGGGTCAGTCTTGATAAAATGTGATATATGCGCTCCCTTCACCTCAAGGAATGCTTTAAAAATATCCAGATGTTCAAACGATTTTAGTTTAGAATTGTTCAAGAAGGTCTATTTTGCATAGAAAGCAAATAAAATTGGCATCTGCAGCAGTGTACACACACCCACATGTGGGAGCAGTGGACTGTAATTTTTTGGAAGAAAATCAATAAGGATTTATTTGCACAGAAATGAAGTTTTGTCTAACAAAATTTGCTTTGTATATTATTTTTATCCCAGGTAATGCCAGGTTTTTCTGCTTGTTAATATTTCTTAATTTTAATTGTTTTTTTGTTATTTTTTTGCAGGCCTTTAGTACAGAATAAGCTAAATGTTCTCGGAAAAGCAGGCCTCACAAAAGATGACTTTGCAAATACAGATACTCTACATTTTAAGGTATTTTTCTTTTATTTTACAAATATCATACTATCCTGCATAGCTACTGTCCATAGTTTTCAGAAGTGTCGTTAATATCCAAAGAGTTATCTGTCTCTATTTTTCAATGCAAAGAATTTTATTGCCATCTTGTTTTTCTCGGCTGGGTCATTCCCATCCAGTGGTCATTTTTTCATGCCATTTTCTTCTTGTCCACTGTTCTCGCAAGTGGTCATTCTTCTCACCACCAACTTTCATCACAGCCCCATGTGGTTCCATTTTCTTCTTTGCCGATATGAGTAATGGAAGAATTTTTTTTTTCTTCTTTTAGACATCTTTTCAAAAATGTTACTGACTTGTCTCTCTTGAGTGGTTCTGGGCTAACTAATTTAAAGTTGAAATCTAACTTTTTACAAGTTGTGAAATTGAAAGGCAGAACCTGCAGACTGCTGCCTCTGATGAGCCGACAGGGGTTCGTCGTTCAAAGAGACAATGAGTAAAACCCAACCAAACCAAATCATATATTCAATATATATGTATAAAGAGGATTCGGCATTAAATAACCTACAATGGTTGATATGCCATAAAACCCAACCAATCCAAATCCTATATATTTAATATATATGTATAAAGAAGATTTGGTATTAAATAACCTATGTTTTATACGCCATAGAACTGAATCACACATATTTGATATATATATATATATATATATATATATTAAGAAGATGTGCCTTAAAACCCAACCAAACCCGTCTTGCTTTTACATTCACTTCCAAGCTGCCTTTAGGGAAGGCATGAACCTCCTAATCCCTTTAGCTATGGGTTAAATATTACCACTACTGTTCTTCTCCAAAGATAGCTTTGGTATTAAATAACCCCTGAAGGTTGTCTTTTATTGGGAATCCTTTTGAAATGAGGCTTCTTAATCTGAGAATTAATTTTTATTTTCTGTGGACTTTTTGTCCTCATCTTGGGAGGTTTTTTTTTGTTTCTTCTCACTACGTTTCAGCCAAATTTCACCTCTGGCCTTCGGGGCCTGTGGCGCAGCGGATAGAGGCGTTGAGTCTCTACGGTTCCAGGTGAGCATTGTCAGAAGATAGCGGTTTCAATTCCTACCCAAGCCAGCCAGAGGTTTATTTGGTCAAAAACGTGGTGCGATAGACAACTACTATAGAAGGCAGTAATCACTGGGGATACGGTTACAAGACTCAGCATTCCTATCCGAGGTCGTGGTTAATCACCTGAAGAAAGCCAGAGGTGAAATTTGGCCGAAACGTAGTGAGAAGAAACAACAAAAAAACTACCAAGATGAGAACAAAAAGTCCGCAATAAAAAAAATTTAATTAATTCCCAGATTAAGAAGACTCATCTCAAAAGGATTCCTAATAAAGTCCTTACGAATTCAGTATGGACCTGACTATGGAAGACCAGATAAGGAGAACAAATAATTGGATTTATAAGACCAAAAAATTCAACCTTAATCGCCCTTCGGAGCCCGTGTTGAGTCTCTACGGTTCTAGGTGAGCATTGTCAGAAGATAGCGGTTTCAATTCCTACCCAAGCCAGCCAGAGGTTTATTTGGTCAAAAACGTGGTGCGATAGACAACTACTATAGAAGGCAGTAATCACTGGGGATACGGTTACAAGACTCAGCATTCCTATCCGAGGTCGTGGTTAATCACCTGAAGAAAGCCAGAGGTGAAATTTGGCCGAAACGTTGTGAGAAGAAACAACAACAAAAAAAACACTACCAAGATGAGGACAAAAAGTCTGCAATAAATGAAAATTAATTCCCCTGAAGGTTGATATGCCATTACAAAATCAAAACCAAGAACCTTTACACCCAGTCATGTACCAAATATTCCTATCATATGTTAGTAATATCTGTGCGTATTTCTGTGATGATGTATTTTTATTATTTTTTTTTTTGTAAACATTGCTGACGTTTTTACTCATTTTGGTTGCTATGCTTACGTTTCGGCCAATGTACTCTCTGCTATTCCTCAGGTGCCATTTGTTGTACTTGGTAACCTTGAAGAAATTCAGATCTTCACCCTTTATTTGAATCATGAGGGTAGACTACTCTCATGCCTTGCATCTGTCAATGGAGACATTTGCTAACATCTACAAAACTTTATCAATTGATTTTTCTCACTTTCATTTTGATGTTTTTGCCTGTGTATCTTGGAATGTTTTGCTGACATTAAAGTTTGCTCTGATGATGATCGAAGATAATCATTGATCCATTCTTATATTTATCTCCTTTCTGTTTAATCTGTGAAAGGCAAAAGGATTAAGTAGAATTATTCGATTAACATTTTCATTTTCTTTCAGAATTCAAAACAAACAGAAATTTTGAAGTTCTTCAATGAATCATTTATGGAAGATGTTGACCTTTCTGAATTTACTGAAGCTATGAATGATACAAAAGATACAACCACAAATATGGAAGCATCTTCAGGTAAGAATTTATTTTGTTTCTCTCTTTTTTAAGGTATTTTAATTGGCTTCATTTAATTTATTTGTTTAATATCATATCAACCGTCATGGGTGATTTTATGCCAAATCCATATATATTAGATATATAGGATTTACTTTAGTTTGGTTTGATGGCATATTAACCTTTGTGGGTTATTTAATGCCAAATCCTCTTTATACATATATTGTAAATGTTTAAGATTTGGTTTTATGGCATATCAACCATTGTAGGTAATTTAATGCCAAATCCTCTTTTTACATATATATTGAATATATATGATTTGGTTTGGTTTGATAGCATATCAACAATTATGGGTTATTTAATGCCAAATCCTTTTTATGCATATATAGTAAATATATAAGATTTGGTTTGATGGCATATCAACCATTGTAGGTTACTTAATGCCAAACTCTTGTTATATATATATATTAAATATATATGATTTGGTTTGGTTTGGTTTTATGGCATATCAACCATTGTTGGTTATTTAATGTCAAATCCTCTTTATACATATATATTGAATATATATGATTTGGTTTGGTTTGATAGCATATCAACAATTATGGGTTATTTAATGCCAAATCCTTTTTATGCATATATAGTAAATATATAAGATTTGGTTTGATGGCATATCAACCATTGTAGGTTACTTAATGCCAAACTCTTGTTATACATATATATTAAATATATATGATTTGGTTGGGTTGGGTTTTATGGCATATCAACCATTGTAGGTTATTTAATGTCAAATCCTCTTTATACATATATATTAAATATATACAATTTGGTTTGGTTGGGTTTTATGGCATATCAACCATTGTAGGGTATTTGATGCCAAATCCTCTTTATACATATATATTAAATATATATGATTTGGTTTGGTTGGGTTTTATGGCATATCAACCATTGTAGGTTATTTAATGGCAAATCATCTTTTTTCATATATATTAAATATATATGATTTGGTTTCATTGGGTTTTATGGCATATCAACCATTGTAGGTTATTTAATGCCAAATCCTCTTTATACATATATATTGAATATATACAATTTGTAAACACTTTTCGTGGATAACATTTTTAAATGAGCCCAAGCTCTTGTTTTTAGTCAAATGGTTTCAAGCATTTCTATCTGACACAAATAATTCTATTTAGTATTAATGATTTGTTTGTACACAATGAAGAGCTTACAAGTATTGCTATTTACCACTAATAATTCTATTCAACATTACTCATTCATTTGCACGCAGATAAATGGTTGCAAGTATTGTTATATATCACTAACAATTCAATTAAACATCAGTCATTTGTTTACACACAATTAAATGATCGAACACTTCTATTTCTAACAATTCAATTTAGCATAAGTCATTTGTTTGAACTTAGTTTACATGTCAAACAGTTCTGTTTGAATCAGGTTCTGCCACTCCAGGACAGAGTGAACCTGGGAGCGAGTGGCAGTGTAGAGGTACTCCAGATTCCCCAGAGTTCCAAGACTGGAACCTTGCCATTAGATGGTTTAATGTCATATCAAAACACTTGTTGAGGGGAGTCTTACCCCTCTGCGGAGATGCAGTTGGTGTATTCTACAGCCCCAGCTGACTGGCTACGAAAATTACCTTGAATTTTTTTCATTAGTATGGTCTACTTGATGATCAACTATGTCATGCGTCCTGGTATAAACCAATAACTGGTGACATGGTCCTGTAGATGAGTTGATATAACATCTTTTTATGTAGAACGTGATTTCTCCAAAGAAGAAGCTACTCAGTCAGTGAGGCTTAAAATATGCTAATTGTATCCCCCACTCCAAAGGAGTAAGACCCTCCCCACTCAAAAAAAGTTGTGTACTGAACATGACACTAAACAGCATCTTATGGCGAGGTTCCATTTCTAGAGATTTGGGAAGTATGGAGTACTCTTTCACTACCTGCAGTGAAAATTGGGATGGAAATTGCCACTTACACATCAGCACATATGCTCCGTGTGCAAGATATATTTTTTTGACCGGCTGCCCTGAGCGAGTTTATATTGCAAATGGTCACAAATTTTCACGTCAGCAGTCACATAAAACCACTGAGAATGAAGACACGCATGCAAATGAGGGGCAGGCAGAAAAGAACATAAAAAAACAACAAACATCATCACTCAGAGCTTTTTTTTTTGCACTGGATATGAATTGATTAGAGGAGAAGCAGCGATCAGTTTAAGGAGACGAAGGAAAGGATAACTGTGGAATATGAAAGAAGGATTTTGCTCAGACATTGCAGTCTTTTTTTTGTCGTTGAGAGATGCGACCACAACTCTACTAGGCACAATTAGTAAAAAGTGAAATACAAACAGCCTCGTCCAAGTTTGAACTCTGATTACCGATTCCATTTCCTACAACAATATAATGCGAAGCTCCCCCCAACTCCTGGCCTTATACCACAACTAAGCTATGCTTACCAAACACCAGTCTAGAAGGAAATTATGAAGCAGTATTTCACTGATTCATTTTTTATTATATAAGGATTTCTTTTTTCTTGAATAAATCCTTAGTTTTTTTTTTTTGTTTTCCCTAAAAAAATAAATTAAAAAAAAGTTAAAAGATTGTAAGCACTAAGACATTTACTAAATAGCTTCACGCCAGCAGTCACCTAAAACCACAGAGAGTGAAGACGTGCATGCAAATGAGGGCAAGCAGAAAAGAACATAAAAAACAACAAACGTCATCACTTCGAGCTTTTTTTTTTGCATTGGATATGAATTGATTTGAGGAGAGGTAGCGATCAGTTTAAGGAGACAAAGGAGAGGATGATTGTTGAATACCAAATGCAGGTTTTTTGGTCAGACATCGCAGTCTTTTTTCTTGTGTCATTTAGAGACGTGACAACAACCTTACCAAGTTCACTTCCATTACTCCCAGGTCCACTCTCACCTTGAGAAGTAGTACTTGCTAGGGTCCTGCCTATGTGTCAAATAGATGTTTAGACATTATTCTTATTTGACAGGACTGTGTGCCAAAAACAAATTAAATATAAACACACAATGAGCACAATTTCCTCTAGACATAAAATAACCCTGGGTGGTTTGACATGCCATTAAAATCAATCAACCAAAGGTGAAGAGTGATTTGAGTTTGAGTCTCACTGGGATCTTATTCTTTGTTGTTTCTAGCATGCATTGTTCTTGCAGACAAATGATGGTCAAAGTCATTTACAATTTTAAAAAAAAAAGAAAAACAAGCTACTATGATTAAGAAGCTGAAGTATAAATAATATTGTCATCAGCCCAGTTGACTGAGGCTGTGAAATATTCTGGGGGGAGGGTTCTTACTCCTCTGCTGAGTCATATGTTATATCATCATCATCATCATGTTGTGCTGCTAGCACGGATATCCCTGACCCTCTCTCGCCACTTCTCCCTATCATTCATCGCCTCTGGCAGGTCTTCTGGGTTACATCCCGTATCCTCCCATAGCTGCTGTATGTATGTTCAAGCTGGTCGTCCTGCTTTTGCTTGGCCATATGCGAGGGTCCATAGGAGTACATCACTTTTGAGCTCGTCCCTGCTTCTCTAGCAGTGTCCTGCGTTTCTGGTTCGTCTAACTTGGATAGTTTTCACGATGGGAGACAGGTGGCCATAAAGTTGGTGCCTTGTGGGGTGTTGCTGCCAGCACTTGTTCAATATTGCTTGCAGCATTCTTGTGTAATTGCCGTCTAGCTTCTTCTCCAGCCGTTTAGTTAGCATCCAAGTAGTGCATCCATATAGCAGTATCGAAACGACTGCTGCCCGGAAGAAACTTGTTATATAACATAATAATATTCTTGGTAAACAATTACAGCTTCAAGTAACTATTCTTAATTGAAATAATTTACAAATATATGGGTATCAAGTATTCCTATCTAATACTAATAATTTTGAAACAGATCAATTTAGAGCAGTCGCTGTGGCTACAATGCGAGACTGTGTCATTGAAGTAAGCAAGTTTGAACTCCAGTCATGCTATTACGTTCACTTTTGGGCTAATGCCCTTGTGAAAAGCATCAACTCACTTATCCCTCTCTCCACAATGGGTTAAATAGAGTCCCTAGTATTCTACAAAGATTACTTTGGCATTTAATAACCTATAAAGGTTGATATGCCGTTAAAGAAAGAAACCAAAACAAATAGATCTTTTTGACCCAAAGATGGGACTCTAACAGGTAATGCTCTCCAGGTCTGAGTTGACCTGGGAGTAATGGTAACAAAAAGATGACTCTGCACTTCCCAGGGCTCCAGTACTGGGATCTCACTACCAGATGTTGTTTAGTGTCATATCCAGGGTCCTCATACATGTCCAATAAGAGTTATGTACAACTTGCCTGATCTATTATATATACTAGCAAATATATACACACTCTGTTGGGCACAAGTATTTAAGTTTTAATGTAGTAAAACAATATATAAATAAGAAAAACTATCAAAATTAAATAATGTATCTGAAAAGAATACACTTATTTTTATTTCATTTTAATTGATTTCTATGTAAAAGTATTCATAGTATTGCTTTTAATACGTTCAAGAATAAAACAATAATATCAGAAATCAGTACTGTCTAGGGATTATTCATTAAACCTGCTTTTATTAAAACCAGTATGGAAGTAAATAATCACCATCTTAAAGTCCTGATGAAGGTTTACTTAATCCGAAATGTTTTAACGTTGACTTTCCTTTATAATCAGTTCATCACTTTTCGATTACGTTGTTTGTTGGTTTTTATGGCATATCAACCTTTATAGGTTATTTAATGCCAAATCCATTTTTAAACAAATAATCAGTTCTATTTTAAACAATTCTATTTAGCATGAGTACACAGTTTAATTGTCAAAAACATTTCTATTTCAAGCTATTCAGTTTAGTTGATTGTTTGGTTGGGTTTTATGGCATATCAACCTTTGTAGGTTATTTAATGCCAAATCCATTTCCATACAATTAAACAGTTCTATTTCAAACAATTCAGTTTAGCATGAGTACACAATTTAATTATCAAAAACATTTCTATTTCAAGCTATTCCGTTTATTGAAACAGTTCTCATTCAGCTAATTCAGTTTAGTATGAGTATAGATTTTGTTTACCCACAGTTAAATGTCAAAACAGTTCTATTTTAAACAATTCAGTTTAATATAGGTACAGTTTCAATGTCAAAAAACAGTTCCATTTCAGACAACTCAGTTTAGCATAAGCACACAGTTTAAATGTCAAAAACATTTCTATTTCAAGCTATTCAGTTTAATCAAACAGTTCTAATTAGCATAAGTATGTAATCTAGTTCTATTTAACCCATAAATAGGGCCCAATCAGGTGCTACCATTCCGGGCCAGTGTGGAACTGGAAGCAATGGCAATGAAGGGATGCTCCACATTCCCCAAAGCCCCTGCATCGCAGGAACTCTTGTCAACTTGAAAATACATAGAGTTAATCTCAAAACAGTTTTATTTCAGATAATTCAGTTGAGCATAAGTTCACAGTTTAAATGTCAAAACAGTTCTATTTTCAACAATTCATTTTAGCATAAGTACACAGTTTAAAGGCAAAAAACAACAAACTTAAGAAACCATGGTTTAGTTCTATTTAACCCATAGATTACATCCTTATCAGGTGCTACCACTCCGGGCCAGAGTGGACCTGGGAGTGATAGCAATGAAAGTGTACTCCACATTTACCAAAGCTCCAGTATTACTGGAACCTCACCATCAGATTGTTTAGTGTCATATCCCGGACACTCGTTGGTGTGTGTGGGGGGGGGGTCTTACCCCTCTGCAGAGAAGCCGTCAGTGTATTCTACAGCCCCGGTTAGCCGACTGAGCAATTAGATTTCGTTTTTCTATTTTCTAAAACCAGTATGCAAATTATCCACATTATGTTACTATGGAAACCAATATTTCTAAGTGATGTATAACACACACTGTAAGATTTTAGACACGTTAATAACACAGACCTGCCCATCCCCCCAGTTTTCAAGGGCCACTTGCCCAGTCAGCTGGGACTGTAGAATACACCAACTGCTTCTCTGCAGAGGGGTAAGACCCCCCCCCCCAACGAGTGTCCTGGATATGACACTAAACAATCTGATGGTGAGGTTCCAGCAATGCTGGAGCTTTGGAGAATGCGGAGTACCCCTTTATTGCCATCTCTCCCTGGTCCACTCTGGCTTGGAGTGGTAGCACCTGATAAGGGTCCTATCTATGGGTTAAATAGAACTAAACAGTGCTTCTTTCACTATACTGATTTTTGCATTTAAACTGCGTATTTATGCTAAACTGAATTGTTTAAGATAGAACTGTTTTAACATTGGAACTGCGTACTAGTGCAGAACTGAATTGCTTGAAATAGAACTGTTTTGATGTCTTTTGGCTTTGTGACTCATTGGCAAACTTTGTGAAATGTAAATTCACATTACAGTTATTGATTCAATGGCAAGCAGTGAACCACTTGCGCTTGGCCTTCGAGCCGGGTAAATTTGTGACCAGCTGTGCATGAGTCTCACCTCATGCAATCCTTCCTCCTCCTCCTGTAATCCATTCAAAAAAGGCCTTGTGTCAAATTTTACCTATTGGAAGGTACGGATAAATATCAATAACATGAGCCTGCTTGGCATTCATATCAAGTGAATGTTATCAAGCTGGATTGCCTGGTCTCAGTGAATCATTCCCCCAGATAATACTGTTGTATTGTGACCTTCGACCCGGCCCAAAAATGCCATTCCAAGGTGATACACCGGAAGGAAGTGACACATTCCAATGGCCAGTAATCGAAAGAGATCGCGTGGGCAGATTAAGGCTGATAATATGGGACAAGGTGAAGGTCCCACTGTGCCACTACAGAGTGATGCACCGGAAGAGAGAGACCTGTGAACTGCGTGACAGTTATTTCCGCTTGATGACGATCAAACATGCGATTTCAAAGATCGAGTGGGCGTTGAACTATTATATAACTCAGTCAAGACACAGTTCGAGTGGCAGTTGCAGTAGAGTTGGAGTGAAGAGGAACGAGATGTGGTAGGGAAAGCCACACCCGGCCGAAGGGGCCCTCGGGAGCCCTGATTGAATTGCGGTCCAGAGAAGATGCTGAAAAGATGCAGTAAAGAAAGCCAGCACCCAGCAGAGTGGACCCCAGGGCCTCTGGTTGAGCATCAGGAGAACAAGAAAGACACAACGTTGATGGCCATAAGAGTGGGGGTTAAAATATTGCAGTTTCTGTTCCGTCTCCAGCTCCCTCTCACACGCAAACGTTGAATAACCTTTTCGAACCCTTGCAATAAAGTGAGAGGTACATATATTTATAAAGCAGTCTTCCTGCGTCTTTATTATTGTGTCGTTATGATACGGCACATGACAATATAACAATACCTGCTTTGTAGGACTGAGTTCATGGCTTAGTATCTAAAACACCACAAAATGGGAAATCCTGAAAGGATTGAGCATTTTTTTAAATAACCACACATGAATGTCATTTTATGCATGGCTCTCCACAATAAAATGACCTTGTGTCATATATCGTCTTGGTGGGAAGTTGGTTAAATCCCATTTATAACATGGACTGTTTTAAAGCATATCTAATTCAGGTAGATTTTAATCGAGGCATTGTTAATGTTATCATCATCATGTCGTGCTGCTAGTATGGATTTCCCTAACTCTCTCTCACCATCCATCTCTATCATCTATCACTTCCAGCTGGTCTTCCAGGTTACATCCTGTGTCCATATAGAGCTGTTGTGGATAAGTTCTAGCTGGTCATCCTACACTTGTGCGTCTGTGTTAAAGGGTCCATAGGAGAATATCGCTTATGAGTTTTTCCTTGCTCCTTGATAGTTTAAAACAATATTATTTGTTGACTTCTACAAGGCCTTGGACTTCCCCGCATGTCTTGTTCGTCTAATTTGGATGGTCTTTTGGATGGGAGGTAGGTGGCCGTACAGCTGCAGTTTTGTGGGATTTTGTTTGCAGGATTTGTTTGATATAATTCACAGCATCCTAGTGCAATTGCTGTCAAGCTTTTTCTCTATACACGTAGTCAGCATCCAATTATTGCATTCATTCATACAGTAGTATGGACACGACCACTGCTTGTTAATGTATAAGATGCTAATCAAGATTAAATAACTAAGAGAACTGTGACATTGGTGGTGATGTTGGCTCAATTACAGACTATCTCCATTATAATGAGATATATATATATTTTTATCATTAAAGGTTTTCAGACTATTGTCTTCATCTTTATTTTTATTTCCACAACGTTTCAGCCATATGTCCTCCAGCCTTCTGCAGGTGTTTGTTGAACTCGGGAACCTTCATGAAACTTCGAACTACACTCTTTGTTGAATCCACGGGGGTCACCTGTTCTGATTCCGTTAGACATAACCGGGTACAAGTGTTAAGTTTTCCTGTATTGTTACTCGCCTGCAACCTCCAGGTGGTTGTCTCCTTAGAAGCTTAGGGAACCAACGCCTATAACTGTTACACTATGTGTCCTACGGGAAATCATCAAGCTTCATCTCAGAAATTTAGACAACTAATATATATATAAATATATATATATAAAAACCGGCTCATTGGCCTAGTGGGTAGAATGTTCACCAATGGTCCAGGAGACCTGGGTTCAATCCCAGGTCGCATCATACCAAAGACTTTAAAAATGGTACTTGATACTTCCTTGCTTAACACCCAGCAATATAAGGTACGTATCAAGGGTAAAGTGGAGCTATCCAGGGAAAGGAGTTGCACCCTCCCCTACACCTTGTTGTAATAGCTATTGAAAAGGGAGCCTTCTGGTCGCCCTCAACTGCAGTTGTCAACTTATATAAATTTTTTTTTTTTTTTATTTGCAGGTATACAGAATCATCAGTCTAATATGACATTGTTCTTCCAAAAGGAAAAGCCAAAAATCGAAGCCAAACCTTCCGTTATTCCAAAATCAGAAACCTTGACTAGTAAACCATCCAAAACAGAATCAGATCCTTTGGCTGAGGATATGGGTTGGCTAATCGATGATGTCGACTGGAACGAAGAAGATGAGATGACATTTTCTGAGCCTGTGACCAAAAAGAAGAAAAAAGACAATGTTATGTGATTGATCATTGCAATGTGTGCCCTGCTTTTCTTTCTGTAGGAAAAACTCAGTGGTTAGAGCCATGGGCTAGCAGCCAAATGATCTCTAATTTGAAAACCAGTGCCTCGATTCTGCAAAGTGCAGGTGGTTAACCATAACAGGGCAACAAACTAAAGTATGATCTGTGGTGTCAAAGATTATATGCATAGTAAGTTTCAGATATCTATAAATACATATACAATATTGCTCGTAAGTATTTGAACAAAAAAAATTATAATTTGCTTCTACTTGTTTGGATCTGAGAGTTAAAAATGGGAAAATTACATCAGAAGATATCAGCAGAGATAGATATGAAAAATATTAGAGAGAGAGAGATATGGAAAGACTGAGTGAGAAAGAGAGATATAAAGAGAGAGAGAGAGAGAGAGAAATATGAAGAGACTGAGTGAGAAAGAATGAAAGAAATTAGAGAGATATGAAGAGAGTGAGAAAGAGAGAGATGAAGAGAGAGAGATATGGAAAGACAGAGTGAGAAAGAGAGATATGAAGTGAGAGAGAGAGAAATATGAAAAGACTGAGTGAGAAAGAGAGAAATGAAGAGAGAGAGAGAGAGAGAGAGAGAGATATGAAAAGACAGAGTGAGAAAGAGAGATATGGAGAGAGAGAGATGAAAAGACTGAGTGAGAAAGAGAGATATGGAGAGAGAGAGATGAAAAGACTGAGTGAGAAAGAGAGATATGAAGAGAGAAAGAGAGAGAGATGAAAAGACAGAGTGAGAAAGAGAGAGAGATGAAAAGACAGAGTGAGAAAGAGAGATATGGAGAGAGAGAGATGAAAAGACTGAGTGAGAAAGAGAGATATGAAGAGAGAGAGATGAAAAGACTGAGTGAGAAAGAGAGATATGGGGAGAGAGAGATGAAAAGACTGAGTGAGAAAGAGAGATATGAAGAGAGAAAGAGAGAGAGAGATGAAAAGACAGAGTGAGAAAGAGAGAGAGATGAAAAGACAGAGTGAGAAAGAGAGATGAAAAGACTGAGTGAGAAAGAGAGATATGGAGAGAGAGAGAGAGAGAGAGATGAAAAGACTGAGTGAGAAAGAGAGATATGAAGAGAGAGAGAGAAATGTAAAGACTGAGTGAGAAAGAGAGATAGGGAGAGAGAGATGAAAAGACTGAGTGAGATATGTAGAGACTGAGAAAGAGGTATGTGAAGAGAAAGAGAGAGAGATATGAAGTGACTAAGATAGATATGAAAAGACTGAGTGAGAAAGAGAGAGATATGAAGAGACAAAGAGAGGGAGATATAAAGAAACTGAGAAAGAGACATATGAAGAGAGAGGGAGAAAGAGAGAGAGAGATGAAAAGACTGCCAAAGAAAGATATGATGAAGAGACTCTGGTAGATATGAAAAGATAGAAAGAGATTGATATGAAGAGAGAGAGAGAGAGAGAGAGAGAGAGAGAAAGAGAGATTTAAAGAGACTCTGAAAATGGTTAGATATGAAAAGAGAGAGAAATTAGCAAATAGATATGAGCAGACAGAGATAGACGTGGATAGAGATTGATATTAACAGACTGAGATATGAACAGAACGAGAAAGATAAAAGGGAACAGAATAAAATAGATATCAACAAAATAAATATTTTAAACTTTCTACTTTTGTTCATATGTATGTGTGTGTGTGTGTGTGTGTGTGTGAGAGAGAGAGTTCATATATCTGCATGTATGTTGATATGACTGTCTTTATATGTGTTTGTACCTTTGTATATGTGTGCATCTGCACGATTTGTGCGCACACGTGTGTGCTTTTTTATGTTAACTTCAGATATCAGCGGCCAAATATTCAGTATTCTTATGAAACACATGCTGTATGTCATTTGTAATAAATGTTGGTTCGTATTGTTTCAATGTTCCCATTTTAACTCTGCAAAGAGAAGCAATTGTCTGAAAAGTTGAAATGTGTTTAGTTGAAGTTCTGAATGAAAGATTTCTATAAAGATTTCTATAAAAGGAGATTTTTTTCTTTTTTCTTTTTTTTTTTCTCAACAGAATTGAATTGTTCAATAAAAATTTAAAAAACTATTTTTGTCCTTTTTTTTTTTTTTTTAAATAGTGGAATATATTGTGAATTGAATTACCATGACCAGAAAATCTGGCAAACACATACGCAAGACATACGGAAACACTGGATAGCTGTTTCAATCTTATTAGGTCTCATCAGCAGTGTATACCATGATCTCCACCACTGGAGATCGAACCATTCCAATTTTACTTTAATTCCCGTGAAGGAAGCTTAAAAGGCCATTAATTTGGTCTCTCAACAAGCCCTCACCTAAATATTAACGACACCACATTTGGAATTACTGCTCGAAAGAGATTAAAACAACAAAAGAAAAAATAGTTTGTGAATTGAATTACCATCACCAGAAAATCCGGGGAACACTTATACACAACATCTGCAAACACTCGATAGCTGTTTCAACCTTATTAGATATTATCAGTAGTGTATACCGTGATCTCCACCACTGGAGATCGAACCAGCGACCACAAATTGCTGAGCCAAAACTCTACAACGGAGCCACGAGTCCATGTCGCACACAAGTGACGCCAAATTAACTAGTCTGAATATGTAAGAATTAAATATTACAGTGGGGGTGGGGTATCAGAATTTTAGAAATATCAAAGTGGGGCATGGCCCAAAATAATTTGGGAACCACTGTTCTAAAGTCTTGTTTAGAATCCATCAATGAGACTGAAAAGGCAGGGTCACATTTATATTTGGAAGAGTTACAAAACTTCCAAGTTAATGTGGATCTCTACACCCCTTGCACAAAATCCTAAACTCTGAATAACCAAATAAGTCTCTCCCTGTTCGTCCAACACCGAAAAGCCAGAACACCAGTCCACCGACAACAAATTCTTATCCAGCTCCTAGTATTCATTTCTAACCTACCATTTTTTGTATGCAAGCACACTTGACCAACTGACCATAGGAAGTGTCAAAAAGTCACTGCTCAAATTTTCACCCAGCCTTTTATTATACAGACGATTTACATGAAATTCCTCTTGTAAGGAATTGCCCATTTGGCTGGAGCTGTAGAAAACACCGACTGCACCTCTGCTGAGGGGTAAGAGAAATGAGTGTCCTGTATATAACACTAAACAATCTGATGGTGAGGTTCCAGTGATGCTCAAGCTTTGGGGAATGTGTAGTACCTTCCATTGCCATTGCTGCCAGGTCCACTCAGGCCCGGAATGGTAGCACCTGATAGGACTCTATCTATGGGTAAAATAGAACTAACGACATATTTATGCTAAACTGAATTGTTTAAATTATAACTGTTTGACTAAACTAAATAGCTTGAAATAGAAATGTTTTTGAAAATTAAACTGTACTTACATTTAAACTACGTACTTATGCCTAACTGAATTGGTTGAAATGGAACTGTTTTTGACAATGAAACTCTACTTACACTAAACTGAATTGTTTAATATTAAACCGTTTTGACATTTAGCTGTGTGTAAAGAAAATTTATACTTATCCTAAACTGAATTAGCTGAATTAGAACTGTTTGAATAAACTGAATAGCTTGAAATAGAAATGTTTTTGACAATTAAACTGTGTACTCATGCTAAACTGAATTGTTTGAACTAGAACTGTTTATTTGTATACAAATGGATTTGGCATTGAATAACCTACAAAGGTTGATATCCCATAAAGCCCAACCATCCCCATAGTGCCCTATCTATGGGTTAAATAGAACTAAACTGCATACTCATGCTCAACTGAATTGTTTGAAATGAACTTTACTTACGCTAAACAGAATTGTTTAATATAGAACTGTTTTGACATTTAACTGAGTAAAAAAAATCTATACTTATATTAAACTGAATTGTTTAAATTAGAACTGTTTGATTAAACTGAATGGCTTAAAATAGAAATGCTTTTGACAATAAAACTTTGTACTCATACTGGACTGAATTGTTTGAAATAGAACTGATTATTTGTATAAAAATGGATTTGGTGTTAATAACCTACAAAGGTTGATATGCCATAAAACCCAAACAACCAATCAATAAGGAAGTTAGTGTAATAGAAATTATCACACACGCAAACGACTGCACATCTGTTTGGCCTGTCAGGAATTATTAGGAATTGAACCTGAGACCTTCTTATAACAAATTGTAGGTTGGTTTGCTTTAAATAAGACTGTTTCAGTCGATCAGAGGCAGGCTTTAGATTGTAGCAGGCACTACTTAAGACACACAAATTTGGTCAGCAGTTAAAAAGTTATTTGCCTGGGGAAGTGTTAACAGTTGAGCATTTGTGGGTACCCTGGGTGGTGTAATGGTTAGCAAGCTAGACGACCAAACCTTCACAAGTAAATTCAAATCTCATTGGGTGCCTCATTCATACGGCCTTGTGCCACATCTGAGCAAAATGTTCAGTAAATTACTTCAGTTGAGCGTTTGATAGCTAAGATAGAAAGACCCTTTCTTTTTCAATCACAGTTACTACTGAAACAACCTGACTTACCAAAATCTATTGTAAAATTCCTTTCTCTTTTTCTGCAGCATTTGATTGTTTATACAATTCATTGTTGATATCAGTGACACTTCCGGTTACAAGTGCTTCATGTGAAAGAAGTTTCTCAAAAATGAAACTTGTGTGACGATGCCCCCCTCAGCCCCCGTTACATCAACTTCTTCGAACATTTCGATATTCTTGGCCGATAGGGGCATCGCACATTTCTTTACGGCTACAAGAAATACAATCGAAGGAGTGGGAGAAAAAGAACAAACAAACAATACGAGCCTGGGGTTAACTCAAGGTGCAAGACAAGGAGTTATGTAACACTCTGCATTTCCTGTGTGCGTATATAGACTAATGCTAATGTGGATTCTAGCGAAAATTCTACAACGCTACTAGGAATGCCAACCCATCTTGATCAGTCTTCTTACACTGCTCTGGACCCTATCTCATGCCAATTCGTCTCTCTACTGTCCGGTGTCAAGTGGCCACTCGCGTCACCCTTCGCCAACTGCCTTCTTCTCAGTCCCTTTTCTCACCCTCTGACTGGCGTTCCCTTCCTACTTCCGGTCACATCGAGATCTCGAGTCCAAATCCTTTGTCTGGTTTCATGCCAAAACAGACTAAGGGATCGTCTGCTTGGTGGACCACCTACATAGTGTTACACTAGTAAAAACATATTTGACAAATTCAATGAATGATGACTGATTAAATGACTTTGCACAATAATCAATTGAAAGTTCGCGAGCTGAAGGAATAGATTTGAAATTTTTTGTTGACGAATTTGATAGCCATCCCGATAATCGCAGATTTGAACTGCATTGATTTTTTTTTTTTTATTCCATCTGCGCAGAATTTTTTTCAGAGACATTTCACTAAACAAACCCACAAGGAATAATTTCTCCAAAAATATTTATAAGTAGTAACTTCGTCAACTTCGTCAACATTTGTAGTTAGCTTAGTGAATGAATTATACATCAGTGAATTATCCGGTTACTGACTATACCCCGAGTCCAACCATTTGATCAAGTTTACATTTTTTGATCATCAGCTCATTGGCCTAGTCGGTAGAATTCGCCAATGGTCTGGGAGACTGGAGTTCAATATCAGGTCGAGTCATACCAAAGACTCAAAAAATGATACTTGATGTCACCTTGCTTAACACTCAGCATTATAAGGTAAAGATCAAGGGTAAAGTGGAGCAATCCTGGGAATGGAGTATTGCCCTCCCCTACACCTCGGTGTAGTAGCTATTGAAAAGGGAGCCTTCAGGTCACCCTCAACTAAGGGAGACAACTTTACTTTAACTTTACTAGTAGGGTAAATTGACTCTACACTGTAAGAAGTAAATTTATTTAAATTTTGATGTAAAACAATTTACAAGGACTTCTGTTAAGTGGACAATTATATGTTTATTTTGTATAATAATATATAGCTGCAAACACCCAAGCAGCGATCGTGTCGATACTGCTATATGGATGCACTACATGGACGCTAACTAAATGGCTGGAGAAAAAGCTTGATGGCAACTACACAAGAATGCTGCGAGCAATATTGAACAGGTCCTGGAGGCAACACTCCACAAAGCAGCAGCCATACGGCCACCAACTACCCATCATGAAAACTATCCAAATTAAATAAACCTGACATGCAGGACACTGCTGGAGAAGTAGGGACGAGCTCATAAGTGGTGGACCCCTACACACGGCCAAGTGAAAGCAGGGTGACCAGCTAGAACCTACATACAGCAACTCTGTGAGGATGTGGGGTGTAGCCCTGAGGACCTTCTGGAAGCGATGAACGATAGAGAGAGGTGGTGAGAAAGGGTCAGGGATATCCGTGCCGATGGCACGACATGATGATGATGATGATGGACATTTGAGCCACAGACATGTTGTAAAGTTGAAAACAGAACAAAGCATCGGGAAAAATATGAACACTTTGAAATTTTAAAGTATTATATTACTGTTGCAAACAATTGTAATGTTTGCAGCTATAAAAGAATAAACCGTACTTCAACAGCAGTAGAGAATTGGAGACAGCTTTTGAAGAAAGGGACGAACAACTTATACATGCAACAAAATTTATATACAACAACAACAACATTAAACAGGGTTTTACACCAAATGGAATAAACAACGAATGTGTAAGTAACAGTTCTTAAAAGAGAGTTTAAGATGTAAAATATGGTTAGGTTTATTGTGAAGGTTGTAAGGTTGAAGGTAAGGTAGGTTTGATAAGGTAAAGTGGGTGAAGTAGGTAAAATGGGTTTGCAGATAAAATGCCTGCTGGAACTTAACTCTGTGTGTGTCCTGTTCCTTTTTAACTCTGCACGTGCGTTTGTCGCTCTTGGGTCCCGGTGGTGGAAGGTACCAAAAGTATGTATGCCGTCAAGGGCTGCTACGAAAAGTACCTGTGCTAACAGTTGTGGGAGTGGAACCAAAAGAGAGAGAATCTCCTGTGGGGCTCTTTTTTATAATGGACGCCACGTGACCCCAAGGGGCTGCTGCTGATCGGTGAAACAGGATCACCAGTTCCTTACCAAAATTTCTTCAAATAAAGTTCCAATGTACGGGCGTCGATAAAAATCAACCCGTGACCTATCAGATACACAAAAATGACTTATTTATTTTGGAACCTTACAATTTTTGTTTCTATGACAAATTTTTCTACAAGTTAATTTTTGATCTGCTTTTTCTAGAATATTATATTCTTTGTCCTTCGCTGATTGGTTTAAAAATATAAGAGTATGAATTCTATGTAAGTGAGATTTTGATACTTTTTTTGGAATATTCCTATCTACGTGTTCTGAGTTGATTTATCCAAAGCCAAAGAAATGTATACCCTGTAACTTCAACAGACAAAGAAGATAACAAGTGAATCAGATAAAAAGAAAAAGGAATAAGATACAAACTTCAGAATTTCCAAAAAATTAACTTGTACATCAGGAGAGAAAGTGACAAGTAAATGGTGTAAGAAGAAAAAAAGAGTCATATTTTTATTTATTTTTTTTTTTTAAGTAGAGAAATTAATATTGTGAATTGAATTACTATGACCAGAAAATCCGTCGAACGACTACGCACGATATACGGGAACACTGGACAGCTGTTTCAACCTTATTAGTTCTCATCAGCAGTGTTTACCGTAATCTCCACCTAATAAGGTCGAAACAGCTGTCCAGTGTTCCTGGATGTCGTGCGTAGGTGTTCGGCGGATTTTCTGGTCGTGATAATTCAATTCACAATATTAATTCCTCTACTTAAAAAATAAAGATATGTACATCTATTCCCTTGCCCCTGAGGTTGTGGTGGTTGTATCTAATTTAGTTATTTCAGTAGATGTGCGTCCGTACTTTACGGGTATTGCTCTCTAAATTATTTCCACCACAAATACAACATAAAACTTTACAATCGCGCGAAAGAAATGGTATAGAACACAACGAACATTAAACAGCAAACAATTTAATATGCATATAACAGAATATGAAAACAAATAAAATACATGATGTGTAAATGGCTTTTTGGAAAATAAAGTTTGGCAAGAAGAAAATAAATTTGTTTAAAGATGTGTGTATGTTCATGTTAACGGAGTCCGTAAATAAGTCGTTCTTACTTACATTAAGTTCATGTAGGGTTTTATGATTGTGGCGACAGAGTGTCGCGTTGATGAAAGAAGTTTGTCGGGTTTTTCTTTTGAATGTGATTCGTGGCCATCTGAAGAGAGGTCATGAACTTTAGTTGATGAAGGAAAGGAATTTGCGGGACACAGTATCGGCTACTGCTTTACTGGCTTTGTGGCTTGTTGTCGTCTGTGTCTTCGTCTTGGTCTTCGTTTTAGTGAATGGCTCCCTAACTCCGTGTTATTTATACCGAAATAGTGGATCAAAGAATCGTCCTAAACTTTTGTCGCGTAGACATTTATTGATCAATCAGATTTGTATTTTATTATTTTATTTTCGAGACTAAATATTTTCTGTTAGTTGACTTCCGATCCTATTTTTCTAGAATGTTCTATTCTATTTTTTAGCTGATTGGTTGAAAAATATAAAAATGTAACTTAAATACTAATGCAGTTTTGATCCTAAATTTCTAGAATGTTCTTAAGTATGTTTTTATTGCTTATTTTAAGACTAGAAAAAATGTGTATCCCATAAGGTATAATTATTACGGGAATGCGTATTTCTAAGCTTCTTGGGAAGACGTGGCCCTGGGGGTGACCGCGTCCTCTGGAAAGAGTACGGATGTAACTTGCAAAACACGTTTAGGTTATTTGGCCGCACAGTTACCATAACTAGTTGATTTGGCGTGCGATACGAACTAATGGCTTAGTTGTAGAGTTTCGGCACAGTAATCTGTGGTCGCTGGTTCGATCTCCAGTGGTGGAGATTACGCTATACATTGCTGATAAGACCTAATAAGGTCGAAAAAGGTGTCTAGTGTTCCCGTATATCGTTCGTAGGTGTTCGGCGGATTTTCTGGTCGTGGTAATTCAATTCACAAAAAAGAGTCAGTTTACAAGCTTCAGAATTCCCAAACAAGTCACTACAACTATGACAAACTCTTTCATATGCCTCAGAAAACTTTTACAATTTAAGCAAATTGTTTGTTTATTATTTGAAAAAGCTTTTAGAAATGTACGAAAAAAAAATTTTGTTAGAAAAATAGGAAATTCTTAAATTGGTAAAAATTAGTTGTTTTAGAGAAAATGAAAAATTTGTAGATAATTTACAGATAAAATATTAAATATTAAAAAGGTTATTAAAAAATATCATTATTTCATAATTTTAATTATAAATTAATTTTTATTTTATTGAGTTTTCTGAGTTTTGACGGGGAAAAGACTGCAATTTTGTTCGTAACACTCACTCACACACACACACACACACACACACACACACACACACACATATATATTTATTTTGTTTAAAAAACAAGAAATTTAGAAATAGTATTCCATAAATTTATTTCGCTTATATATATATATATAGTAAATAATGACCGTAAGTATCCACAGAAAGAGTGCTTAATATACGGTTATTTACTACAAAATATACCCGCTGAGCAAAATATTTATTTTTGTTGAAAAAACAAGAAATTTAGAATCAGTATTCACACACACACACACACACACACACACACATATATATATATATATATGCCAAAATACACACACACGCACACACACATATATACATGTTTTTTCTTTGTTTTTTTTCTGGTACCGTGAATACTGGTAGATATTAGATTAGTAATATATATATATATATATATATATATATATATATATATATATATATATATATATATATATATATAAGCATGTTTCATTAAACAGTAGAGACAAATTTTGTCTGTATAATTTATTTAAGATCTTTTCACGTTTTCTGATAAGTGTCTTAGTTTCAGGTTGGAATTGATTTCCCGAAATTAAGCAAGCAACCTCTAATTATGGCCTATGAACGGCCCGAAAGTGCCAGGGACAATTTGGGGAAATTCATCTACCAATCCCAACCTGAAACTAAGACACTTATCAGAAAACTTGAAAGGATCTTAAAATGAATTATACAGACAAAATTTGTCTTTATTATTTAATGAAACATGCTTAAATGAACGACTGGTGCCGAACTACACACACACAAACACACACACATATATATATATATAATTCGATATATAGGTATTGCACTTGGTTCGCCACAACCCACAAAGTGATTTAGTGGTAACCAACACTGAGAGATATATATGTATGTTTATATTTATATATCGGCTCATTGGCCTAGCGGTCCGGGAGACCTGGGTTCAATCCCACCTCATACCAAAGACATTATATCTACTCGCTTAACACTCACCATTATAAGGTACGTATCAAGGGTAAAGTGGAGCAATCCAGGGAAAGGAGTAGCGCCCTCCCCTACACCTTGAAAAGGGAACCTTCCGATTGCCCTCGACAATGGTCGCCAACTTTACTTATATTATATATATATATATATATATATATATATATATATATAGCCTTGAGCTACCGAAACTGAGTTATCACCCCTGGTTGGCGGCTGATGAGGACAGGATATCGCACGTGCTTTCACACGTAGTATGAAATATATATATATATATATATATATATATATATATATATATATATATATATATATATCCAGTGAAAAGAGTAGCGTTCTCTCCTACACCTCGAAGTTGTGGCAATTGAAAAGGGAGTCTTTGGGTCGCTCTCGACTACGATCGCCAACTTGTATGTATGTGTGTGTGTGTTTGTATATATATAAATATATATATATACACACACACACACATAGCCAATTTCGTCTATAAATATCTAAGTATAAATATTATGAATTGAACTTGGTTTTTCGAGTCCATGGAATGATAGGATTAAAAAAACGATCAATGCTGAATCTTTCCATTTTTCTTAAAATTAAAATTCGTCGACTAAAAATAATAATTACCCTTAAAATGAAAATAAAAGAGAGAGAGAAGAAAAAGATGATCTGTGCGTGTTCATAATTTTCATTCTGCTATTCTCATTACAGAATACTTTTCTCTCCTTTTTCAATAGAGAGCGTCACTTTTCAATTGGCGGGAAATGCAGTCACACGCCTTGTTGCCTTTGAAACACGATAACTCGTCAAGTTCTGAAAAATAACAAATAGTTTCCTCCTTTTGAAACATGTCGTCCAATAACTTAACACTTGAGAATTTATGAACAAACTAATTAAAGATTACAAGTTTCTTGTATCACAAATATCAACGGTTATTTAGGAAGACTTTAAAAAAACTTCTGAATATTTGTCGACTGACATTGTTTGGAAATTTAATTAAAAAAAAACACCCAAACGAAAAACAAAAATATTGTTTAACCTCTTGTTAACTTATTTCTATTATTATTAATTATTAACCTATAATACTAAAACATGAATTGGTTAGAAGTACAACTACTTCTTGAATCTATGCAAAAAACCATGGATTGTCCGATTTGGTAAGTTTTTTTGGACTTTTTTTTCATTTCCTTCTTTTTTCACTTTTATTGTGTTTGACATTTTAAGATTTAAATTTTTCGACCAAGAAATTCGATATAAACTGTTTATAACTTAATTAACATTTTTCACTGATTTATTTTCCCCATTTTCTTTTGCTTTGTACACCTAAATTAACCTGGTTTAAAACTTTTGACTGTAATTATTGTTTTTAGTTTAAATTTCGGAATTGTCACAGTTTAAAGGAAAAAAATGTGGGACAAGTCAAAATTATTCTTGTTGTTGTTGTAGTAATAATAATAATAATAATAATGATAATATTTGCTGAAAAAAAAATCAACTTTCAAAACTATTAATTATTGCAATTAATGAAATATGATATATACTGAAGATTTCTCTTCGTCGTCAAAGTTATTTTTGCGATAAAAAAAAAAAAAAAAAAAAAAAGCAATTAGAATTTTGAAGATTAAGGATAATACAAGTCAAAATTATTATATTGATTGGAATTAATATATTATTTTATTTAAATTACGATATTGCGACAAAGAAAAGTATTTAAAAATCACTTGAATTACAAGAGACACCTGCTACATTTTGCAGTGTTTTATTTTAAAAATCCTTTTTTTCTTTTTTTAAATAAAAATTGATTATATAACTATTTTTGAAAAAATATTTTGATTGGTGTTTACTGTTCTGAAAATCTTTACCTGAATTTTACTGTATATATTTCTTAAATAACCAGTTTTTATTAAAAAGATTTTTCAATGATAAATAATTGTAAACAAACGATATTTTCGTTGCTGTTTATTGTTTATAAGAAAAAGTTTCTTGGATTTATAGGAGTAGTTGTTTTTGTTGTCAATACAATAATAATAATAATAATAATTATTATTATTATTTTCACTACATTGGAGTTTTCCACGTCAGTATTAGCTGGTGGTCATTTATTGGAATCTTAGTGACAGCAAGTGTCCTCAGGTCTCCAGGACTTTTCTCAGTATTCTGACCAATGCTATGGCCTGTATCATCTCTATTCTTCCTCAGATTTCCAACTCTATTATTATTATTATTATTATTATTTGGCTATTAATATTAAAAATATATATGCCTATTGGCTATTTTTGTTATATTAAAAAAACATTCCTATTATTATTATTCTATTAAAAAACATATTCCTGTTGTTGTTGTTATTATTATTATTATTATTATTATATTAAAAACATTATTATTATTATATTAAACACATATTCCTATTATTATTATTCTATTAAAAACATATTCCTATTATTATTATTATTATTATTATTCTATTAAAAACATTATTATTATTATATTAAAAACATATTCCTATTATTATTATTATTCTATTAAAAACATATTCCTATTATTATTATTAATATTATTATTCTATTAAAAACATATTCCTATTATTATTATTCTATTAAAAACTATTATTATTCTATTAAAAACATATTCCTATTATTATTATTACTATTATTATATTAAAAAACATTCCTATTATTATTATTATTTGGCTATTTTTATTATATTAAAAATATATTCCTATTATTATTTGGCTATTGTATTAAAAATATATTCTTCTATCAAAAATATATTTCTGCCACTACTATTATTATCATTCTTAAGTAATTAACTATTTCTATTATATTAAAAATATTATTGAATTTTTATAGATTTTAGATTATTTTTTTAAAATGCTTATTATTTGTTATGATGATGAATTAGCCAGTTTTATTATATTAAAGATATATATTCCTATTATTATTTTTGGCTATTTTTATTGTATTATTAAAAATATATTCCTATTATTATTATTATCATTATTAATGATTGGCTATTTTTATCATATTAAAAATATATTCCTATGATTTATTCCTTGAGAGTTTTTCACATCAGCACTAGTTGATGGTCTTTCACTGAAGTTTAAGTGTCAGCAAGTCTCCTCAAGTCTCCAGGACTCTTCTCTGTATTCTGACCGATCTCAGTGTTGTAGTTTGGATGGTCTGCACTCCTCCTCTTATTTCCAAGTCCTCCACTCCTTTTAATAACCCTTTGGTGACTGTACCAGAGCACCAATTATTATTATTTAGCTATTTTTATTATATTAAAAATATATTCCTATTATTATTATAACCGCCCATTGGCCTAATGAGTAGAGTGTTAGCCCATAGCTAATGTTTTATCCATGCTCAGTTCTTTAGAAGAAAAACGCCTTCAAATCAATTTTTCAAAAGATATCTGGTTATACTAAGTTCAAAGTTACTGAGGAAGATTTGTATTTAGTATAATAAATAAAACCATAAAACCTGGACTGATTGCATTTCACATCGCACTAATACCCTTGGGAAAGGTATGAATCCAGTTATTCTCCCTCCAGCTATGGGTAAATAGTAGGGCAGACTGGGTTCTTCAGCCTTGGTTAGGCAACTAGTCTAGGAGAAAGAAAAATCTGAATTCAAACCTGTTAAACTCCGCTTAAAAAATTGACCTTGTGTTATATCCTGCCCGAGCGGAGGGGTTGGGTAAATATAATAATAAATAAAACCATTTTGATGCTTAACTTGTTTCATTAAAAATAACATTTTTAGGGTGAGAAAAAAATTTGAGGATGGCCAAATACTTTTGATTGGTAGTGTGTATGTGTGTATATATATATATATATATATATATATATATATATATATATAAAGTAAATTGACTGGGCCATTGGTCTAATGAGTAGAGTGTTCAGCAATTGTCTGGAAGACTGGGGTTCAATCCCAGGTTGAGTCATATCAAAGACTCAAAAAATGGTACTTGATGCCACCTTACTTTATACTCAACATTATAAGTTAAGGATCAATACTCCATTCCCTGGATTGCTCCACTTTAGTGGAGCAATCCAGGGAATGGAGTATTGCCCTCCCCTACACCTCAGTGTTGTAGCTATTGAAAAGGGAGCCTTCTGGTCACCATTGACTAAGGTCGTGTATATATATATATATATATAGTTGGCATTGAAATGTATTCCTTTTTTCAAATCTATAAAATGTATCGAGATAGGAATGTTAAAAATGATGATCTGATGTGGTTTTTAGAGAAATTGTGTATTCTGTGAGCTTTTAGAAAAATTAACCCCAAAATAACTTAGGATTTTATCTTTTTATATAATTCATTATCGTTTAAAAAAAGAGGAATCGTAAAAAAAATCTGATATCAGAAAAAGTTCTTAAAATTAATCAAAATTATTTTAGATTTGAAAATTTAAAAAAAATAATAGTTTACCTCTGATGTTTTTATTTAAAAAGATATCTTAGCTCTGAAATTTTTATTTAAAAAATTATTTTAGCTCTGAAATTTTTATTTAAAAAATTTATTCTAGCTCTGAAATTTTTATTTAAAAAAATATTTTAGCTCTGAAATTTTATTCAAAAAAAAGATTTTTTTAGCACTGAAATTTTTATTCGAAAAAGAAAATTATTTTAGTGCTGAAATTTTTATTCAAAAAATTATTTCATCACCGAAATTTTTATTTAAAAAAATATTTTAACTCATAAATTTTTATTTAAAAAATTTATTTTAGCTCTGAAATTTTTATTTAAAAAATTTATTTTAGCTCTGAAATTTTTTTTAAAAAAATATTTTAGCTTTGAAATTTTTATTTAGAAAGTATTTTAGCTCTGAAACTTTTATTAAAAAATTATTTTAGCTCTAAAATTTTATTTAAAAAATTATTTTAGCTCTGAAATTTTTATTTTAAAACAAATTATTTCAGCGCGGAAATTTTTATTTAGTAGACACATGAAACTCTGGTCCCCTTCAAAGTAATCTCCTCCGGCTGCAATACACTTGTTGTGAGGAACTGTCTTGATGCCCATCTCAGTCAAATAGTCTGTGACAAGGATGGAGTTGTGGACTGGTGCATTGTCCTGCTGGAAATGCCACTGACCTGATTTTAAGAGTGCTGGCCTCTTCCGACCAAATCTCTTCCTGAACTCCCTTAAAACCTCAACATAGTAACCCTAATCCTTTGGCCAATCACCTCTGATGTGTTGACTTCCTTACTCCTCCCACACCCCTCATCATCCCTCACAGACTCCCTGCCTTCCTTGAATCTCTTTTGCCACTCAAAAACTGATGCTCGATTCATGCAAGATGATCAAAAAGCAGTCTGAAGCATTCCATACGTTTTTTGTGTCATTTTTTCCAAGTTTAAAACAGAATTTTATTGCATATCATTCTTCCTCACGTCGAGATTGCATTTTTGTAGTTCACCAGCTGTGACAGTCTGGCTTTAGTAGGGTGTATTCCAATTGCTACTGTAGCTGTTCATTTGAACCTGAAATCATAAAAATTGGTCAGTCATTTCATATATGACGTATAGTAATAACATAGTGAATTTTCAAGAGTCTACGACAATTTTAAATGCCTCTACAAAAAAAGTCTGGAAACTTATTGAATGCGCCATGTAAAAGATTTTTAATTTTTTATTTATAAATTGTTTCTTTTTGTCTTCGACAGTTTGGAAATGATGAAAAATCCTGTGTCCACCACCTGCAATCACAATTTCTGCAAGTAAGTATTTTTGTTTTCTCATTAAACAATACAACACTTTCATCAATTTTCTTGCCAATATCACACGTAAGTGATGCTGTTTGAAAATGAAGAACGTGATTATATACTAATGTGTTTTAAAGGTTTGGCACTAATATGCAACATCTACATCACATGACCGAAGTGGTTCCAAGCTAAGCAAGGTACCCACTGTTGTTTGTAGTCTTGTGGTATGTTTTTGAAATTAGTATACCAGTTCGTATGCCTTGGTGGCCATATCTCATCTACTGAAAGCAATGTCTGCATATGCATAGGTAAAGCATGGGCTTCTGTTGAAATCTGATCTTTCTGATGAAATAAAAAGTAAATTTTTTCAAGATATAGCAATGTCTGTACTACTGTATGGTTGCACCACACAGACATTCACAAAACTCATGGATAAAAAGCTAGATGGGAACTACACAGGAATGCTGGATGCTGTTTTGAACAAATTCTGAAAGAAGTACCCTACAAAACAGCAGCTGTCTGGCCACTTACCTCCCATCTCACAAACCATCCTAGTAAGACATACTGGGTACTGCTGGAGAAGTAAGGATGTTCTCATAAGCGATGTTTTTCTATGGATTCCTACACATGGATACATCAGTGTTGTCCGACAAGCAAAAACTTAAATTCATCTGCTCTGCGTAGACATTGGATACCGTCTAGAGGACTTACTTTGAGAGATGGATGATAGGGAAAGATGGCGAGAGAGAGTCAAGGGAATTTGTGTTATCAACATGTCTTGATTATGATTGTCAGAAAAGAATAAAAATATATTGACTCACGGTTATTGGAAGTAAAACATTTAAATTCATCAAAATTTTTTTTTTTTCTTATTTATTATTACATAGAATTGAATCGTCTTTCAATCCATGAATCATATTCGACTATTTAATGATTTAATAAACTTGAAATCATTAAACTGTGTGCCAATAAATGAGTAATGTTAAATTGAACTGTTAGTGTTATGTAACAATGCTTGAAACTTTAACTGTGTGCAAATAAAACTGTTGGTCTTAGATTGAAATACTTGAAACCATTTAATTACGTATGAACAAATTAGCTCTGGCTAGTTTGAAAATTTTATGAATAAACCACTTACAAATATGTAAAAACAAAATTTGGCATTAAATAACCTACTGGAATTGATATGTCATAAAGCGCAACTAACATCTAAATCTTTTTTCTACATGAAAAATATTAATCAAATTTTAATAAGTTATTGTAATTATACCCTGATGACTAATATCCTCATCTTTTGTTTTTGCAGTTTTTGTATATCCAAATTCATAAGCAGAAACAGATCTGTGCCGTGTCCGATGTGTAAGACACCTTTGTCAAGAAGGTAAGTCTTTCTATTATCTGCCCTGTCAGCTAGGGCTGTAGAATATATCAACAGCATTTCTGCCGAGGATGTGATCCTAGGGGCTGAACACTTTGTGATTCATTGGTAACCTGAACTGCAGTACCTCATTTCAGCCCTTTAGCTAGACCAGCAGTCAGAGAGGCTCAGTGCAATATATCGGTTTGTCATATCAATCCTTAACATATGTGTAATTAACTCCTAACTTCTTCAAATTGCTCTTATTGCAAACAAACACCTGACCCTTTTTTACCTTAAAGTTGTCAAAAAAGTGGCTGAAGGTCAACTGCATCAAGAGGAACAGTTAAAGTTTTTTCTCACAATACATTAATACACATGAAATTATATATACAAAAAAAAAAAAACAAGATTTGGCATTGAATTGCTCTGAAGAGTTGATATGCCATTATGCAAAATATTGAACCATTGTATGTAGTACTTAAGGTGCAAAGTCAGCCCAGTTGGCATATTTTGACAGCATCACTGCTGAGGGTTAAGACCCCCACCCCCAATGACAGTCCTGGATATGGCATTAAACCATCTGGTGGTGAGGCTTCAACCCTGGACCTTTGGGGGAATCTGGAGTATCCCTTCATTGTCATTTCTCCCTGGTCGACTCTAACCTAGAATGGTAGCACCTGATAGGATCCTATTTATGGGTCAAATGGAACTGTCTGACATTTAAACTGTATTCGATAAGAAGAGAGAGACACAATTCTGACTATGTTAATCACATCCCGACGTGCAGCGCGTCTTGTGGTGTTTAAGATCTCAATTCATCTCCGCTGGTCGGGACCTGAAAAACTTAACCGCTGCCGCAACGGTAGAAAGCTCAACTCTATGTCTCAATGGCAGGAACTTCACTGTCTGCCTCCATGGTCCAATCTCAACTTTCAACTGACTTTTTCAAAATCCTCAAATTCTCAGGGCCATCTCTTCTGAGCATGACGTCATCCACACTCCAGCCCCTTTTCCTGTCTGGGGGTTTATTTCTCCCTTGTTGACTCTAACCTAGAATGGTAGCACCTGATAGGATCCTATTTATGGGTCAAATAGAACTGTCTGACATTTAAACTGTATTGCAAAAAAATGTCTTATGATAAATCAAATTGTTAGAAATAAAACTATTTGACCATTTGACTTGTTAGTGATATATAGTAATACTTAGATTGCCCAGTCAGCTGGGGCTGTAGAATACACTGACTGCACCTCTGCAGAGGGGTAAGACCCCCCCCCCCTTAACGAGTGTCCTGGATATGACACTAAACAATCTGATGGTGAGGTTCCAGCAGTGCTGGAGCTTTGAGGAATGCGAAGTACCCCTTCATTGCCATTGCTCCCAGGTTCACTCTGGCCCGGTGTGGTAGCACCTGATAGGGCCCTATCTATGGGTTAAATAGAACTAACGGCATACTTATGCTCAACTGAATTGTTTGAGTAAAACTGAATAGCTTGAAATAGAAATGTTTTTGACAATTAAACCGTACTTACATTTAAACTGCGTGCTTATGCTTAACTGAATTATTTGAAATAGAATTGTTTTTCGACATTAAAACTGTATTTACACTTAACCGAATTGTTACATACAACTGCTTGAATAGTTAGAAATGGAAATGTTTTTGACCATTAAACTGTGTACTTATGCTAAACTGAATTGTTTTAAATAGAACAGATTATTTACATAAAAATGGATTTGGCATTAAATAACCTACAAAGGTTGATATGCCATAAAACCAAACAAACCAAACCTAAAACTGATTAGTTACATAAAAATGGGTTTAGCGTTAAATAACCTTAAAAGGTTGATATGCCATAAAACCCAACAAACCAAGCAACCAATACTTAGAATGATTCAAGTGTCTGCAGACAAATGAGTAACGTTGAATAGAATTATAAGTGTTAGATAACAATAATTGAAACCAATTGCTGGAGAAGCAGGGACGAGCTCATAAATGATGTTCTCCTATGGATCCCCACACATGGCCGAGCAAAAACAGGGCGACCAGCTCGAACATACATACAGCAGCTCTGTGAGGATATGGTATGTAGCCCTGAGGACCTGTCAGAAGTGGTGAACGATAGGGAGGAGTGGCGAGAGAGGGTCAGGGATATCCGTGCTAGTGGCACAAGATGATGATGATGATGAACTGTAAGTCTGGCTCATTGGCCTAGTTGGTTGAGTGTTCGCAAATGACTTTAAAAATGGTACTTGATACCTCCTTGCTTAACACTCAACAATACAAGGTACTTATCAAGGGTAAAATGGAGCAATCCAGGGAAAGGAGTAGTGCCCTCCCCTACATCTCAATGTAGTTGCTATTGAAAAGGGAGCCTTCTGGTCACTCTTGACTACAGTCGCCCACTTTACTTTTAACTATGTAGAAACAATAGCAATATAAGTTTCCAGACTTTTTTCCTGTGGGCACTTTTATTGATAGTACACACATGAGACTCTCGTCCCCTTCGAAGTAATCTACTCCGGCTGCAATGTACTTGTACCGTTCCAACAACTTCTGGAAGGCCCCATGAAAGTCCTCTAGTGTGAGTGTGTCAATGACATTCGTCACAGCCTCTTTCATCTCCTCAATTGTCTCATAACGACAGCCTGTAAGCTTAGAGAATAGCTGAGAGTCACAGGGAGCTAGGTCTGGACTATAGGGAGGGTAATGAACTGTCTTGATGCCCATCTTGGTCAAATAGTCTGTGATAAGGATGGAGTTGTGGACTGGTGCATTGTCCTGGTGAAAATGCCACTGCCCGATTTGAAGAGTGTTGGCCTCTTCCGACAGAATCTCCTTTAAAAATGAAATTGCTAACAAACTATTCATTCACAAATCATATATGTGTATAGATTTAGATATGTACAAATAAAGTGTTACAAAGCAATCCTTGTGAAACCATTTAACTGTGTGCAAACAAATGATTAATTGTAAATAGAATTGTTCATATTAAATGTGTGTAAAAAAAGAATGAGGTCAGCCTTGTTAAAAAATGTTATCAACAAAATAAGTTTACAATTCATATCTAATATATATATATATATATGATTTGGCATTAAATAATCTACAATGGTTGATATGCCATAATAACAAACCGAACCAAATCATATGTATTCAGTAAATATGGCATTAAATAACCTACTATGGTTGATATGCCATAAAACCCAACCAAACCAAATCATATATATCTAATTTATATGTATAAAGAGGATTTGGCATTAAATAACTTACAGTGGTTGATATGCCATAAAACCCAACCCAACCAAGTTAAGTTGTAAAGTATTGAAAAAAAAAAATTAAGATACGCTTACTCACTTGAACCATTAAATTGTTTTTTTTTTTTAATTGTGTGCAAATTATTTGTATTAGAGAAGAATACTTGATACCATATAATTAATAAAAATATTATTAATGTTAACATAAAAGTGCAGTTAAAAAAAGGATTTTAATAGAACATTGAAAATATGATTATAATCAAACATTTAGAAAGGAATCAATATTTGGCTTTACATAACCCATAAGGGATTGATATACTTTTAACCTAATAAACCAAACCAAACCAAACCTGACAACTTTAAATCAAATCGGTCTCTAAAGCAAAAATCTTCTCATCTTGATATGTCAAACATTTGGACATACGTAGTATGTTTACTGTATCTTCTGATTCTGTTGATAATGTTTGTATTGTTTAAACTGTCAACTTTGCACCAGTTATCATATTTGACATTTAAAACATCAATACGCACCCTCTGGCATACTATCCTTGTTAATTTAAAATTTCTTTTTTTCTATTATTCTCGTTAAAATATCTGACAGAAGGAAAGTGAATAAAAATAAGAAAAATTGATATCTGAACATTCCAGAAAAAGCTTTTCACATATGAGTTTTTCTACTCACACACTCTAGGGTGAGTCAAAAAGTGATGCCTTTTCCTCTAGTGCAGGAACATGTACTGTACGACAAAATGAAGCTGGTTCTCTGTGAATCACTTTCCTACTTCTCAACATAGTCACCATTTCTCTCAGTAGCAATGTTCTACCTTTGAATAAGAGCATTTATTCCTACCTCATGAAATTCTATAATATGTTCTTTGAGCCACTACATCACTGCAGTTTTCATTTCCTTGTCACAGGCAAAATGTTTGCCTCTGAAACCCTCTTTCATGAGGCGGGAGAGATGATATTCTGAAGGTGCTAAATCTGATGAGTATGAAGGATGCGGTAAAGTTGTCCAGCCAAATAAGGCGATTATCTCCCTTATCCTGATGCTTCTGTGTAGTCGAGCATTGTCCTGCAGAAGGCAGACTTTATTGATTGGCAGGGTTTAAAGGAGAAGAGAAGTGGAAAGGAGTGAGGTTTAATAGTTTTTATTTATCTCATTCTGTAACATATTCACGTCCAAAAATATACGACCAAGAGACGAACACGTGAAATATACATAGGGAAACCCGAAATACGTGAAACACTTGACGATTCTCTTTTGGTTCAGGTACGAAACTTTTATTTACCTTTTTGAGTTTAAGGTTTTTCGACATGAGGAGAGAGAGACACAATTTCTTTCTATGCTGACTTTTCCATCTGACCCTACCACGTGTGGCACATTTTGCAAATCCCAACTGGTGTCGCCAAGGCGAGACCAAAAATCGACTACCTTCCTCTAGACTCGAATCTCAACTTACTGTTTTTTTTTTCAAATTCCAAAATCCTCAGCACTTCCGGGCATGATGACGTCATTCACGTCCCCGGTCCCATTTTTTCCTATCTGGGGTTTTTATTGTGACCTCTCTGATTGTCACATCCGCCTCACGCATGCGTGAACACCTGCACTCAATGTGTGCACCTAACTAACCCATGCACTAATCCGAAAGGTTCTCAGCCTAACTAAACCGAAAGGCAAGAGATATAAAACGAAAAATGATAATATAAAAAAAATCCCTCTGCGATTATATTACAATTCAAGCAGTTTTGCTTTTTCATTTCTTTTTTTTTTTTTTCTCTCTCTCTCTCTCAGATAATCCAGAGGGTTGACAGACAGACAGACAGACCTGGCAAATATATTTTTCTCTCAATCTTCTCGTAATGTTTCTTACTACTTTACTCAATTACCAAATTTACCCAACCCCTCCGCTCGGGCTGGATATGACACAAGGTCAATTTTTAAGCAGAGTTTAACAGGTTTGAATTCAGAGTTTTTCCTTCTAGACTAGTTGCCTTACCAAGGCTGAAGAACCCAGTCAGTCTTACTATTTACCCATAGCTGGAGGGAGAGTAATTGGATTCATACCTTTCCCAAGGGTATTAGTGCTCTGTGAAATATCATCAGTCTCATCCAGGATTTGAACTTGTGTCATGTCTATTTCCCACAATGATAACCATTACACCACGGACACCTCCAATTTTTAAGCGGAGTTTAACAGGTTTGAATTCAGAGTTTTTTCTTCTCCTAGACTAGTTGCCTCATCAAGGCTGAAGAACCCAGTCTGTCTTACTATTTACCCATAGCTGGAGGGCGAATAATTGGATTCATACCTTTCCCAAGGCTATTAGTGCTATGTGAAATATCATCAGTCTCATCCAGGATTTGAACTCATGTCGCTGTGTTCATTTCCCACAATGATAACCATTACACCACGGGCACCTCTACTTTATCATTTTCATGATAATGGGTGGTGTCCATTGTCTGTTTCCATGATTCTTTTCTTTTCATAAGACATCATCTTATGTTGCATAGCCTCTTTGCTTTCTCGAGCTGGCTGGTTGTTGTGTGTATCCCTCTTGAAAGATTTTTCACCGACTGACTTTATATCCAATTTGTATTTTTGGCTTGTGAAAAACGGTCCTTGTTACATACCTTCCTTCAGCTAATGATTGACTTCTTTTTTCAAACCAAAGTTACTGCTGATTTTGGCTTGTGGTAGACTGGGAGGGGGCTATGTGTGTGGCACCTTGTCACACTTCCTGCTGACATGGATCATGTCTACTGATTGATCCTTACAGGTAGTCTGTTATTATGACGGGAGTTTTAGATGTCTGTAACTATATATCCATATATACAGTCAACTATGAAATTATTCATATACCCATCAATTTTGGATATTTTTAATGCCAGGTTTTTTTATATCCATATTTACCAACCCCTCTGCCCAGGCAGGATATGATACAAGGTCAATTTTTAAGCAGAGTTTAACAGGTTTGAATTCAGAGTTTTCCTTCTCCTACACTAGTTGCCTCACCATGGCTGAAGAACCCAGTCTGCCCTACTATTTACCCATAGCTGGAGGGAGAATAATTGTATTCATACCTTTCCCAAGGGTATTAGTGCTATATGAAATGCAATCAGTCTCGTCCAGGATTTGAACTTGTGTTGTCGTGTCCATTTCCTACGATGATAACGGGTGGTTTCCAGGTTTTTTACATCCTAATCATCGTCATCATGTCGTGCCGCTAGCACGGATATCCCTAACCCTCTCTAGCCACTTTTCCCTATTGTTCATTGCCTCTGGTTCGGATTTTAGAATACACTGACTACATCTCTGCAAAGGAGTAAGACCCTCTCAATGAGAGTCTTGAATATGACTGTAACCATCGAAATATAGAAGGCCTGTTCGATTATGATGTGATGTCACAAAAGTAATCCACAAGGTTAGTGAAACAGTTGTTGTATATTGACCTTCGACCCAGCCAAACATGCCATTCCAAAGTGATGCACCGGAAGGAAGTGACACATTCCAATGATGAGTAATCGAAAGAAATCACGTAGGCGGATTTGGCTGATGAAATGGGACAAGATAAAAGCCCATGATACACTCATAGACTGATGCACCGGAAGAGAGTGACCTCTGAACTGCATGACAGTTATTTCTGCTTGATGACGATCAAACATGCCATTCCAAAGATTGAGTGGGCGATTGAGTGGGCGTTGAACTATTATATAACTCGGTGAAGACCGGAAGTCAGTGAGTTGGAGATCAGACGAGTTGGGCACAAGATGTGGTAGGGAAGGCCACCACCCAGCAGAAGAGGCCCTCAGGACCCCCGATGGAGTTTAGAGACCTGTTGGTGAGAAGATGCGGTAGAGAAAGTCTGCACCCAGCAGAGTGGACCTCTGGTTGTGCATCTGGAGAATGAGAACGACACACGGCTATGTCCGGAGGGGCTGGTGATGTCAATATGTTGCAGTCTTTCTTCAGTCTCCAACTCCCTCTCTCACGCGCAAACGTTACAAATAAAGTGAGAGGTACATCTTTTTCTAAAGAAGTCTTCGTCTTCCCTCGTCTTTATTTATTGTGTCGTTATGATGCTGTATATGTATTATGTGTTTGTATAGTTAATCATGGTCACGGTTATTGAATGGCTATAAAACTCAGTCACTAATCATAATGTATTATTGCAAAAAAAAAGAATGGTTTTAGAAAACGTTTATAAAATACATTAAAAAAGAAAGGAAACAGGATTGGATTTTATACAGACATGAAATTAATTCAGTTAAAGTTTTATTCACAAATAAAACAATTCTAAAAGCATTGTTAGAATTATTTTTTACGCCTATAAAAATATTCTTTTATGAATTTATATTGAAAATTTCTTTAAAGTTTTTTTTTTTTTAAATAAGTAAGGTTTTTAGCTTTTAAAAACTTTTGCAACTTTTTTTAATGTGTTGTGAATTCCAAAGACATGAAATTAACTTAATCCTAAGAGTTTCAACTAAATTTAATAACTTTAAAAAAGCTTCTTTTTAATGTGTTGTGAATTACAAAGAAATGAAATTCAATCAAAGTTTTATTCATGAACAAAACAATTCTAAAAAATTGTTAGAATTATTTTTTATGCCTATAAAAATATTCTTTTATGAATTTATATTGAAAATTTCTTTAAAGTTTGTTTTTTTTTTAAATGAGGTTTTAGCTTTTAAAAATAATGCGAGTGATAAATGTATCTTAACTTTCTCGCTAGATTTAACTTTGTGTTGTGAATTAAAAAACATGAAATTAATTTTATCATTAAAGTTTTAATTGAATTTACGTATTTTTAATACAAAAAAATTACTTACTGCTGAATTTATTAAGTGAAAAATTCTCTTTTGATTGTAAAAATCCAAACATCAGATAATTCTTTATCTTTAGGAAATGAAAATACATGAACTTTAGGGTTGTTTTTATAATTCCCTTTGAAATTTGGTATAACGCCTCTAAAAGGCATTGTTTTTCATTATAAATAAATTCAATATTTAAAAGAAAATATTGATAAATAATTTAAAAACACAGTCATAAAAATCCAATACACAGCCTTCTTGAAAGTTGGACTTAAGGATCACGTTACATGATGTCACATCACAATTGAACAGACCTTTATATTTTGATGGTCACAATATGACACTAAATAATATGAAGTTGATGCTTTCATGATGCTGGATCTTAGGGTAATGCAAAGTACCCCTTCATTACCATCACTTCCAGGTCCACTCTGGCCTGGTGTGGTAGCACCTGACAAGGTCCTATCTATGGATCAAATTGTACTGTTTGACTTTTAAGAAATAACTTATGCTAAATTGAATTGCTAGAAATAGAAGTGTATAAACAATTGACTGATGTTTAATTGAATTGTTAGTGATACATAGCAATACTTGGAACTATTAACTGTGTGCAAAAGACTGAGCTTAGGCTAGTTTAAAAATGTTATCAACCCTTTACGTTGTATATTTTTCTTTTTTTTAGTAGAGGAATTACATTGTGAATTGAATTACCATGACCAGAAAATCCGGCAAACACTGAGGCACAACACACGGAAACACTGGACAGCTATTTCGACCTTATCAGGTCTCATCAGCAGTGTATACAGTGATCTCCACTACTGGAGATCAAACCGGTGACCATAAATTGCAGAGCCGAAACTCTACAACTGAGCCAACTGTCCATATAGGACACAAGTGATGCCAAATTAACTAGTTATAGTAATTGCGCAGCCAATTAACCTGAATGTGTCCTGCAAGTTACATCCGTACTTTTTACAGACGACACGGTCACCTCCAGGGCCATATCTTCCCAAGAGGATTAGAAACCTATATATGTAATTCTATTTTTGTATATAATATATTATTTTGTTCATATGTCTGTATGATATCATAATTTTTTATTTAATTTTTTTCCCAGGTGTTTTCGAGAGAACTCAAAACTTAAAGATATCATTGACAAAATAAAGAAATTGGTTTTAGCCATTGAAACTGATACTGGCTGGACATGTGAGTATTTTATTCATTTTTGTCTTTTTTTAAAGAAAAAATGATTGTATTGTATATTTGAAGTAAGTAACCAGCTCCTTGGCTTAGTAGGTAGAGCGTTCGCCAGTGGTCCGGAAGACCTAGGTTCAATCCCAGGTCGCGTCATACCAAAGACTTTAAAAATAATACTTGATACCTCCTTGCTTAACACTCAGCAATATAAGGTATGTATCAAGAGTAAAGTGGAGCAATCCAGAGAAAGGAGTAACGCCCTCATCTACACCTCAGTGTAGTAGCTATTAAAAAGGGAGCCTTTGGGTCACCCTCGACTACGGTTGCCAAGTTTACTTTACAGGGTGGAATGATAAAATTGTCGCCCTAGAAAAGACGACATGATTCCATTTCCGTTTAATGAAAACCGGTTTTCTTTTTTTGTTGCAGACCATCTACTAGTTGGCTGGTTGTGTACAAATCCCAAGAGCGATAGGAGCCTTCTATCGTGTCTGAAAGTGACTCAATGTTCAATGAGCGAGATCGGAGATGCGCCACTGTACAACTCATGCTCTCTACCGATCCAAGTTATGAGAACAGGACCATTGCCAGGGTGTCCTCGTGGTGTAATGGTTAAAGCGATGAACTGTGGAATCGTAGTACGCGAGTTCGTACTCCAGTCACGCTATTACGTTCACTTTCGGGCAAATACCCTTGGGAAAGGTATGAACCCCCTTATTCTCCCTCCAGCTATGGGTAAATAGTAGGACGGACTAGGTTCTTCAGCCTTGGTGAGGCAACTAGTCTAGGAGAAGGAAAACTCTGAATTCAAACCTGTTAAACTCCGCTTAAAAATTGACCTTGTGTCATATCCTGCCCGAGCGGAGGGGTTGGTAAATAGTACCATTGCCAGCACCCTCAAAATGCAAATCTGGATTGCCATGAATAACAGGAACATGCCCAGGGTGATGAAAACAAAGTTATGGTCTTTGGTGTGGTTTCAAATGAGAGCCACATCATGCCACCTCACATCTTCGAAGTCGGCTTGAAAGTCAACACCAAAGTGTACCTGGATGTGCTGAAGAGTGTGGTGATCCCCTGGTGCAATCAGGTGGCCGGTGGCAGACCCTGAGTGTGGCAGCAGGACTCAGTGCCGGCCCACAAGTCCAAAGAGACCCAGGCTTGGCTTCAGAAGGAGTGCTACGACTTTGCACCCTTCTCTCACTGGCCCCCTCTTCCCCCGACCTGAACCCGCTGGACTACTTCGTTTGGTCATACGTCGAGAACATCACCAACATGACCTCCCACAACACCAAAGCCAGCCTGATTGCTGCCATCTGCTGAGTATTCGCCGAGCTCCTGCCAGCGTTTGTGGAAAAGGCATGCTCCCACTTCCGGATCCGTATTGAGGCGGTGATTGAGGCTGAAGGCAGCTACATTGAATAGATGTCAGCTCTACTAGATAATCAAGTTACCTGAATTGATTTTTTCAATAAAAGTTTTGAAATAAATCTGTAATGTTGTTTTCTTTAGGATGACAATTTTATCGTTCCACCCTGTAGATGTCAGCTCTACTACATAATCAAGTTACCTGAATTGATTTTTTCAATAAAAGTTTTAAAATAAAGCTGTAATGTTGTTTTCTTTAGGATGACAATTTTATTGTTCCACCCTGTAGTTTATAACTTTTATAGGGGAGGGACTATTATTTCTGGCCGCTGGTATTATTAATTATTTAAGAAATGGGACTCTCCTTTGATTGAGTTTGGTTACAAGGTACAGAGTATGTTTTATGTTGTGCCGTGGTAAGGAAAAGATACACTGTAAAATAGATTTCAGTTTCTGTTTCTTTGTTTAATGGCATATCAACCTTTGTAAGTTATTTAATGCCAAAGCCATTCTCCTAGAAGAACAGTATTGGGACTATTTAACCCATAGCTGGGAGGATGAGGAGGTGCAATACTTTTCCCGAGGGTATTTGTCCAAAAGTGAATGTAATAGCGCTACTGGAGTATGAACTCGCTTACTACGATTCTGCAGTCCATCGCTTTAACTATTACACCACGAGGACACCGCCGTACACCGTGAAATGAGTTAACTATTTATTAACTCAAGTGGTACAGTCTGAGTAGTATTATAAGTCACATGCTTTTGGTGTTACATCCAAAGTTGGTCTTACTACTGACCAACGTCCTTCAGACTGTTTCTCTGCTTCTCTTTCTGCTTAAGAGACACCGTGTCTTTTATACTCCTGCGATACTGGAAGTACGAGCCACTATACAACATTTTATTTCTTATTTGTCTTACTATTCAACAATTTAGTAACGAAAAAATTTTTGTTCATATTCCACACAAAACTCGATCTTTGATTTGAATATGGTGGATTTTTAGACCTTTGGATTTGATTTTGAAGCAACTTTCTTTGCTGAAGAAAAATAACCTACATTTTTTTATAGCGATAAAAAGACTCAAGTTTTTATTCATAATGAAAGTAAAAGTTTGAAAAGTGACAGGCTAGCTAATCAGTTTTGACCCTCGCTCTATGGAACTAAATCAAGCATAGTATAGAATAATAAAAAAAAAAAAGTAAATGTTGTATTGAAGACTATATCAAAGTTGCTGCAGTTAGTACCCTATTTACCAACCCCTCTGCTTGGGCAGGATATGACACAAGGTCAATTTTTAAGTGGAGTTTAACAGGTTTGAATTCAGAGTTTTCCTTCTCCTAGACTAGTTGCCTAACCAAGGCTGAAGAACCTAGTCTGCCTTACTATTTACCCATAGCTGGAGGGCGAATAATTGGATTCATACCTTTCCCAAGGGTATTAGTGCTACGTGAAATGCAACCAGCCTCGTCCAGGATTTGAACTGCTGCAGTTAGTACATTGGTAGAACTAATCAAAGACCGAATGCCAGAATTAAAAGAGTAGGTCTGTATGGAACTACATAATTTTAATTTTGGCATGACTGATAATCTTTATTCATACAGGTCTTCAATTGCAGAACACCTTATTAACAACTGTGATTGTGCTAAGAAATTTAGTGTTGCTCAATATAGAGAATATTGAGCAAATCACGCACTTCATTCCATTTAAAAGTGAGGTATCCTCGTGGTGTAATGTTTAAAGCGATGGACTGCAGAATCGTAGTAAGTGAGTTTGTACTCCAGTCGTGCTATTACGTTCACTTTCGGACAAATACCCATGGGAAAGATATGAACCCCCTTATCCCTCCCAGCTATGGGTTAAATAATACCACTACTCTTCTTCTAGGAGAATAGCTTTGGCATTAAATAACCTACAAAGGTTGATATGCCATTAAACAAAGAAACCAAACCAAACCATTTAAACAGAGAGAATGTCTGCAAGGGCTTTATATTATTTCGGTATGGTCTTCAATTGAAAATTTTTTTCTTCCTTCACCCTACATATTTCTCTTTGTTTTTTCGTCTTTTTTAAAAATTCTATATTATCCACACTGTTGAGCATGTGTTATAAAATAGCCGAGGGATTTCGGTTCATGCCTTTGAGTTTAGTTAGGCTGTGAGAACCTTTCGGCTCAGCACATGGGTTAGTTAGAGGCAATTGAGGCAGGTGTTAACGCGGGTGCACGCAGGTGTCACTCAGATGTCATAACAATCCGAGACGATACTGGGTGACAAGGTGCGGGTGACGTCACGCACCGGAAGCACGCGGAAGTTTGTGTGAGAATTTGAAGAAAATAAGAGTCGGGACCTAGACGCCAAACGAGAAGGATCGATTTTTGGAGCTCGCAGGGGCAAGGCGAACTTGCGCCCTATGGTGGGGCCGCTCGAGTTGGGGGCCAAATGAATAAGACAGCATAGAAGATTGTCTCTCTCCTCCTTACGTCGAAACCTTCAACTCAAAGTTAATATAAAAGGCTTCGTACCTGAACAAGAAGTCGTTACGTGTTTTCGAATTCCGGGATTCCTATGTTCTTTATATATTCTATAGTGATGAACATTATATGTCCATTTTGCACATAGTGTTCATTGCGAATATGGTACACAAGGATTGAAGCCTGTTAGCTAGCCTGTCACCTTTTAAGTTTTTACTCTTATTGTGAATAAAACTTTCGGTCTTTTTATTGCTATTATTAAATTTTGTACCATGAAAAACACCTTTTAGTTTGATTGTAATTTATCTTATCAGGTGGTCAGAGCGTTTGTTTGGATCATCTTTTAGATCTGCGAGCAAAATTTTTGTTAATGAGATTATTAGCTGAAGCAGTCACCACTGACTCTTGGGGTACGGTTGACGGATCCTCTTCTGGTGTGGGAGTCACTTCAGAAAACTGAGAATTTGCTGTAAAAGTCTGCCCTACTATTTACCCATAGCTGGAGGGAGAATCATTGGATTCATACCTTTCCCAAGGGTATTAGTGCTATGTGAAATGCAATCAGTCTCGTCCAGGATTTGAACTTGTGTCACCGTGTCCATTTCCTACAACGATAACCATTACGCCACAGGCACCTCCAAAATTTCATGCTAATGCATGTTTTTTTTTTTTAACCATTTTTTTTTTTTTTTTATTTATTGACAAGCTTTTGCTTTATCTTGCAATCGGATTTATTTGACTCTAGCAGATTTCTCTTATTTGTTTATCTATTTTTTTATTTGCAGATACAACACCTACCAAAAATAAAACTCTACCCAACTCTGGCAAAAGGCCAAAGTCAAATTGTACAAGTGCAAAACGGAAGATATCGTTAGCAGATAATGATGAGGTAAGTTTTTACTTTCATCAACATTCATCTTGTCATGCCATCAGCACAGATATCCCTGACCCTTTCTCGCTACCTCTCCCTATCGTTCATCGCTTCTGGCAGGTCTCCAGGGCTACACCCCGTATCTTCACTGAGCTGCTGTATGTATGTTCGAGCTGGTCGTCCTGCTTTTGCTCAGCCATGTGAAGGGGTCCATAGGAGTACATCACTTATGAGCTCGTCCTTACTTCTCCAGCAGTGTCCTGCATGTCTGGTTCATCTAATTTGGATAGTTTTCATGATGGGTGGTAGGTGGCGGTACACCCACTGCTTTGTGTGGTGTTGCCTCCAGGACCTGTTCAGTATTGCTCGCAGCATTCTTGTGTAGTTGCCGTCAAGCTTTTGCTCCTGCTTTTTTGTTAGCGTCCATGTCATGCATCCATATAGCAGTATTGACACGATCACTGCTTGGAAGAAATTGAGTTTCATTTTATCGGTCCACTAATGACGATAACATTTTTAAACAGGACCCTTGTCCTTTATTTCTTTAGGGTTTGTTTGAAACTGTAAATGTGGGATTTAATTTGCCATTGTAAAGTTACATTCTTCTTTAGCATTTGAGATTGAGAAGGTATATATGCAGCGATCTGTTCACGAGTCAACCTCTGCATATTATGAGAGTACAGTCATGCTGATGAATGTTCAATTTTCTTCTGCTTCAGTCGACCCAGTCAGCTGGGGCTGTAGAATACACCGACTGTATCTCTGCAGAGGGGTAAGACTCCCCCAACGAGTGTTCTGTGGCTCAGTCAGCTGGGGCTGTAGAATACACCGACTGTATCTTTGCATAGGAGTAAGACTCCCTTAACAAGTGTCCTGTATATGACATTAAACAATTGATGGTGAGACTCCTGTAATGCTAGAGCTTTGGGGAATGTGGAGTACCCTTTCATTGCTATTGCTCCTTGGCCTACTCTGACCAGAAGTGGTAACTCCTGATAGGGTCCTATCTATGGGTCAAATAGAACTATTTGACATTTAAACTGTGTACTAACAAATGACTTACGTTAAAGCGAAATGTTTGAAATAGAACTGTTTGATCATTTAACTGTTTGAAAGCAAATGACTGATTTTTAATTGAATTATTAGTGATGCTTAGGAATACTTGAAACCATTTGGGTGCAGACAGATGATTAATTGTAAAAAGAATTATTCATATTAGATAGAAATAAATGAAACCATTTAACTGTTTGCAAAAAAAATTAGCTCAGGCTTGTTTAAAAATGTTATCTACAAAATGTGTTTAGAAATCATATAAAAAGTAAGGTTGGCGACTGTAGTCAAGGGCGACCAGAAGGCTCTCTTTTCAAAAGCTACTACCCCGATGTGTAGGGGAGGGCACTACTCCTTTCCCTGGATTGCTCCACTTTACCTTTCATATGATCCTTATATTGCTGAGTGTTAAGCAAGGAGATATCAAGTACCATTTTTTAAGTCTTTGGTATGACAACCTGGGATTGTACCCAGGTCTCCCGGACCATTGGCAAACACTCTACCCACTTGGCCAATGAGCCGGCTAAGGATTTGGGATTAAATAACCTACAATGGTACTATTTACCAACCCCTCCGCTCGGGCAGGACATGACACAAGGTCAATTTTTAAGCAAAGTTTAACAGGTTTGAATTCAGAGTTTTCCTTCTCCTAGACTAGTTGCCTAACCAAGGCTGAAGAACCTAGTCTGTCCTACTATTTGCCCATAGCTGGAGGGAGAATAATTGGATTCATACCTTCCCCAAGGGTGTTAGTGCTATGTGAAATGCAATCAGTCTCGTCCAGGTTTTGAACTCGTGTCGCCGTGTTCATTTCCTACGACGATAACGACTACACCACGGGCACCTCCAATAACCTACAATGGTTGATATTCCATGTAACCAAACCAAATCATGTTGATACCATAGATTCCTTTGGAACTCTCAGCATCCATTCCTATCTTCAATCATTCTTGACAGGTCTTCTAGACGGCATCCAGAGCTGATGAATGTAGGTGTTTGCTGGTTGGCCAACACTTGCAATAAAGTTCATAGGAGGACATTGCTTCTCCAGTAGTGCCCAGCATGTCTTGTTTGTCTTACTTTGTGAGATGGGAGGTAAGTGGCCGTACAACTGCTGTTTTGTGGACTACTGCTTCTAGAATTTGTTCAAAACAGCAAGCAGCATTCCTGTATTGTTCCTATCTACCTTTTTATCCAAGAGTTTTGTTAATGCCCAAATGGTGCAACCATACAGTAGTTAAAAGATATCTTTTAAAGAGGCTGTGCCGCGTAGAATGAGTATGATTAGTTCTCATCTGTAGCTATATAATCCTCCTTTGTGTGGAAGAGGCAGACTACAAGAAATAAAAGTACTTGACCAATTTAACTGCTTGATGTTTAGTCATCTTGTAAATATTTCACCCAGATAGACATATGTTAACCAAAGGGGTTACTCTTTTCCAATAACTTTTAGTTGTTAGCTGTTCATGGAAAGGGTCTGGTTGGGAGTCTTGAATAACAATATCTAAGTCCTGTATGTTGGCTTATGGAAATTATTGAAAATGACTTTGTTTCCTAATCTGGGATTATCCTTACTGAAGGAATTTCATTTCCAGAATTTTTTCTTTGGGCGATATCATTATTCAAAGTATGTAACCATCCGAAATGAGCAAATTTTTTGCTTTAAATAACCCATAAGGAATTGATTCTTTTCATATTTTTTTTTCAAATTTAAATTCAATAAATGTTTAATTTTTAAAAATACATTTCAGCATCTGGATGAAGGCAAAAGCAGAAATACCCGTTTTGGAAAAAGGAGAAAATCCACCAATGATAAAGGTACTACTTTTTTTTCTCTCACCCCCCCCCCCAATTCATTTATTGTTAACAAAACACTTGTTGCCTTAATCCTCCTGAAGGTACTCCTTTTCTGACTTCAAATCGTTTTTCCCTTTCCAAAACAGTCTGCATCATCATATCTTCTCCCATCTCTAGTAGGAAACCATGGAGTATGTGGTCAATTCTCAGTTTTGTTTCCCCACGGAAGCACTCAGGATTGGATGTCAATAGCCATTTATAAAAAGTTGCCTCCAGATTTGCCCACTTTTGACGCTTTTTATTTTTAGGGTTACTCGGTTCTTCATCTCATATATAAAATCATATGAAATTGCATCACCCCTCACTGATAGGTTGTGGCTGTGACCCTTATGCCCTTCCAGGCAATTTACAGCATCATAACGCTTTATCAAGATGGTAGAAAAGCTCCATTTTTATATCTTGTACCATTGTTATATCCATTGGAGGGTACTATCATTTGCTTCTTGGTCCGAGCAATGAAACCCCAGTTGACACCTTGGAGGATTTGCTTCATTGTCTGTGGTGTCTCAAGACTGGTTGTCAGCATGTGTTGCACTGTTTAACAAGCTGGATAAGCAGACCATTGTTAGTGGGTTCAGTTCTTACCAGATGCGTCATACTTCTACCCTTTTTAAAGGTGTCTGATATACCCTACCGGTGAACAGGAATGGGTATGTCCCATTCCTCATAAATACGTTGGACACTATTTTGAGGTGGGTGGGGGAGTAATTTGCTGACTAAGTTGTCACCACTAGTAGGGGTTTACCTTCTTCACGCTGTGGGCGAGTATTGTATTTTGTTAATGTTATAAAGGTTTCCATTTCATACTCCACCTTTGATTTGGTTGTTTCTCATTCAGTAACCTTTTGTTAAGTTACAACAGGGTGTAAGATCATAGATTAAATTTTGATGCACCCTCTTTCATTACTGTTATAAGAATGACTAATGAAGACATTCTTTCATCAGGTAATTTCCGATTGCGTTAAAAACATTGGAAGTCTGGAATGTGTAGTTACAACTTGTTTTTAAAAAAAACGAAATTATTACTCAACCCAATAATGTCTAAATCATTTATAAGTAAGTAAAGTTGTCTCCCTTTAGTCGTGGGCGACCTGAAAGCTCCCTTTTCTATAGTTACTACACCGAGGTGTTGGGAGGGTGCTACTTCTTTCCCTGGATTGCTCTACTTTACCCTTGATATGTACCTTATATTGCTGAGTGCTAAGCAAGGAGGTATCAAGTACCATTTTTAAAGTCTTTGGTATGACTCAAGCTGGGATTGAACCCCAGTCTCCCGGACTATTGGCAAACACTTCTCATTAGGCCAATGGCTGGTTAATGTAATAGTAAAGTTGGTGACTTTAGTCAAGCGTGACTTGAAGGCTCCCTTTTCTATAGCTACTACACCGAGGTGTTGGGGGAAGGCACTACTCCTTTCCCTGGATTGCTCCACTTTACCTTTAATACGTACCTTTTATTGCTGAGTGTTAAGCAAGGAAGTATCAAGTACCATTTTTAAAGTCTTTGGTATGACGCGACCTAGAATTGAACCCAGGTCTCCCAGACCAGTGGCGAACACTTTACCCACTAGGCCAATCATTTATAGTATTTCCTTATTGCCAAAATATTAAGAACTGAGGAAGTGAAAGAAGAGGGTGGGGTTGGATGGTATGCCTCCTCAGCAACAGAAAGAAAAGAGTCTCTCGTAACTGAATACGTGGAATCAATTTCAAGTGCTGTTGCTGTGTTGTCATCTTCTTAATAGAAGGTGGACAACCGAATTTCTACACTGAAAATATTCCTTTTTTGCCTGCAACAATCTTCTCTAGCAGTCCTACATCCAAGCTTGTCTCTTGTCGTGCATTGCTAAGACTCAAAACGCCTCTCTCCCTCTGGTGCATTCAGGCAGGACTTAAAATGATCATACCAAAATGCCACATCCAGGTCAATCGCATAATGTGGTAATTTACAAGCGCATCAGTGTGTAGGTAGTCCTGACATTATTCACGATTGGGAAGATGTGAGTTCGATCTCCCCAGTCACCCGTTTCTCTCTCTCTGATCTCATTTTACATGCCAGACATATTCGTGCACACTTTGAGCTGCTGTGTGCATGATTTCTCTCGCCACAGGAAGATAGATATTAAAAATTCCTGCTTTATTTTTTCTTTTATTTGAAGGCTTGCTAAGAGTAATGAGCTATTGAGACAGATTGCAGTGTCACCATGCCTTGATGATGATTTCATGTATTTACTTTTTGATAAAAATCCATGATTCCTTTAAGAATTTTAAATCCTTTTTTTTTATTCACTGTTCCTTTACACAACTATTTCATTTGATTTCAGTGTATATGGTGCATTAAGGTAATTTTTGTGTCCATGTCGAAAGATATGTTATTACCAATTCCTGTTAATACTTAAGATTGCTTGGCTTGTGGAAATGCAACCTAGACAGTTATTTATACAATAGAGTGGTGTGACACTATGGATCTTTGTTGTGGTAGTAGAGTTAGATGTGTGTGTATATATATATGCATATCATAGTAGACATGTGTAGGTGTGGGTCTATGTATGTATGTATGTACATGCGTTTGGTTGTGAGTTGACCTGAAGTATGATTTTGGATGATTTTTGAGATGGGAGGTAATTAGCCATACAGCTGTTGTTTTGAGAGGTGTTGCTTCCAGGATTTGTTCAATATAGCTCATAGCATTCTGGTGCAGTTAGAGGCAAGGACAACTCCATAAGTCACGTTCTCCTTTGGACCTCTGACATGGTTGTGTATAGAGTTAGACATGTGTGTATGCATAACATGGTACACATATCAGAAGGTGTTGGTATATATATATATATATATATATATATATATATATTATTACATATGTATATAGTTGTGAGTTTTTATATATATATTTCTTCCAAGCAGCGATTGTGTTGATACTGCTATATGGATGCACTACATGGACGCTAACTAAATGGCTGGAAAAAAAGCTTGAAGGGAACTACACAAGAATGCTGTAAGCAATATTGAACTGGTCCTAGAGGCAACCCCCCACAAAGCAGTGGCTGTACCGCCACCTACTACCCATCATCAAAACTATCCAAATTAGACGAACCAGACATGCAGGACACTGCTGGAGAAGTAGGGACGAACTCATTAGTGATGTACTACTATAGACCTCTTCACATGGCCGAGTAAAAGCAGGGCGACCAGCTTGAACCTACATACAGCAGCTCTTTGAGAATATGGGGTGAAGCCCTGAGGACCTGCCAGAAGCGATGAATGATAAGGAGAGAAAGAGTCAGGAATATCCGTGCCAATGGTGCAACAAGATGATGATATATATATAGGGGCTAGGATTTATCTGTGTGGATGTGTTGAGTGTGTGTGGCTGTATGTATTTTGTGCGTTAACTACTCACCCACTTCTCCCAGTTTAAGTGGAGATGGTCGGATAAAGCCGAGTTGCAAATTGAAAGACTTCAGTTTTATTTTCACATTTTTTAAGTTTTCCTGGAGACATACTATCTGGCAATATTTTTATGTCCAGTCTTCAATTTTTGGTAAGTTTCTGGTTCTTAAATTTTTACTTTCAGATAAAGACAGTCTTTGCTATGACTCACTTTCATCCGAACTAACCAGCTTAGATGTGTTTAACTTATCAAAAGAGCTCAGTCCTGAGCCATGTTCAAGAGAAAAACAGGAGACTGTCACCTGTGTGTCACCTCTAATCCTTACAAAAGATAAATCGTCCACAAAAGACAATTCCTTTTGTAAAATATCAAAACCCAAGACACAGCCATCTGGAAATTTAAGATTAACCCATGTTTGGCCTGCTGATAAAGTTGTGCGAAATAATTCTGACAATTTATCCGTTATGGGTGATGAAAGTCAAAAGTCAGAATTTTTAGATAGTCACTCTAAGCAAACAGTTCCATCTGAGTTTGATAGTTTGACGCTTATACCAAGCACCTCTGCTATGGATCACAACAAAGAAAATTCTTCCCGAGCAGAAAATCTTACTGAACATTACAATTTCCGAAGAAACACCAGATATTCTACAGACAGCATTGTCAATCGGAATGAACCTTCTGGATCTCTTCAAAGACTTCAAACACGGAAAGAAGTGCTGAAGAATATAAAAAACCTTACCGAGGAATTTGAAAGTCCAAGAGAACTTGATGATCAGACTGTTCTTGAGAGCACAAGTCATAACCACCCAAAAAAGAAGAATATTATGTTATCTCCAGTGAAAACAAGAAGCCAAATGAAGTGTCAACCAAGTCCTGATAAAGCAACTCGAGAAAGTTGTGTTGCATCCGAGCAAGCGTTAACTAGGTATTCTACTTACAATGATAGCTGCAGATTTGCTTGCGATGATTTAAGAAAAAAGAAAGAGTCAATCTCAGAAATTAATACCAAAACATTATACAGATCTCGAGGGACATTAAACATGATTTCCATAAATTCTAAAAGAAACGAACATGGTCTATCTTCACAGTCGACTTTGGATGGTGGTCATGGCAACAATCATCTTATCAAAGCCGACAATTTAAAAAAAACAAATTCCTCACACGCGTTCCGAAACGTTGAAAAGGATCCATTCAATCGTATTGCTAACAGTCCTGATCGGAAAAATGATCAAAGTGGCTCTTATTCAGTTTTGGTTTGGTCTTCCGATTCTGAAGAAGACCAAGCCATTGTTAAGGAATCTGATAAGGATCTTTCCTTCAAGTGGTCTGCAGAACCAGGTAAGATGAAGACTTACAGTCGAAAACATAGTTCCCAAAAGAACCGTGCCAAGATAACTAAATGGCTTCGTCTCTTACCGAATAATTTCGATAATGCAGAAAATCCAACTCAGAACAAAGAGGAGGAATTAAGCGTTCCTTGGATGGTATTTTCTTTACAAGATGCTGAAAGCAGCAATCTCAACTCTAAGAGGAAATCTAAAGCCAACCAGAAAACAGAACAAATTTCACGTATAGATTGTTCTATAGATTCTGGTCCAGACTTATCCGTATCTCAGCTAGAAAACTGTACGAGTATATACGGAAATAAAGACAAGACCGAATCCCAGAAAATAAGATCAACCCTGGAGACAGACATTGATAGTAGCCCAAGATGTTCAGAATCTGTTCACAAGGCCAATGAAATGGATCTTTCTTTGAATACTCTTAAAGAAAATAATCTAGACTCTTCTCAAATCCGAAATGAAAACAAGACAAAATACCAGAAAATAAGACCATCCATAGATATGAACAATGAAATCAGTGGTCCAAGCTGGTCAGAAAATGCTTGCAAGACTAATGAAATGGATCTTTCTTTGAATACTCTTAAAGAAAAGAATCCAGAGTTTTCTCAAGATGATGTCAAAACTGACTTAAAAATAACATCCGATAAAAAAGACTTTGAAAATATTGACATTCAGGAATGCACCCCAAGAACTTCTGACCGTTTCTATCTTGGGAATGTTTCTGTGAGTAGATCTTTATCTGAAGAAAAGAAAAATAAGTATAGATTTGCCAAATCTAAAGATAGTAAAACCCTTCCAGAAAATATAAACCCTTTTGAATTTATCGATAGCCCTAAGGCAATCAAGCAGCAAAGGTGTAACAAGAGAAAGAAAGCCAGAAAGTCTTTGAGCAAAATGCCAGAACTGTCATTTCAGAATAGGTTGACAAGATCTTTTCAAAAACGTCTTGGTTGTAAGAATATAGCTCCTGATGTGTTGCCCTCTGTTCAAGGTGATCGCGACAGTCAATGCATCCAAGAACTTAAAGATAAAATTTCATCTGAGAAGAAGCATCTTACCAAAATGCCGGATAATCTTGGAACTCAGTTGGCTAGGAAGAATTGTTCTACAAATATTTTACAAGAAAAATATGCCAAACCTTTAACCCCTGTGAGTTTGGAATTGGGCAAGGAAGAACTGGAAACTGGAAATTTGCCTTATAATGCCAAACTAAATCTTTGTTCAATTCCTACTCTGGACAATCCTGCAAGTTGTGAATTTTCAGAAAGTTCTTTAAAAAGCAAAACTTCAGATAAAATCCTCTTGGATGCTTGGAAAGGTTCCAAAGAACAAGATGATTTCAGTTTGGACATTCGAAATACAGATAATCACAGAACAAAGGAGTTAATCAAGAAATTTCCTGATTCAAAATTTGTGGAACCTTTTGCTAGTGAAAACAATCAGAGAAAATCTGGTCGACGGAGACGTTCTAGACGTCCTTCAAAAGAGGACCACGAAATATCCATAGAACAAGAAATCTTGGAGCTTGCGAATCAAATCAGCTCTGCTGAAGAACACAGTTTTCTATTTAACAGTCAAGATGTATGTCGATCGTTTGATGTGCCTGTTGATGACCAAGTTGTTAGTGATCATGACGCGACCTGGAAGAAAAATAACAACACCTGTATTGATGAGCAAGGTGAAAGTGAAATTATTATGCATAGGGTTAGAGTTAATTCTCAGGATGCAAACACTGATAAAGTTACTGGTAAGATACAAAGTAAGGATATCAGAGTCGAATTTGATAATGAGATCGAAGATATAAACATATCTAAGAGAAGTACTGCCTATAATTGTCGTCAGAATGAAGAGATGTGTATAAGTTCATCTATTGCACCCGTTGAGAACAATGGCTACGAAAACAGAAATTTTCCTTCAACTGGAACTACAGAAAATTTCTCTGCTAACCAATTAAAACCTGTACAGAAGACTAGCTTAAGATCTCAGCAAAATAAAGATAATGTAGCTAAGGACAACTTCCTTAAACCTGTGGAGAAAAGCGTCTTGCATAAAAATAAACACGGTATCGATTCTTTAAAAAAGGATCCTCAAGTCTTGGCTTCCTCTTTATCTCCTACTTGCTTAGAAAAATGGAAATTAACCAATGCTAAAACCATAACATCTGTATCGTCTATGAAGAATTTGGTAGAAAGAAAGAATCCGCAGGCAGCACAGTCATCTCTAAAAGATTCTCAGTCTGTAAAAGAAGAAAATAAATATGCTAAGGATGAATTCCTTAAACCTGCAGAGAAAAGCATCTTGCATAAAGCTGACCTTAGTAACACTTCATTAAAAAAGCTCCCTCAAACTGTAGCTTCCTCCGCATCTTTTACCAATTTAGAAAAGAATGAGTGGGTAGACACTAAGTCACTATCTGCTGAATCAAACCAACATTTGTTACAAAGGAAGAGTTTTAATTCTAAAACTTCTCTTGAGGCACCACCATCCTTAACAAGAAGTACTATTTTGTGCCAGGCTATTGAAACGGTTCCATCTACTTCACACCTGGAAGAACCCAGTTTGAATTCCAAGATTCATCCCAACAAAGAAAAGAGGAATATAATTGATCTTGATATAAATTCTTCAAAATCTGATTCCACAAATTCCAGCTTTGAAACTACCATTACCATTGATGGTACCAAAATGCATCCAGATACCCCATTATTATTCCAGGAACAGTTGAGAAATTCTCCAAGATCAGAACTGTGTCTTGATCTACTGAGTACCCCAGTAATGGACCCTAATGGCACAGATGTGACCAACTCGTTGAATGTCCAGAAATCAGTGCTCCAAAATTCGAAAAATGCCCAGGTCTGTGATATAAGCATTCCGATCACTCCTACTGTAATACCAGAATCACCATTTTCTGAAATGCCATCGTCGCCTCTCAGAAAGAAATCCATGGGAACCCCTGCTTTGCAACAAGATGAACAAAAAAACAGAGCTGTTCGATTTTCAAACCAGATGTCTTTTATTTCCAAACCACGAAACTCACATAAAGAAGTGTTAAAGAATGGTAATTCCCAAACTTCTTTTTCTGCTGAAATTGTTGGAAGTCTTCAGGATTTTGATTCTACGAATCTTGAAAAGATTAGTCATCATCTAAGAAATTGCCATGATGTCAAGCTAAAGATGGACGATTTGGAAAATAAAGACTTAGCCATTAATTCCAATCTTAATCGCTTCCAGGATGTTGGCAACATGGATTCCACTCTTTGCAAATCTCATGCTGAAAAAGGAACCATGACAGATTGCTTGTCCTATCCTCAAAAGTTTCAAGACAACAAGGAAGATCTTAGTATAAAAGTTTGTGAAAAAAAGGATTACGATGAGAAGAAAGTTGTGGAATTAGGTAAAGGTGGAGTCAGAATTTCTCCATCTGTAGCATTGGAACTTGAACCAAAGCCTAATCTTCGTTACTGTAGGTCTACCCTCTCCTCTCTTAAAAATAATGCTGATCCAAGCTTTGAGAACTCTACTCTTATCAACATGCAGTCAACCGAAAGTAGCAGTCAACGATGGATGAATGAAGACCTATTGCCACTGGATGCCGATTCATCTAATCAGAATCATGATCGATTACAGACTGCAGCTATATCTGAAGAAAGCGGCAAGAATCCAGAAATGAATGGCGACTGGAATTCATTCACTCTATGCGAGCAACCCCTATCCTTAAAGACAAGCAGGGAATATCTGTTATTGCAAGATCAAGATGAGAAGACCCAAGGTTTTGTCACCCATGAACATGTGGCTCACCTGACTGACGACTATCACCACTTGAGCGGTAAGTGCTTTTGCTTTTCTGTCAAGTGTGGGGTGTTAGTTATTCGGTCGGTGGGCCGCATATTTGTAGACAAAGAAAAAGCAGGGATTCCTTTCTGTAGAAACTTAGGTGAACAATTTGTTTGAATTTTTGGGATGAGAATTTATTATGAATGAACATTAAATTATTCAGGTTGCTTTTCACCTTTTATTTCCGAAAGGACAGATGTCTTTTATAAGTTATATAATTATATTTAGATATGTGTTCTAGTTAGCTCATAAAATCATTTGTATTCACATCATATCTCTCTCTCTCTCCTTATATATATCAGTGGCGACTCTAGCCTATTTTTGCTACTCGTGCCCCCCCCTGCCCTCTGTCAACTTCAGTTCCCAACCCGTGGTCCGTGGACCCAAAGTAAGTCATCATAGTTGCTATTGCGTGATTCTCCATTGTATAGCACAGATTGACAAACGTACCTTGCATGGTGGTTTTTTGTAAACAATCAAGATACTATATAATTTGTAGTCTTGTTAATACAGTAGATAAGATAATTTTTTTTCCTTTCAAAAGTATAGAAGAAAAGAGAAGATGTTCATTACTATGACGAGAAAAATATGTTTATTAGAATAAAGAAATTGATGACAATATACACAGACACAGCTAGTAGTTTCAATTTCACTTAAAATAAAGATTATTTGTTGAAAATGTATTCAAATAAACAAATTTTAGTTACAGAATGTAATATATGCAACATTCATTAAAGAAATAGAGATCTGTTAGTGAAAAAATGAATTAAAACACGCCGTTTAACCAACATTTACCATAGTGATGATGATGGCGACGGCTATAATCTGCTATCCCCCCTCTTTCTCTCTCTCTCTCTCTTGGTCCCTCTCCCTCTTCCCAAGACAATTGTCAGCAGTCACATTGTGCTAATTTTTTTGAGCACAGTATTCTGACTTGCTATTTCTATTGGCTACAGCCAAAAGCGAGATTTCGCTAACATTACTGTTATATTATAGTCTAGTGCTGGGCACGGATTACGCGTGTTCAACATTATAGCCGATTTTATGGGATGTTTTATGATCTGACGGTGGCCGGACAAAGACCATCCGTTCAAAACAGCATCGTTGTATTATTCCCAGATATATTTATGAACTTTTGGCTACTTAGTTATCGAAACTTGAATAGATACGTAATTTAATTGAGATCAGACTAAGTATGTTTGCCTGAAATTAATGGATGATTTTTAATCCATTTTGAATAACATTGGCCGGGCACGAGTAGCACTAGTCCCATCTCTGCCCCTGATATATATATATATATATATATATATATTTTTTTTTAAGAAAAAGCAAAAACCAGTCACATTAGGATTATAGATTTATTTCCATCCTGTTATGGGTTTTGATATAAATCAAAAACCACAGGACTTCTTCAGATCTAATGGATAAAATAACAATGGTACTTGATGCCACCTGTCTTAACAATCAGCATTATAAGTTAAGGATCAAGGGTAAAGTGGAGCAATCCAGGGAATAGAGTAGCACCCCCCCGCTACACCTTGGTGTGGTAGCTATTGAAAAGGGAGCTTTCAAGTCACCCTCGACTAAGGTCGCCAACTTATATAAGAAAAGTCATATAAATATATATATATTTATATATATATATATATATATATATATATATATACAGGTGTTGGAAAAAATAATAGAAACACCTGAAAATGTCAAACAAATTTATTTTAATATGGTTTTCTGATTACAGCCCTCCCATAAAATCCGGCTTTATGCAGCTCCCTTCTTACAGTTTTCAAGGAAACTGACTTCTTGAGATTGTCTTTAAACTCTTGTAATTTTTCGGGCTGTATTCTTGTGATCCTTCCTAACAATCTGCGTAAGAGTCTGACGGTCCCTATCAGACAGCTTTTGCTTTCTTTGAGAGTTTTGCTTCAGTGAGGAGGTTTTCTTTCTTTCTCAAATGCTGTCATTACTTTCGAGACAGTACTCCTTGCGACATCAAATAATTCAGCGGTTTTATTACACTAGCCCATGCCATACGAGTGCCAACAATTTGACCTTTTTTAAAGTCTTATAGATCTGCTATTTTAATGATTTTTGAATAATTTCTTCTGATGATATCAGAACAATAATTTTAGTAAAATAAGACGAGAAAAATTAATTATAAATCAAAAACATAAGAATAACAAATGTTAGATGATACTAAGATTTTAGGTGTTTCCATTATTTTGTCCAACCTCTGTGTGTGTTTGTGTGTGTGTGTATATATATATATATATATATATATATATATATATAAGTAAAAGTTGGTAACCCTAGTTGAGGGCGACCAGAAAGCTCCCTTTTCAATAGCTACTACACTGAAGTGGAGGGGAGAGCGCTACTCCTTTCCCAGGATTGCTCTGCTTTAACCTTGATGTATACCTTATATTGCTGAGTGTTAAGTGAGGAGGTATCAAGTACCAATGAGCCGGTTATATATATATATATATATATATATATATATATATATATAATTGGTGTGCTGAAATAGAAATAGTATAAAGAAAGGAGTTTTTTTCTTTAGTTAGCAAACAAATTGATTTTACATGATTCTTTGTATAGATACCCTTATCTTGGCTTCTGTTATCGCAGTGTTTCAGCCCTTGTACCTTCTGGTTACCCAGTCAGCTGGGGCTGTAGAATACTACGACTGCTTCTCTGTAGAGAGGTAAGGACGCCCCCCCCCCATAACGAGTGTCCTGATATGACACTAAACCATCTGATGGTGAGGTTCCAGTAATGCTGGAGCTTTAGGGAATGCAGAGTACCCCTTCATTGCCATCACTCCCAGATCCACTCTGGCCCGGAGTGGTTGCATCTGATAGGGTTCTATCTATGGGTCAAATAGAACTAAACTGTGTACTTATGCTAAACTGAATTGTTTGAAATAGAACAGTTTTTGACATTTAACTGTATTGACAAAAACTATATTTATACTAAACTGAATTGTTTGAATTAGAACAGTTTGATTAAACTGAATAGCTTGAAATAGACATGTTTTTAACAATTAAACTATGTATTTATGCTAAACTGAATTGTTTGAAATAGAACTATTTATTTATATAAAAATTAATTTGGCATTAAATAATCTACAAAGGTTGATATGTCATAAAACCCAAACAACCAAACTTATACCTTTTGGCCCTTTTCTGGTGTTAGTCTTAATTGGTAACCTTTTATTTAATCGATAAGGTAGACTGTTCATACTCCACTTTATATGGTTAAGACTCTCGTTTTTCTTCAGTTCACGGTTTGACAGGTCAATTTACCCCTCGTAACTTGTTTTCATCCACCGAATCAAGGTATCTTTTTGTACTAAGGCCAGAGGGTACAATAGCTGAAATGTTGTGATGATAACAACCAAGATGAAGACAGTCTGCTTGAAATTACCTTTTCTATGAGGAATGGAGATAATTTGGCTTGGCAGGTCTCTTCCAAAGATTCAAGTACAATGAATCTTGGAAATTTTGTAGCCTCATTCTCCAAATCAGTCTCAGAAAGATTTTACTTTATTTTAAAGCCATGTTTGTTTTTTCCTAGTCCTGTGCTCTACCTCTTACTGCAGAGTCCAACTTGTGTTGGGAATTCATTAAGGGAGAAACCTTGGTTGAGATGGGGATGTACTGCTAGTATACTAGATCCCCTGTCCATTTCAAGTTTTCAGTCGACAATACTTATTGCTGTGTAATTTAACTATGATCAAAGTCCTATTCTCTCAACACAGTCGACCTTCAGCTACCGGCTTCTCGTACCTAAAAGAAAAACAGGATTAAGAGTTTGCAGTAAGTGCCGTTAGAAGAATACAGTTGGGACTAAACATACAGGTCCTAGGGCTTGACATGATCAGTTGATTAATTGAATCAGGCCTGTTTAACTGGCCATCTAGCCCAGTTAGAGCCTATGTGGTGTGTTTCAAGTCACTTTGACCACTCAGTTGCCAGGTCAAGCATTGCTCAACTATCAGGATCCTATCTTCAAGCATTACAGGTCACCGCTTGCTGCCAACAGGGTGTCTAATTGGGGGGAGTGGGGGTATTATTCATCTGCGGAGATAAAGTCCACATATTCTACTGCTCCAGCTGACTAGGCAAGTTACATAGGAATACTTGAAACGATTTAACTGTGTGCAAACAAATGATTAATGTTAAATAGAATTATTATTGTTAGATAGGAATACTTGAAACTATTTAACTGTGGGCAAAAACTTTTGAAACCATTTAACTGTGGGCAAACAAATTATTAATATTAAATAGAATTACTAGTGTTAGATAGCAATACTTAAAACCATTTAACTGTGGGCAAATAAATTATTAATATTGATAGAATTATTAGTGTTAGATAGGAATACTTATAACCATTTAACTGTGTGCAAACAAATGAGCTCTAACAACATGTTTAAAAATAATGTTACCTACAAACTCTTTGCTTTCAAATCCTATTTATAAAAACAGGATTTGGCATTGAATATTCCACAAGGGTTGATATACCGTAAAACACTAACCAGCATGTTAACTACAAAAGTGTAAATATAGATGTGCAGTGTACAACATTCCCTAACCTAAGGCATAAAATAATTCCAAGACAGGTTGACAAGTCCTTAAAATCCATCAATCAATCATCTCTTTGTCTCTCTTTATAAATATACGAGGATCATTAAATAAGTTTCCTGACTTTTTTCTTATTGTACTTTTATTGATAGTACACACATGAAACTCTAGTCCCCTTTGAAGTAATCTCCTCCGACTGCAATGGACTTGTTGTACCATTCCAACAACTTTTGGAAGGCCCCATGGAAGTCCTCTTGTGTGAGTGTGTCAATGACATTCGTTACAGCCTCTTTCATCTCCTCAATTATCGCATAACGACAGCCTCTGAGCTTAGGGAATAAGCAAAAGTCACAGGGAGTAAGGTCTGGACTGTAGGGAGGCTGAGGAACTGTCTTGATGCCCATCTTGGTAAAATAGTCTGTGACAAGGATGGAGTTGTGGACTGGTGCATTGTCCTGATGAAAATGCCATTGACCCGATTTGAAGAGTGCTGGCCTCTTCCCAAGGAATCTCTTCTTGAACTCCCTTAAAACCTCAACATAGTAACCCTAACACTAAACCTTTGGCCAATCAACTCTGGTGTATTGACTTTGTTACTTCTCCCACACCTCTCATCATCCCTCACAGACTTCCCTGCCGTCCTTGAATCTCTTATGCCACTCAAAAACTGATGCTTGATTCATGCAAGATGGTCAAAAAGCAGTCTGAAGCATTCCATACATTTTGTTCTTCTGATGTGTCCTCACGTCCAGATTGCATTTTTGCAATTCACCAGCTGTGACAATCAGGTTTTAGTTGGGTGTATTCCAATTGCTGCTGTAGCTGTTGATTTGAACGTAAAATCATAAAAATTGGTCAGTCATCTCATAAGATGTAGCAATAACATAGTAAATTTTCAAGAGTCTACGACAATTCCAAATACCTGTACAAAAAATGTCTGGAAACTTATTGAATGCACTAGGTATATATATATAGGTTGAAAAATGAGTGATTTTAGAGTATATACTACAAAGGAAAACTTATGCCTATAAAAATATTTTATCATTAACATAATCTCCATTGCTTCCTAGAACCTCATTCCATCTGTCAGCAAACTTATAGACGACACCATGCTTGTAAATGAAAAATATCAGATCAACTCATGTTCAATCTCTTCTCTTGATGTCAGCCTAAGACCATCCAGATATTTCTGTATTCACTCATGAGTCATTGATTACCGTCTGGTATTTCTTTTAGACAAGTTTTTGACTGGTGATAAGTGGATCCTTTATCATGTTAAATGCCTTCGTCAGTTAACCCATCCACCGAGTCAGTTAACCAATTCCTAGTTTTCGTGCTAAGTGGGTGTTATTGTGCTTACTGCTTGGCTCCAGGGAAGCCTTTTCTCTAGTCAGTACCTGTTTTGCAGGGTTGAATTCATTGCTTAGCACCTGAGGTGCTTCAAAAATGGGAAATGCAAATGGAATCAAGCATTTTTTATGACGGCCTCATACAAGTCTCGGTTTATGCATGACCTACCTCTAAAAAATGGCTAATGTGAAATTGGATGAATCTCAAATGCTTTTGGTAGTGGTTCAGTCCAAAAACCTGACCTGTTGAGTAATTGAGCAGTGGACTGGGGATTATGACTTTTGACCAATCACCTGTCAATCTTGACACCTTGTGGTGTAATGGTTAAAGTGTTCGACTGTGGAATCATAGTAAGTGAGTTCGTACCCCAGTCGCGCTACTACGTTCACTTTCGGGCAAATACCCTTGGGAAAGGTATGAACCCCCCTTATCCTCCCAGCTATGGGTTAAATAGTACCACTACTGTTCTTCTAGGAGAATAGCTTTGGCATTAAATAACCTACAAAGGTTGATATGCCATTAAACAAAGGAACTGAACCCATTTAACTTAGTTGACTTATGCTAAACTGAATTGTTTGATATAAAACTGTGTGCAAACAAATAATTGATGTTTAATTGAATTGTTAATGATACATATGAATACTTGGAACCATTTGACTGCGTTCAAATGAATGAATTGTGATGAAGAGAATAATTAGTATTTAATAACAATGTCCTTGTGGTGTAATGGTTAAAGCGATAAACTACAAAATCGTAGTAAGGGAGTTTTGAACTTCAGTTGTACTATCACGTTCACTTTCGGGCAAATACCCATGAGAAAAATATGAACCCCTTTATCCTCCCAGCTATGGGCTAAATAGTACTACTTCTGTTTTTCTAGAAGGATGAATTTGGCATTAAATAACCTACAACGTTTGATATGCCATTGAATAAAATAAAAGCAAAACTGAAAAGTGAACTTGATCCAAAGATCATGTTGAGTGTATGGTAGGATATTCCAGGAATTGTCCATTACAAACTGTCAGACGATAATCAAACAACCACATTTAATCTATTCTGCATTCAACTTCGCCGTTTGAAGAAAAGCTTTAAAAAAATAAAAATAAAAATGAAAATAGTGACACATGATAAATACTATTTCCTCATTTTAAAATATAATCAGAGTTTGTGATCCAAGGGAGATTACTCACGACAATACCAATCTAATCAAACATAAGTTGTCTCTCTTAGAACATTTTTTCCCATTCTAAAACAGTTGTGGCCGCTGGGGCATCAGAAAAAGATTATGTATATATATATATATATATATATATATATATATGTATATATATTTTTTAAAAACAAATATCCAATCAGTGTCCAAGGACAGTGGGTGTTGATTATTCTTTACATAGAATATGTGAGGAAAATCATATAAATCTATGAGAGTGCTCTATGTATGGCTATTGTTAGTTCCCTATTTATTCGCTGGGGTATAACAAAATTTGGCAACCGTAGTCGTGGGTGATCCGAAGGCCCCCCTTTTCAAAAGCTACAACATCGAGGTGTAAGAGATGGCGCCAGTCTTTTCCCTGGATTGCTCCACTTTACCCTTGATACGTACCTTATAATACTGAGTGTTAAGCAGGGAGACATCAAGTACTATTTTTTGAGTCTTTGGTATGACTCAACCTGGGATTCAACCCCGGTTTCCCGAGCCATTAGTGAACACTCTACCCACTAGGCTAATGGACCAGTATTTTATATATGTATATATATATATATATATATATATATATATATATATATATATATATATATGTCAGGCCCCTTTTTATCTTTTATTTTTTTAATGTAGCTAGAATTTTAAAATTCCTTTGTGATAAATAAAACTTTTTTTTAGTTTGCTTGAATATTCATGTCCATGCAAGTTGTCACTGATTTAATGATGGGAGAATTTATGAATGTCTTGAGGGACAGCATAAGTATGGGTGATAAAAATAACAAAACCTGATTTTTACTATAATGGCAAAAGTATATTCCCAACATTTAAAAAAAAAAAGAAAAAAATCTGACTTAATATTTTCCTTCAAATTTTTTTATTTCTCTGCTGCTTTTTTGATTTTTTTTCTATTTTTTTAGGTAATTTTTATTTCTCTGCTGCTTTTTTGTTGTTTTTTTTAATATTTTTTAGATAATTTTTATTTCTCTGCTGCTTTTTTGTTTTTTTTTAATTTTTTTAGATAATTTTTATTTCTCTGCTTCTTTTTTGTTTTTTAATATTTTTTAGATAATTTTTATTTCTCTGCTGTTTTTTTTTTGTTTTTTTTAAATATTTTTTTTGATAATTTTTATTTCTCTGTTGCTTTTTTGTTTTTTTATATTTTTTTAGATAATTTCCCTGGAAAGGATCAAAGTGAGATCAGCATTGAAAAAGGATCTGATCAAAAGAATGACCTCATCAAAGTGGATGATGACAGTGAAGGTCATAGTAGTGGGACTGAAGACCTTAATGTAAATCCTGACCCTTCTGAATTTGAACCTCCAAATCTTGGTAAGATTTTGTGTACTTTGATTAAATCCTGCTCTTTATTCAAGTCATCATCATCATCATCATGTTGCGCTGCTAGCACTGATCTCCTTGACCCTCTCTCACCACCCGTCCCTATTGTCCATTGCTCCGAAGAGATCTTCCTAGCTACCTCTTGTATCAGCACAGAGATGTATATAGGTTCTAGCTGGTCTTTCAACCTTTGCTCATCCATATGAAGGGACCCACTGGAGTATATCGCTTATGAGTTCATCCTTACTTTTCCAGCAGTGTCCTGCATATCTGGTTTATCTAACTTGGATAGTTTTCGTGATGGGTGGTTGGTGGCTGTACATTTGTTGCTTTGTAGGGTGTTGCCTCCAGTACTTGTTCAATACAGCTCACAGCATTCTTGTCTAATTGCCGTCAAGCTTTTTCTCCATATGTTTAGTTATCATCCATGTGGTGCATCTATATAGCTGTATCGACATGACTGCTGCTTTTGTTTTTATATATATATTGTATCACTACTCTTCAGCGTGGGTAGATGCACTGGACGCATCAAGCTGAGATCAAAACCCGTCTAACTTTACATTAAACGGATAACATACTGCTCTGGCATCAGCAAACTAATATATGTACACAATCTAGAAAAATATCAAATTACAAGGTGCGGAAGCAAAATTAGGAATATTCTTGTGTAATGATTAACGTCTCTATTATAAAACAAGATTAATTTTTATTTTAATTTAAAAAAATAAACATTGCCCAGTCGGCTGGGGCTGTAGAATACACCAACTGCTTCTCTGCAGAGGGGTAAGACCCCCCCCCCAACGAGTGTCCTGGTATGACACTAAACAATCTGATGGTGAGGTTCCAGCAGTGCTGGAGCTTTGGGGAATGCGGAGTACCCCTTCATTGCCATTGCTCCCAGGTCCACTCTGACCCCAGAGTGGTAGCACCTGATAAGGATCCTATCTATGGGTTAAATAGAACTAACAGCATACTTATGCTAAACTGAATTATTTGAGTAAACTGAATAGCTTGAAATAGAAATGTTTTTGACAATTAAACCGTACTTACACTTAAACTGCGTGCTTATGCTTAACTGAATTATTTGAATTAGAACTGTTTTTTGACATTAAAATTGTATTTACACTCAACTGAATTGTTACTGCTTGAATAGTTTGAAATAGAAATGTTTTTGACAATTAAACTGTGTACTTATGCTAAACTGAATTGTTTTAAATAGAACAGATTATTTACATAAAAATGGATTTGGCGTTAAATAACCTACAAAGGTTGATATGCCACCAAACCAAAAAAATAAACAGCAAAATAAGCGAAAAAATCTGAATATGAGCACAGGTAAAAAATCATTATTACTAGTAGTAATCCTAGTCAAGTAAGAGCGTTAAGTTTATAAGTCCCAAAAATTCACTCTAAGGTCACATAGCATAACGATTATAGTTGCCTGTTATGTCGCGGGCACTCCCTGATAGCTTTTATGCCATGAGCACCACCCCAATAACTGTTATGCCACGAGTGCCTTCGATAACGGTAAACTGTACTACATATTTTAAATAAGAAAATATTTTTTTATTCCATTTGCATTTTGATCCTATTTACCCAACCCCTCTGCTCGGGCAGGATATGACACAAGGTCAATTTTTAAGCGGAGTTTAACAGGTTTGAATTCAGAGTTTTCCTTCTCCTAGACTAGTTGCCTCACCAAGGCTGAAGAACCTAGTCTGTCCTACTATTTACCCATAGCTGGAGGGAGAATCATTGGATTCATACCTTTCCCAAGGGTATTAGTGCTATGTGAAATGCAATCAGTCTCGTCTAGGATTTGAACTCGTGTTGCCGTGTCCATATCCTACGACGATAACAATTACACCACGGGCACCTCCATTTGCATTTTAATTAATCAAAAATCTTTGGTCTGTTTCAGACATCCAACCAGACACTGTGAAGAAATTACTCTCTGACGTTGGAACCACAAATCTGATTAAAAATGTTTCTCCAAGACTTCGAGTCCATGCTATTGAACATGTCAAAAATTCCGGATTTCCTTCAAACCTTCAAGACTTCAACATGGAACCCTCAAATGAAACATCTCCAGTATTAACTCAGTCAAAAACATTTGCTGCTTCAAAAAAAAAATCTGTAAAAAAGAGAGCCCAATTGTCTGGCGGCTCAAGTCAAGAAAAGACAGAAACATTAATTCTAGACGGCGAAAGTATGAGAATTAACCAAATGGCCAACAGTGTGTCCACTGTGTCAAGTTCTGACAATTCAAGTCAAAAACGAAATCTGGAATCTCAAGATGGAAAATTCTGTGGGTCTTTAAATTCTCCTTGTCAGATTCTTTACTACTCATCTGATGATATTGCCAAAGACAGTCCCAAGACAAAGGAACTGTCTTCAATGCCTGAAAAGTTAGAACAGCATATCTTAAAAGCTTCTGACAATGTTGAGGTTCTTCCAAATGTTCGTCTTGTAGATTATGATATTTCACAAAGTTCCCTTCTTTCCGAAACTGATTCCGATGTGCCTTTTATGCCACTTGTTGGCAGGAAGACTCGCTCCGGGTCTTGTTCACAGAATCAGTTGCAGAACAGTGCCAAGATAGGCAAATCAAAATCAACACATTCTAATTCTTCAAATACTCCAAAACCAGATTCCACAGTTTATGAAGAATGTAACAAAATTGATAATTATGATCCAGTTGCAGAGGGAGGATCCTTAATGCATGTTGATTCCTGGCTTACAATAACGGACAATTTAGATTCCGTGACCATTTTCAAGTCACAAGACATTTCACAAAGCAAGACCAAAGAAGATGTTGCTGAAGAATTGGTTCTTACAAAATCTGGCATTACCAAAAATGAAATAAATTCTACAATAGCCAAGAGTGAAGACTTCACCCTCTCTTCGGCTGAAAGGAAATTTCTCAGATCAGGATTTTGTGAAACTGAGGAACTTTCCGACAAAGTAGATGAGAAGGATAAAAGTTCCATTGTAATCCAAAAAGAAATGGATGATAAAAATAGAGCAGTGGCAGATGCAGTTGATTCTCCTCAGAGAACAACGGAAGTGTTGACAGACTGTTTGTTAGGAAATTTGAATGATTTAAATTCTGAAAAGGCAGGGAAATCTGTTTCACAGAATATAAATTCTTTCGTACCACCTTTAGTCCAAAGTTCGGAAAACCTGATAGATGAGGATTCTCGATGTGAAAACACTTTTCAAATGACCCAGTTGTCTCTTTCAAATCCTCTTAAGTCTGCCAGTTATTCTGATTTTGTTTTGGAAAACCAAAACATAGGCACTGCCTATAAGAAGCTTTCAGTCCCACCTACTGAAATGGTTGAGTTTTATTCTTCAAAAATAGATGTTCCTGACACAGAAATTGAAGATCTACCGCCTGTCATGTCTCTTAGTGAACCAGTCATTCCTGATTCATTAGAACCCATTCTTGAAGAGCAGCAAAGATTACAGAATGAGAGCATTCCTAAACTATTAACATCCAATCAAAATGCATCTCAAAATTCCCTTTCTGGTTTTGTGCCTTGCAGCGTCGAACAGGATGGCACTTTGGTACATGTTTTAGAACCATTCCGTGAAGTTTATACTTGGAATGAGAAAACAGTTTCAAAAAATATTTGTGATGGTACCAACTCCCAAATTAATGATATTCTTGAAAACTGTAAAATATCCCAGAAATCTAAGCCATTAATTATGGATGATGCTGTGGTAAAAACTCCTGTACCTCATCAAGTTGGAGCTGAAAGTTCTGTCGTAGATGGAACTGTCCATAAATTTGACAGTATCCAAGAAACTCCTCCAGAAGATCCTGGTGATATTATTGAAAAATCATCCCCCTCTTCACTAGCTGCTCCATCAGTTTCAAATACTTCTAAAATCGCTTTTTCTACTGAGTGCCATCTTATGATTGATTCACAGAATTTTATCCCTGTGAAGAGGTCTAAAAGAAAATGTTTTTCATTGGGTGGCAGTGTGCAGAGGTCACCCCAAAAACCAAGTGAGGAAAACAAAATGGTAGAATCTTGTACACCGTTGTCATTGACATTAAATGCAGCTGATGCTAAGAGTCTAGATGTGAAGTCAGCTACTAAAGATTTATCTCAGTCTCCGAAAATTACTGAAACAAGCCATGAAGCAAGTAGAAGTTCTTTATCTCAGTCTGAAGAGGTTGAAAAAGCTGAGAAGAAAAATTTCTCAGGAGCATCTAGTGTTCAGGAAAAAGTTTTGAAAGAAAGCAACTCCTTTGAAAGCTGTGTGCTGATTTCAGCTTCAGAAATTGAAGAATTAGCCCAAGCTTCAACCAAAGATAGCTGTTCTGTTTCCGAGCTGAAACAGATACTTCCGTTCTTGAAAGAGAAGCAGGATAAGCAGCCTCAATCAACTCCAGAAGAGCAGAAGTTAGATTTGGTTTCAAAACGAACCAGATCGGTGACCAAATCTTCCGAAACCCCTAATCTTGCAGACAACGCTCTCACAGGTCTCAGCCAAAAATCCTTCAAGAGTTCTGACATTATAGAACTGGTAAACAATCAACAATCTCTTAGTTCTTGGACTTCTGCAAATGACGCTTGCAAGCTCCGATCCTCTCCAAGACTGCAAGCAAGGAACAAACCTATTGCTAAAATGCAAAACGAAAAGAAATCGCTTCGCAGAGCTAAACAGGAATTGGTTTCTTCAAAACCGCAAAGAAAGATTCCCTTCAAGACTTCAGACTCTTTCAAAGTAGATCCCGAACCTTTACATCTATCCCCAACCGATAGTGATACTCAACAACCTTCCTGCCCTTTATCATCTGCTGAGGAATTGGAAGCAGAAAGCACAGTCACCAGTGATCCAGCAGACAATGACAACACAGCACCTACACAAGCACCAAGTTTGGACTTTTCAGAACCGGAGAGGATAATGGATTTTCCTCAAGAAATACCTGTCAAACCAACACTTGAACCTGAACCAGATAGACACAACTCGCAAGAATTCCTGAAAGACAATGAAAACAATTTGGACTGTGAGGAATTGGACCAGAAAGATGATGCAAAAGATACATCGGAATTAGACAAGAAGGGAGGTTGTAAATTCCAGGAAGATTCCCAACGTACCGCTCTAAGTTCAGCATCTACGAAATATCCATCTGGTTTTTCGGATAGTTCTATAAGCTCTTCTAGTTCACAGATAGTGCTGTCAAATCTAGGTGACAAAGACAACTCCATGAATATAAGGGTAAAATCCAGAATAAGAAGTGGGCAAAAAGTCTCTTGTCACAATGCAAGAATGGATATTCTTGGAAGGGAAGTGAAAAGTTCTGATGATGATGCCAAAAAGGTTATGGAAGTAAAAGAACCAAGATTTAATGAACAGTCAGTTGACGATGGTTTCACTTCTATAGAGAAAAATAAGCCCTTGGCTGTGGAATCGGAAAAGGGTGAAAGCCAAGACAAAATAAATCCACTGGATGATATTAACTTCTTGCCAGATATCCACGAGTCATTTCCTCAGGTAAGTTAGTTTAATATAAAAATTCATTTGTCATTTGCCAAGTTTTGTTTAGTTTGGCAAAAGGCCAGAAGTATAAAGCACCCATTGAGAGTCATATTCAGCAGTTGTCTAGCCCAGTCAGCTGGGGTATAGAATACACCAACTGCATCTCTGTAAAGGGATAAGACTCTCCCAATGAGTGTCCTGGATATGACATTAAACCTTCTGATGGTTAGGCTCGAGTCTTGCAGCTTTAGGACTGTGGAGTACCCCTTCATTGCCAGTACTCCACTCTGACCTGGATTGGTAGCACCTGATAATGTCCTATCTATAGGTCAAATAAAACTGTTTGACATTTAAACTGAGTGCAAACAAATGACTTATGCTAAATTAAATTGGTTGAAATAGAACTGTTTGATCAATTTACTGTGTGTAAACAAATGACTGATGTTTAATTGAATTGTTAGTGATACATAGCAATACTTGTAACCATTTCACTGTATGCTAAAAATGATTTACAGTAAATAGAATTTGTGTTAGATAGAATTGCTAGAAACCATTTAACTGTGTGCAAAAAAAGGGCTCAGGCTTTTTTTTTTAAATGTTACCTACAAAATATGTTTACAAATCATATATATATATATATATATATATATGTTTAAAGAGGGTTTGGCATTAGATAACCTACAATAGTTGATATGCCATAAAACCCAACCCAACCAAATCATATATATTTGATATATATGTATAAAGAGAATTTGGCATTAAATAACCTACAATGGTTGATATGCCATAAAACCAAACCTGACCAAATCCTATATATTTAATATATATGTATAAAGAGGATTTAGCATTAAATAACCTACAATGGTTGATATGCCATAAAACCCAACATTAACTAGTAGTCATTTAACAAGCTTAAATCAGTTTTTGCACAAGGCCATATGTATAGAGCACCCTGTGTGAATCAAACTCACTAAAAGTCATTTAACAGGTCTTTGCTTGGAAGTCAGACATAAAGAGCACCCATTGGGAATCGAACTCATAATTAAACATTTACTTAGCTTTGTTTGGCTTAAGGCTAGATTTATGGGGCATCCAGTGAGAATCAAACTTGCATGTAGTCATTTACCAAATTTTACTTAGTTTGGCACTAGGCCATAAGTATGAGACACCCAGTGAGACTCATTCGCTAGAAGTCATTTACTCAGGTTAGCATGGCACAAGGCAAGAAGTATGGATGTGGTCCTATTCTAGTCATGGAGCCCAATGTGATGTCACTACTCGTCACAGTACTTGTAGCTATTTTGTTCGTGACTTCCATATTAGCTTCTGATTGTTTGCTATGTCAAATCTTTCTGTGCCCATGCTGTGTTTGAAAGATCCACGGAAGGGGGTTGACACAATTCAGCCGGATCTTCTTCTGACAGTCAGGTAATATGAGTGGCTAGATTGTCTAGCAACTCAAAGAATAGAGAAAACTTGTTGTTTAACAAAAACTACAAAAAAAATCGTTTTTATTGAAACATATTTATGAGACAATAAATAACAAACAAACGAGGTTTGCTTTCCTGGCGAACAGAAGAAGAAAGAATATTGAGAGAAGAAGAGTGATGATGAGGTGCAGTTAGAGTAACACTAACGTCTCTAAAGTCTGGGACTTTGAAATTTTGTTACGTCTGAAGGTTGTTCGGAGTACTTCAGGTCTAGAATGGAAGAGATGCTTCTTTCTTTTTTCTTGGTCCCTTTTCTCATCCTCTCTGAGGATTTGTTTTCTTATCTCATTTTTATAGATCAGTATCTGGACTAACAAAGGTTTCTGATTGGTTGTCCAATAAGAGACAATTAGGAGTCATATTCCCATTGGTCAGCCAATCCTAGTTCAGGATTATATCTTACAGGTATTGGGAAAACCCTTTTTAGATGCTTTGACCAATGGGAACAGGTTCAGAGCAATGGGGTTGAACAAAAATTTCTCAGCCTCACCTGACTGGATGAGCCATGCTCAGCTCACCTTTATTTAGGGTGGAGCAAAATTAAATCTCCCTTTTGACATTGACCTTCAAGATAAGGACTAGAAAAATATGTTTTACGAAATGACCCGTTTCATCATTGTGATTGATGGAGTTAGTTGACAACCGAAAAATCAAATAAATTTGTTAACTTTTAAAATCAAAAACAATTATCTCTCACTTAAATGATCTTTAGGAATGATCAACCAGCTTTTTAGGTCGATATAAGCCTTGAACAAAAAGATACTTATTTTTAGGATCTTTTTTTGTTTTTGAGATATATATATATATATATATATATATTAATTAGAATATATTTCATAAATTCTAAATTTTACATATTAAGTACTCAACCGCACGTCATGTCTCATCGATACCCATTAAGAATCAAATGCTCTCGTAGTCATTCACAAAGCGTAGTTTGGTACAAGGTAAGAAGTCTGGGGCACTCAGTAAGAACTGAACTCATTAACTCTTAGTTAGTTTGGTACAAGGCCAGAAGTATTGGTCACTCAGTAAGAATCCAATTCATGACTAGTGATTTACTGAACTTAGCTTAGTTTGCCACATGACAGAAGTTGGTGCACCCAGTGAGAGTCAAGATTAGTTCTAATCATTTTTTTTGCCCGTTGTTTTAGTTTCAAGTATCCCTATCTATATTCTGAAAGATGGAATCTTAAAATGAACTCCCATTCCCTGTCAGTGTGTATCTTGGAGTACTCCACAATCCTCAAAGCATCAGAACTTGAGCCTCACCATCAGATGTAGTTTAGTGTCTAACCCAGAACACTTTTTTTAAATTGAATTATTAGTATTAGATAGCAATACTTGAAACCATTTAACTGTGTGCAAAGAAATGATTGATATTAGATTGAATTATTAGTGTTAGATAGCAATACTTGAAACCGACAAACTCTTGATTCAAAAATCAGATGTATAAACAGGAATTGGCATTAAATAACCATCAAAGGTTGATATGCCATTAAACCAAATAATCTTATCTAATCATTTATTTCACCAACTGACCCTGTGAGGCAGGTTACTAGTGATTAACAAAAAGCATAGTGCACTCTGTGAGAGTCAAACTCACTAGTGATCATTTGTCCAGGATTTCTTGAATAATCTCGTTTGAAAAATTGACTGTTTGAAGCCGTTTTATTTTCATTTACAAACCACGTAATTTTTCTTTTCTTTCTCTGCAGGGGTTTTATCCTGAAATAAACTTCAATGAAAACCAAAATATCACATTGGTTCAGCCGGATCATCCTGAAGTAGTTTCTTATATTGCTGAAACCTCACAGACTAAAAAGCTTTCTCAAGATAAGCAATCAGAATGTGATTCTACTGAGGGAAGTAGCCAAAAAATAATGGATGGGGAACAAGAGATGGCAAAAAATCAAATTAACAATTGTGATACTAAACTGGCAGATTGGCATCGTTCTTCTACAGGTGGATATAAAGAGATTCGCAGTTTTGGTTCTTTGAAAAGAATTCTAAGGAATTTTTATTTTGTTTTTTTTTTTTTTGGGGGAGGTTTTTTTTTGTTGTGTTTTTGTGAGTTTTTTTTTGCTGTGTTTATTTGTTGGTTTTTGTTAATTTTTATTATTTTTTTTCCTGGATTATTTTTTTTTTTGGTTATTTACCTAGTTCAGCTTAGTTTGATTCTAGGCCAGAAATATTGAGCACCCAGTGAAAATCAAACTCACTAGAAATCATTTGTGAAGTTCAGTTTAGGAGAAGGCCAGAATTATAGAACTACTCAGTGAGAATCAAACTCACTAGAAATCTTTTTACTAAGTTTGGCACAAGGCTAGAATTATGGAGCACCCAGTGAGAATCAAATTCGCAAGAAAATCTTTTTACTAAGTTTAGCTTAGTTTGGCACAGGGCCAGAATTATGAAGCACACAGTGGGAATCAAACTCACCAGCTATCATTTTTAAAATCTTAGTTTGGCATAAGGCCAGAATTATGGATTACCCAAGGAGAATCAAATTCACTATAAATCATATACCAAGATTAGCTTTAATTTGACACAAGGCCAGGACTATTGAGCACTCTGTTGGAATCAAATTGACCAGAAAGTTTAACCTAGTTTGGCACAAGGCTAGAAATATAGAACACCATGAGACAAACTCACTAATAATCTTTTACTAAGTCTAGTGTAGTTTGTATTTACCCAACCCCTCTGCCATGGCAGAAGGTGACACAAGGTTAATTTTTAAGAGGACTTTTGCTGGTTTGAATTCAAAGTTTTAGTTCGAAGACAAGAATTCTGCAAGATTTTATTTATTTTTTATTTTTATTATCATTTTTTGATTATTTCTTAGTAGCTTATTATTTTTATTATTTTTTTTTGTTTCTTAGCCACTTGAAATATGCTGACTGTATCTCCTGTTGGAGGGGGAGGGTCTTACCCCCTCCAAAAGGTGTATTTTGGGAATCCTGACCAAGGTTGTTTGCCTTTCACCTAGCATTGATACCTTTGGGGAAAGTTACAAATCAAACTGTTCTCCCTATAGCTATGAGTAAATACTAGGGCAGACTGTCTCTTTAATCTTGGTATGGCAACGAGTCTAGAAAGAAAACCTATAAAACTCCGCTTAAAAATTGAGCTTGTGTCACATTCTTCTCATATAGATAGGTTGGGTAATTATATACATATATGCTACCTACATCCTCACACACCCATACAGATACTTGATATACAACTGAGCTAACAGATATTTATCCTTAAATAGAATTAGTAATGTTAGATAAGAATACTTTAAATTATTCAACTGTAAGCAAATTATTTGTATTAAGAATAGTTCCTTGAAGATTTTTATCCTTAAGAGTTTTCAGACTATTGTCTTCATCTTTATTATTTCCACGTTCTACCCGGTTATGGCTAATGGAATCAGAACAGGTGACCCCCGTGGATTCAGTAAAGGACGTAGTTCGAAGTTCTGTGTAAGTTCCTGAGATCAACAAATACCTGAAGAAAGTTGAAATAACAATAATAATGAAGATGATAGTCCCAAAAACCCTTAATGATAAAAATCATCAAGCTTCGTCTCAGAAATTCAGACAACTAAAGTTCCTTGAAGCTTCAATTGTTTTCTAAGGATTATTATTTACTTATCATATCAGTGTGTAGATTATCAGTTGACCAGTCAGCAAGACTTTAAATATGAGGACCATATCCTCAGGACATATTATAATTAGAATCATCTTTTTTATGAAAAAACCTTAGATTGAATTTTGCAGTTATTTCTTATTTTTATTTTTTTCTAGTGAATAAAGATGTTATTGTGATTGATGAATTGTGTACTGGACTGGATTGCGATGGAATGCCAAGAACCCGCATGAAAAGCAAGGACCCGGTGATTGCTCCAGCAAAAGCTAGAGAGAGTAATGGAAAAAACGTGGTGTCTGCTGAGGGCCCAGTTGATAAAAATCTCCATTGTAAAGGGGACACAACTGCTGTAGAAAAGTCCAAGGATGAAGACCTGGAGAGTTCAGAAGAATTTACTCTGCGATGTACCAAGAAGTCAAAATGCCATGTTATTGATGATTCTGATGGTAAGTTGGCTATTTAGCGTTCCAGCTGGGATTATGCTGTAGTACCTGTTCTATAAGGAGAAAGTCACTGTATGGTAATAGCTGATGTGCTGAACTATGACATTGTAGTGTGTTCAAACTCTTATCGAATTATTATATTTACTTTTGGATGAATACCCTTAGGATAGGCATGAACTCCCTTATCCCCTTATCTATGGATTAAATCATTACTGCTCTTCTATAAAGATGGCTTTAGTATTAAATAGCCCATGACGGTTGATATGACATTTAACAGAGAAACCAAACTAAACCTGTATTGTTCACATTTTTTTTTTCCATTGTAAATAATTTAAAAGCAGGTGAGATAACATTTTTTCTTTAATAACTGAACATGGTTGAATATTACGTGAACCAAGACCTGAGAATAGTCTTTAATGTTTTTTATAACATATCTCATTCCAGTGATATTAGGCTGTATATCAGATTATATATATATATATATATATATATATATATATATGGTCATGCACAGACAGACTGTTTCGTTGTATCACAACTCTTCATTATGGTAAGACACACGAGATGCTTCAAGCTAGCATTAAGACCTGGTTGACTTTATACCAGTCAGATTTCTTACCCCAAAGCTATCATCCCTCTCAGCATAAGTGAAAAAATTTTATGTATATATATATATATATATATATATTTGCATATTGGCTCTTGGAGAGCTCAATTCATAAGAGCTGTGAATTTATGCATATGTTGGAGTCAGCAATTCCCTATTTGCATCCGGCAAGGCCAAAAATACCTTCAGCCCTGTCGGCATTCCCCTTATTAGGGGCGCCTCAGGTGCCAGGCAATAAACCCAACCCCAGTATGAGGAATGGGACATAGCCATTAATGTTCATAGGTAGGGAATATAACAGTCTGAGGAATGGGACATAGCCATTAATGTTCAGAGGTAGGGTATATAACAGTATGAGGAATGGGACGTACCCATTAATATTCATAGGCAGGGTATATAACAGTATGAGGAATGGGACATACCCATTAATATTCATAGGTAGGGTATGTAACAGTATGAGGAATGGGACATACCCATTAACGTTCATAGGTCGGGTATATAACAAATGTGCATTCTAATCTTTTCACACGTACTACCCCAGACAAAAATCATTGAACTAACACACTTATGGTTTTTAGTTGTTTCAACTTGCCCAAGTGGCAGTTCTTTGATCGATGAAGCTATTTCCCCAGTAATTACTGCCTTCCATAGTTGTTGTCTATCGCACCAGGTTTTTTTGACCAAGTAAACCTCTGGCCGGCTTGGGTAGGATTTGAAACCGCTATCTTCTGACAATGCTCACCTGGAATCGTAGAGACTCAATGCCTCTATCCGCTGCGCCACGGGAATACGGTTACAAGACTCAGCATTCCTATCCGAGGTCGCAGTAAATCACCCGAGGAAGGCCAGAGGTGAAATTTGTCCGAAACGTAGTGAAAGAAGAAACAGCAAAAAAACTACCAAGATGAGGACAAAAAGTCCGCAATAAATAAATAAATAAAAAAAAAAATTAATTCTCAGATTCTATATATTTTTACGATTATTCTACCCCAGATTTTTTTTTTTTTTTTTCAAATTTCAGATGAGGACAAAAAAGTCGATAATGTAAATCTTGAAAGTGTGTCAGCCTCATCACCGAGTGCATTATCAACTCAGAGTGAAAAATTCAGTACACAGGTAAGGACATACAAATTCTTAACTAGCTGAAAACTCACCCTAAACTTATTCATTATCTCAGACTGTTTACATCTTCTTTTATTTATATATATATATAGGGAATGAAAATCTCAATTTTTTGCTATAATTTCATGAATAATAGTTTCATATGCCTTCTTTGAGGTATAAGACACAGTTATCAGATTAAACTTTATTACTGCTCTGTTGGTGAGCATTTGAGCACTTTTTGGTTTATCACATGCTTTCGAACAATGGTTTATTCACATCTGTTTAATACATATATATATATATTTATGTATGCATCTAATTAAAAAAAAAAAAAGTAAAGCACATGCCATGTGTGTGTGTGTGTGTGTGTATATATATGTGTATTTACCAACCCCTCCACATGGACAGGATGTGACTCAAAGTCAATTTTTAAGTGGAGTTTAACGGGTCTGAATTCAGAGTTTTCCTTCTCCTAGACTGGTTACCAAACCAAGGCTAAAGAACCTCGTCTGTTGTTCTATTTGACCATAGCTTGAGGGAGGATAATTGGATTCATG
>OY757941.1:3702912-3750412 GCA_963585895.1 Sepioteuthis lessoniana | reverse complement strand
GTCATCCACATATGTCATTTAAATATACGAATGATTGACAAGGATCAAAAATTTGATTTATAAGCCCAAAAAATCCATCCTTGATCGCCCTTCGGCGCCCGTGGCACAGCAGATAGAGGCATTGAGTCTCTACGGTTCCGGGTGAGCATTGCCAGAAGATAGCGGTTTCAAATCATACCCAAGCCGGCCAGAAGTTTACTTGGTCAAAAACGTGGTGCGACAGACAACTATGGAAGGTAGTAATTACTGGGGATACGGTTACAAGACTCAGCATTCCTATCCAAGGTCGCGGTAAATCACCTGAAGAAGGCCAGAGGTGAAATTTGGCCGAAACGTAGTGAGAAGAAAGAAACAACACAAAAACTACCAAGATGAGGACAAAAAGTCCGTAATAAATAAAATAATTCTCAACGCATATTATCATATTTCCCCTGAATAAATCATTTAAAAACAATTATATCTTAAATTCATTATTTTATGAAAATACAGAATTAAGAAATATTATTTTATAATAGGTTATGAGATGTCTTTAGAAAAAAAAAAATATATTATGGAGATATAGATTTAAAAAAGAATGGAAATTCAGAAAGTTCTTTAAATGCCTGAAGAGGCTCTTGATAACCAAAAAGTGATAAATATGAAAATTTAATGTTTGTTGACTTGTCATATATATATATATATATATATATATATATATATAAAATGACAAGTCTGCAAACATATTAGATTTTATTACACACACACACACACACATATATATATATATATATATATATATATATATAAGAGAGAAGGAGAGAGACTGAGTATATTTGCATGGGATAAGAGGTAGATCATAGGCAATGTATTTTTTAAAATGCTGAGTAAGTAATTTGAGAGGAATAATGGATGGATTTTCTCCCCAAAGAAGATAAGTAAAGAGAGAATGAAAAAATGAAACAGAAAAAATGGAAGGAAGAAAGAAGGAAGGAAAATAAAAGAGGCAAGCATAGAAATTTAAGGAAAGGAAAAAGAAGAAAACAGAATGAAATCAATAATGAAGCATGATTAGAATGAAGAAAGAACAAGATTGGGAGAAGAAGAAAAAAAGAATAAGATTGGGAGAAGAAACGAAAGAAAAAAAGAAGAAAGAATAAGATTGGGAGAAGAAAGAAAACAAAAGAAAAAGATTGGGAAAGAAAGAAGAAAGAAAAAGATTGGGAGAAGAAGGAAAGAAAGAAAAAGATTGGGAGAAGAAGGAAAGAAAGAAAGAAAAAGATTGGGAGAAGAAGGAAAGAAAGAAAGAAAACGATTAGGAGAAGAAGGAAAGAAAGAAAGAAAAAGATTTAGAGAAGAAGGAAAGAAAGAAAGAATAAGATTGGGAGAAGAAGGAAAGAAAGAAAGAAAAAGATTTAGAGAAGAAAGAATAAGATTGGGGAAAGAAAGCAAGAAAGAATAAGATTAGAAGAAAGAAAGAATAAGATTGGGAGAAGAAGGAAAAGAAAAAAAGAATAATAAGATAGGGAGAAGGAAAGAAGAAAGAATAAGATTGGAGAAGAAAGAAAAAAAAAAGACAGAATAAGATTGAGAGTCGGAAGGAAAGGATAAGAATGAGTGAAGAAAAGAAGAAAGAATAAGATTGGGAGAAGAAAGAAAGAATAGAAAAATATATAATAAAATTGATGACTGGATGTCTAGACGACTGTCTAGACATGTCACTGCTACTTTTAATTTCTCTCAGTCGTGTAAACAAAAGTGAATATTTGTCTTGACATGGGCAACTGTGAAGCAGACTAAAATGTTCTTAATAGCTGTGTGAATAAATTTTTTCTTACAAATGGAGATTGATTGGTTATTTTTGGAAGCCCATGTAATGTAGTGACTAAAATACTTGACAGCAACGTCTTAGTGAGTTCAAACTCCAGTTACGATATTATGTTCCCTTTTGGTCTACCCCCCCCCCCACACCTGGGAAAGATATGTGACCCCTCTTAACTCCTCATGTATAAGTGAAAAAGTATTTTGTTCTTCTATGAGGTTGGCTTTGGCATTAGATAGCTCACAAAAGTTGATATGCCATTAAACAAACATGTAGTTATTGATTTATATTCCTTGTTAGATATTAGTTTAGACTAAGATCCGAAAAAGAAGGTGCATGTTATTAAGAGATATAGAGCCAAGATTTTGTGCCGTGTGTGTGTGTGTCAAACTTCTGAGATATAATTTTATTATTTAAAATTTTCTAAGGTAGAGAAACCTTTCTTCTTTATAATTCCCAGTAACGATGTAATTAGTTTAAAGGCTTTTTATATGAGATACTTTTATATATTTTTTATATATGATACTTTTATATCTGATAGTTTATATATGATATTTATATATATTTTTTATATATGATATCTTTATATCTGATAGTTTATATATATATTTTATGTATGATCATATTTACCCAACCCCTCCGCGCAGGCAGGATATGACACAAGGTCAATTTTTTTTTTTATGCGGAGTTTAACAGGTTTGAATTCAGAGTTTTTCCTTCTCCTAGACTAGTTGCCTAACCAAGGCTGAAGAACCTAGTCTGCCCTACTATTTACCCATAGCTGGAGGGAGAATAATTGGATTCATACCTTTCCCAAGGGTATTGGTGCTATGTGAAATGCAATCAGTCCAGGATTTGAACTCGTGTCGCCGTGTCCAATTCCTGCGACGATAACCATTACACCACCGGCACCTCCTAAATTACACCACGGGCACCATATTTTATGTATGATAGTTTATATATGATATTTATATATATTTTTTATATATGATATCTTTATATCTGATAGTTTATATATATTTTTTATGTATGCTAGTTTATATATGATATTTATATATATTTTTTATATATGATATCTTTATATCTGATAGTTTATATATTTTTTATGTATGATAGTTTATATATGATATTTTTATGTATTTTTTATATATGATATTTTTATATCTGATAGTTTATATATGATACTTTTATATATGATATTTTTTAGATGATATTTTTATATCTGATACGTTTTATATCTGATACTTTTTACAGCAATGCACTCATCTTGAGCAAGATTTAGAAGAGATGAAGAAACAAATTGCACAGCTGGAGGCCCGACTTGGATTAAACGACTCGGCTGTCGATATTGCTGTCAACGAGGAAGACTTGGAATTACAAGAACTGAAGGAAGAGCAAGAGTTACCTACTCTTGATGTGCAGAATTTGCCTCCAGACAATAATTGTAAAAAAAACAGAAAAGTTAAAAAAGAAAAAACATGTGACCCCAAATACATGAGAATAAGCAGCAGTAGCAGTGATGATGATAATGATGATATGTGTAGGAAAGTGATTCCAGATTCGGATCCAGGTAAGTTGATTTGAGCTTGATCTGAGTATGGCGTGTGAAATATTCACTTGTATGTTGCCGAATTAAAAGTAGACCCCCCCCACCTTTTTTTTTCTCCCAGAGGGATATGTTTTTCTTGTGATTATTTTGCTATGTGCATTCTGGCCATTCCTCCTGGTTTGGTATAAAGGCATGAATCAGCCATGTATGGCCAATGTGTTATTGAGTTAAGAATACTTCCCCTTTTTGGTTTCTATTTAATTCTGATGTTCACCCCTACCAGGGGGAGTTTTATTTTGAGAAAGTTTATTTTGTAGATTGCTTTTCCACAATTGTTTTCTTCTGATTCTCCTGTTTTTATATATCTTTCATCTAAGGGATGGTGGTGGGCAAGCTATATACAGTTTCAATATTCTCCTAATTTGGAATTCAATAATCAATTTCACTCCCTTGATTGCGCCTCCCTCTTTTGGTGTCAAGTTTCCTCTCACCTTTACCCAAAGGAGGCGGTCTTCCCTAATTTGGAATTATTTCTAATTTCAGCTTGCATGATATTACATCAGAAACGTTTTGAAAAAATTCCACATTGGAATTTAAAAAAAAATGTTATTCCTGATTTTTTGTTCTCAGGCAGCCTACCTGGATGATTGATAAGCCTTGGCTTCCAGGGTCAAATCTACTGTCGATTTCACATTACACTGTTTTGTAACCATAACAATTTGCCTGTATTTCCTCCTGTTTTTTTCAGTGAAAAAAAAAAATTGTTTTTTCCGTTTTCTTTCTCATCGAATAATGTTTTTGACTGGTTCTTTTAAAATCCATTACCATTAATTTTCACTGTCGTAATGTACTAACTTTATTCTTCCAAAATCCAATTTGGTTAAATCTTATTTTATCTGGCCAATAGATCTATCCACTTGGTTATTGTATAACGACCAGGATAATCTTTTAAAATAGTTTATCTAATTACAGCACTTAATCCAAAATATTTAGACCATCTTAGTGTTTAACTTGGTGAGATATTAGGATGAAATAAAATATTAACTTATCAAAAAAGTGTAAATTAAATCATTTGGTTGGTTGGGTTTTATGGCATATCAACCTTTGTAGGTTATTTAATGCCAAATCTATTTTTATACAAATAATCAGTTCTATTTCAAACAATTCCATTTAGCATGAGTACACAGTTTAATTGTCAAAAACATTTCTATTTCAAGCTATTCAGTTAAGTTGGTTGTTTGGTTGGGTTTTATGGCACATCAACCTTTGTAGGTTATTTAATGCCAAATCCATTTCCATACAATTAAACAGTTCTATTTTAAACAATTCAGTTTAGCATGAGTACATAGTTTGTCAAAAACATTTCTATTACAAGCTATTCAGTTTATTCAAACAGTTCTAATTCAGCCAATTCAGTTTAGTATAAGTATAGTTTTTGTTTACACACAGTTAAATGTCAAAACAGTTCTATATTAAACAATTCAGTTTAGTGTAAGTAGAGTTTCAATGTCAAAACAGTTCCATTCCAAACAATTCAGTTTAACGTAGGTACACAGTTTAATTGTCAAAAACATTTTTATTTCAAGTTATTTAGTTTAGTCAAACAGTTACAATTTAAACACTTCAGTTTAGCATAAATATGCAGTTTAGTTCTATTTGACCCATAGATAGGGCCTATCAGGTCCTACCACTCTGGGTAAGAGTGGACCTGGGAGTGAAAGCAATGAAGGGTTACTCCACATTCCTTAAAGCTCCAGCATCACTGGACCTTACCATCAGATTGTTTAGTGTCATATACAGGACACTCGTTGGGGTGGGGTGCAGTTGGTGTATTCTAAAGCCCCAGCTGACTGGGCCAAATTAAATCATTAAAAATAACCCTATAATGTTTTTAAAATTACTCTATAATGTTTTGATTAAATTGTTAAAAATGTGTTAACTAATCATCTAGTCATGCTAACGGCGTGCATTTCCCTGACTCTCTCTTGCCCAGTCGGCTGGGGCTATAGAATACACTCACTGCACCTCTGCAGAGGGGTAAGATCCCACCTAATGAGTGTCCTGGATATGACACTAAATAATCTGATGGTGAGGTTCCAGCAGTACTGGAGCTTTGGGGAATGCAGAGTACCTCTTCATTGCCATCACTCCCAGGTCCACTCTGGCCCGGAGTGGTAGCACCTGATAGGGTCCTATCTATGGGTTAAATAGAATTAACAGCATACTTATGCTAAACTGAATTGTTTGACTAAACTGAATAGCTTGAAATAGAAATGTTTTTGACAATTAAACCATACTTACATTTAAACTGCGTGCTTATGCTTAACTGAATTTTTTCAAATAGAACTGTTTTTCGACATTAAAACTGTATTTACACTTAATTGAATTGTTACATATAACTGCTTGAATAGTTTGAAATAGAAATGTTTTTGACTATTAAACTGTGTACTTATGCTGAACTGAATTGTTTTAAATAGAACAGATTATTTACGTAAAAATGGATTTAGCGTTAAATAACCTACAAAGGTTGATATGCCATAAAACCCAACAAACCAAACCAAACTCTCTCTCTCCATCCCTTCCTATGATCTGTCACTCCCGGCTGGTCTTCCAACATACATCCTGTGTCTGTATAGAGCTGATATAAATAATTTCTTGCTTGTCAGTCAACACTGACAGGCCCATGCTTTGGGGTCCATAGAAGAATATTGCTTATGAGTTTGTCCTTACTTCTCCAGCAGTGTCTCTCTTGTCTTGCCTTACTTGGATAGTTTTTGAGATGGGAGGTAAGTGGCCATGTAGGGGTCCATAGAAGAATGTCAGTTTTGAGTTCGTCTTTGCTTCGCCAGCAGTGTTTTGCATGTCTTGGATGATTTTTGAGATAGGAGGTAAGTGGCCATGTAGGGGTCCATAGAAAAATGTCAGTTATGGGTTCATCCTTGATTCTCTAGCAGTGTTCCATATATCTTGTTTGTCTTTTGAGATGGGAGGTAAGTGGCCATGTAGGGGTCCATAGAAGAACATCTTTTATGAGTTTGTCCTTGCTTCTCCAGTGGTATTCCATATGTCTTGTTCATCTTATTTGGATGGTTTTTGAGATGGGACATAAGTAGCCATACAGTTAAGGTTACATTTGGTGTTTCTTCCAGGATTTTTTCAAAATAGCTTATAACATTCTTGTGTTGTTTGGCTCTAGTTTTTTCTTGATGCATTTTGTTAGCGTCCATGTTAACTAAATATGTCATAAAAAGTGTTTACTCATTAAAAATGTACTAATCAAATTTAACATAAATGTGTTAATTCCTAAATAATGTGTTAATTAGACATAAAATATGTTAATTCATAATAAATGTGTTAATTATATATAAAATGTGTTAATTAAACATAAAATGTGTTAATTCCTAAATAATGTGTTAATTAAACATAAAATGTGTTAATTCCTAAATAATGTGTTAATTAAACATAAAATGTGTTAATTCCTAAATAATGTGTTAATTAAACATAAAATGTGTTAATTAATAATAAATATGTTAAACCATTAAAAAATTTTAAACATAAAATGTGTTAAGCAAACATAATATAAAAATGAATTGACTTATTAAAAATATGTTAATTAATCATAACATTTTTAAATCAATTCTTAAATAATATGTGACTTAACCGTACCATATATTATTATTCATGCTTTCATTATATAATTAAAAATTTGTTAACCATACCATAAAACTATTAAGATAATTATTTTTCAAAATTTGTTGTTTTTTTTTTTAAAGAGAAAAGAGAAAAAGCTATAAATTAATTTTGTTGTTAGTTTTTGAAATTTTTGATGATTTATTTTTATTTTTCAATTTTATGTTCAGACGAAAAAACTATTGAGCAAAACGTATCGACTGTTTTCCCTGTCCGAAAAAGCACTGTCACGGACTTGTTCTCGTCAGGAGAAGAAAGTGAAGATCTTTTCTGTACACCAGTATCTTCGCTTTCTGTACCCCAGTTGCCTGTTCTGAATCTCTCCCGTCAAAGACTATCTGGGAAGGATGCAGAGGAGAAGTCTTCCACTGATCCTCCTGGTGATAAAAATGCAGGTAACCGAAAGAGAAGCGGTAAGGATGGAACTAGTAAGCCTTCAAGATTGAAAATTGCATCGTCGTCATCGGAAGATGATATGGAAGTTGTTATAACTGAGTGTCCCAAAAACAAGGTGCTTCCTTCAAAGGTCAAGGCCAAGGAGAAGAAGGAGCTTCTTTCAAAGGTCAAGGCCAAGGCCAAAGAGAACAAGGAGCTTCCTTCAAAGGTCAAGGCCAAGGAGAACAAGCAAGCAAGAATAGCAGAAAAAAAGATAAGGGGCAGTTCAAGGAATTTAGAAGAACCCTCATGGTGAGTTATTTATTTATTTATTTTTTTTTTGTGATTGGTCACATTTAAGCATACTCTTGAGAGTTCATTAAATTGTTGTGAGTGAAGTGGCTGAGTAGAAATGGTTTATATTGTAAAGAATTAGTACTTCACATTCATGGGGGAAGAGTGGCACTCCATCATTGTACACACCTCCCACACCAGCCCGTAGACATCATCATCAAAGCTTGCTGACATCTCTCTCCTTTGTTGAATAGTTTGAGTTTGGTAGTTAATCAAAATCTGCACTTGGTCACGTAACGCGCTGAGTTAGATCTGAAGTGATCTGCCTGAACTCTGACGGAGGAGAGTTATTTATGGCACATTAGAGCATCCCATTATAGGCAAGTGGTCAAGTCCATTCCCTGGACAGTGATTGGTCGCTGGCCTAGGAGTAGACATATATATGCCGGCTTGTTTAATAGTAGCACAGGGTCTGTATTGTGTTACAGTCCGTTTTATTTTTGTCTGCCCACTGGATGCTAGTTGGAATCCCTGGGCCAGTAAATGTTGTTATTGTTGTTATCCTACACGTTAGAGTGGTGACTTCAATGAGTCCTTGGTAAGTCCTCATGACTGCATTCAGTATCCACGTGGAGCTGACATGTGTAAATCTTTGCTGGCTAGCCAACACTGGTGTGTCCATGTGTAGTAGTCTGTTGGAGAATAGAGAATTAGTACTTCACATTCATTTCCCTTAGGAATTTATCCTCAGTTATCCAGTTTTGTACAGCATGTCTTACTTGGAGGGTTTGTGAGATGGGAGGTAAGTGGCTGTACAGCTACCTTTTCTGTAGAGTACTGCTTCCAGGATTTGTTTAAAACAGCACATAGCCTTCTTAAGTAGTTCTCATCTAGCTTTTTTTCCTAGTGCTTTATTAAAGTCCAATTGGTGCAACCTTACAATAATACTGACACAGCAACAACTTGCAAGAATTCCTGTTTTATTTTATCAGAGAGATCAGATTTTCAAATAGTCAACCTGTCAATAGCAATCGATGCTTTACTTAGGTGTACATTGATATTGTTTTCAGTTGATGAGATATTGCTACCAAGGTATGTTAATAGGTCTAATTTTACCTGTTAATAGCAGCCCATGCATTGCATCTGTTATATGGCTTTAGCATTTGTATTGTGCTTTCACAAAAAACTGGGGTAATGAATAAGTGATGAACAAACGTTGTCACTTGATACCAGTGACAAAAGGCCACCAAACAAATTCATTGTCACAAAGACAAGTTTTTTTTTTTAAACTGGTCTTGTAAACTGGAAGATGTCTGATGGATTGTGTTCAGTTGATAGAGAAAAGATTCATTCTTTTATAAATTGTAGCCCACCTCTTAGGAGGTGGGAAGGGGCAGTCTCCCTTGATGTGTAAAACTGTTAAAATCCTTGTCACTCTTTTAGGAGTTCCGTTCGGTTGTTCACAGAATCCAGTGTTGGTCATCTTAGTCTGTTGATTTCCTCTGGTATTAAAATCCAAAAGATATATCTTCCTCGTATAAAGTTCAATAAGCAATTGCACTTAAGGTTAGTTGCAAAATGATCTGAAATGCTTTCAGTCCTCATCCCTGATTGGCCAATTTTTACCAGAAGGGTTGTCAGGAAAATTTATAAATAGAAATGACAATATTATGAACAACATATATCAGAGAGAATCCAACAAAAACTTTATTGAATCTCTCTTCTAATTCAAGTGTACCTGTCCATAAGGACATTAATAATTTCCTCACAGCTGAGAATTTGAACTTAGACATACCACCTGTCAATCACTCCACTTAAATATTTGCTATATACACTAGATTCACGGAAGAAGTCCTTAGATAACTATATGTCACAATGACAGAAATAGCTCTAATGGCCTAATGAGTAGAGTATTAGGCAGTGGTCCAAGAGACCGTGGTTTAATCCAGTCGAGTCATACCAAAGACTCAAAAAATGGTACTTGATGCCGCCTTGCTTAACACTCAGCATTATATGGTAAGGATGAAGGGTAAAGTGGAGCAATCCAGGGAATAGAGTAATGCCCTCCCCTACACTTTGATGTAGTAGCTATTGAAAAGGGATCCTTTGGGTCACCCTTTTCAACTAAGATTACCAACTTTACTTTTATTTTATTATTACAATACAAGGTGATTAAAAGTAGTCCCCTCTATGTACCTTTTGTAGTATCATGAATTCCCAAAGGTACCTTACCATGCTGCAAGATGAAATCCAACCAGTTATCAGTACTTGTGAGAATATTGAAGATTTGATTTTCATGCAAAATGGTGCTTCTTTATATTTTGCTATTGTTGTTCATGAATGGATGACAGCTCACTTCCTTGGGAGATGGATGTGTCGTTCTGGTCTGAATATGTGGCCAGCCTGAAGCCCCTGATTTAACACCCTGCGGATTTTTTCTTTGGGGTTGGTTAAAGATGCAAATCTACACAGCCTGGTAGAGTTGTTGTCGCGTCTCTCAACGAAAAAAAACTGCGATGTCTGACCAAAATCCTCCTTTCGTATTCAACAATTATCCTCTCCTTCGTCTCTTTAAACTGACTGCCACTTCTCCTCTAATCAATTCGTGTCCAATGCAAACGCAAGAAGACCCCAAGTGATCACGTTCATTGTTTTTATGTTCTTTTCTGCCTGCCCTCATTTGCATGTGAATCTTCACTCACCGTGGTTTTACGTGACTGCCAGCGTGAAAATACATGACCATTTGCAATATAAGCTCGCTCTGGGCAGCCATGTTTTTTTCAAGTCAAAAAAATAAATCCTGCATACCGTGCATATGCGCTAACGTTTGCGCTGAGGTGAGTGGCGATTTTCATCCCAATTTTCACTACACCAAACCCATGACTTTGGAAAAGCCTGAAGGGTGAGTACGAGAATGTATGTCTTTCATCCCACAAAAATTCCTGGTGAAATCAGTTGATGTGGTTCTTGGGCAGCTTGAAAAACTGGTGGTGAATGTTGGTGCCAGTATTGAATTTTTTATAAAACTCTATTCTTTACGCTTTCTTTTTCTATTCATTTTTTGTAAGAATACCGTCAAGATATAAATTATAAGAATTTTGAAGTCGAGAGTTACTTATCAATCACCTTGTTTCTAAGTGTGTGATTATTGTATTGGGTATAATTTTTTATGTGTGTGTGCGTGTATATATATATATATATATATATATATATATATATATATATATATATATATATATATATATTATATGATAACAGTGTTGGTTGTCACTAAATCACTTTGTGGGTATGTGTCGAACCAAGTGCAATATGATATGGAGAGTGCTCAATATCTAGGATAGAGCTATTATATGATGATAATAAATAAATATATATTAGGAGTAGCGCCCTCCCCTACACCTTGGTGTAGTAAGCTATCGAAAAGGGAGCCTTCGGGTCACCCTCGACTATGGTCGCCAACTTTACTTTACTAGATATATATATTTAATTCATGGAACATAGACTGCGACCCCTTTCCCAATGGTATTTGCCCGAAAGTGAATGTAATAGTGCGACTGGAGTACGAACTAGCTTACTATGATTCCGCAGTCCATTGCACCACAAGGACACCCGCCTCATTTTCTTAACTGCCTGATGATTGTTGTTTTTGCAAAAAACTCCATGAAACTCAGGGGTCGCAATCCATATTCCATGAATTATATATATCTAATATATATTTATTTATTATTATTATATGTATAGTAGGTATCATAAAATAACTGATGTTTATACAACAGCATTGCTTCTAACAAGCCTTCATCAGATGACAACTCTGGGTTCAGGCATGGTTTTGGGGCCCGAAGCATCATTACCACTAGCCCAGAGCGCCCCAGCAGTATCTCACGACACTAGATTTTTGTCGCTCTATGGGATTGCCAGATCCATGCTGATGCTGTTAGAGCCTTATCTTGGATCTTTTCCATGTATTTGCTCTTGTCTGATGGAGGAAGTCCAAGATTAGTTAAGAAAACAGAGGTTGAGTTGGCAATAAAACCTCTGCATCTGACTTCGATAAGAAATACATTTGTTATCCAGCCATTTCTGACACGTTCTATATATATATATATATATATAGGTTAATAGATAAGACCTGAAAACCTTCAGTTGGTGTTAAAATTGTATTATTTCTTGTGTAACGTTTCACTTGTCATCATATAAGCACTTTTTAAACTGAAAAAGATACCATTGTTCTGTTCATCATATGTTAACATATCTTGACGTCATGTGAATATGATGATACATTAAAAATTTTAAATAGATATTATTATTATTCTTTTTTTTTTTTCATTCTTCTGTCATTTCTTTGTTTTTCTACTCTTCAATCCCTCTCTTTTTCTTTTTTTATTATTTGTTTCTCTCTCTCTCTCTCTCTCTCTCTCATTCGTTTTTTTTCTTTTTTCTTCTTCTTATTTGTTTCTTCTTATTATTTTTATCATTTTTATATTATTATATTTTATATACTTTATTTTATATTTTTTTATTATTATTTGTTTCTCTTTCTCTATTCCTCTCTCTGTCTCTCTCTCAATTGTTTTTTTTTCTTACTTCATATCTTTACTTCTTTCCTTTTCTTCTTCCTTACTTCTCTCGTTTCTCATTTTCCTTTTTTCTTTCCTTCTCTTTTTCCTTACTTCTCCTCTTTCTCTGTTTCCTTCTCTTCTTCCTTACTTTCCTTTTCTTTTTCCCTACTTCTCTTCTTTCTTTCCTTCTCTTTTTCCTTACTTCTCTCCTTTCTCTGTTTCCTTACTTTCCTTTTCTTCTTCCTTACTTCTCCTCTTTCTCTTTTTCCTTTTTTTCTTTCCTTCTCTTTTTTTCTTACTTCTCCTCGTTCTTTCCTTCACTTCTTTCTCTTTTTCCTTACTTCTTTCTTTCTCATTTTCCTCTTTTCTTTCTTTCTCTTCTTCCTTACTTCTCCTCTTTCTCTTATTCCTTACTTTTTTCCTTTCCTTCCTTTTTTTTCTTCTACTTGCTTGTATTTCTTTCCTCCATCTTTAATTTTCTTCCTTCTTAACAGTTCAAGTTCCGGACTGTTAAATCATAGTAAGAGAGTTCAAGTTCTCGTCATGCTATTACATTCATTTTCAGTTTAATTCTCTTGGGAAATGGCATGAACCCTCTTATCCCTACCCAGCTGGGGATAGTACCCCAACTGTTCTTCTATGATGAATGATTTGGTATTAAATGACTCACAAAAGTTGATATGCCATTAAATGAAGAAACCAAACCAACCAAACAGCCAACCATCCTTCTTTGTTTTTTTGTTTTTTCTTGCTTCTCTTTCTTCCTGTCTTTCACTGCTTCCCTTTTTCATTTCTTCCCTCTTTTTTCTACTTTCTTCCTCTTGCTTTCTTTTTTTTTTTTTTTTTTTTAATCTTTTTTTCTTGTTTTCTGCTTTCATCTTTCTCTTTCCCTTTTCTTTTCTTTTTTCTTTCTTTCACTGTTTCCTTTTTTCCCTTCCTTCCCTCTTTTTTCTATTTTCTTTCTCGCTTTCTTTTTTTATCTTTCCTGTTTTTATCTTTCTCTTCCTCCTTTCCTTCCTTCCCCCTTTCATTCCTTTTTTCTTCCTTTCTTTATTTCATTCACTGGTTCCTTTTTTTTTCTTCCTTCCCTCTTTTTTCTACTTTTGTTCTCACTTTCTTTTTTTATCTGTCCTGTTTTCATCTTTTTCTTCCTCCTTTCCTTCCTTTATTTCTTTCTTTCTTTCTTTCACTGTTTCCTTTTTTCCTTCGTTTCCTCTTTTTTCTACTTTCTTTCTCGCTTTCTTTTTTTTCATTTTTCTGTTTTCATGTTTCTCTTCCTCCTTTCCTTCCTTCCCCCTTTCATTCCTTTTTTTCTTTCTTTCTTTCTTTTTGTCTTTTTTCTTTCTTTCTTTCACTGCTTCCTTTTTTCCTTCCCTCTTTTTTTCCGCTTTCTTTTTTTTTATATCTTATCTGTTTTCATCTTTCTCTTCCTCCTTTCCTTCCTTTTCCCTTTCATTCCTTTTATCTTTCTTTCTTTCCTTTCTTTTTTTCACTGCTTCCTTTTTTTTCCTTCCTTTCTTCTTTTTTCTACTTTCTTTCTCGCTTTCTTTTTTTATCTTTCCTGTTTTCATCTTTCTCTTCCTCCTTTTCTTCCTTCCCTCTTTCTTTCCTTTTTACTTCACTGCTTCCTTTTTTTTCCTTCCCTCTTTTTTCTACTTTCTTTCTTCCTTTCTTTTTTTATCTTTCCTGTTTTCATTTTTCTCTTCCACCTTCCCCCTTTCATTCTTTTTTTCTTTCTTTTATTCCTTTTTTCTTTCTTTCTTTCACTGCTTCCTTTTCTTTCCTTCTTTCCCTCTTTTTTCTACTTTCTTTCTCGCTTTTTTTTTTAATCTTTCCTGTTTTCGTCTTTCTCTTCCTCCTTTCCTTCCTTCCCTCTTTCTTTCCTTTTTTCTGTTTTTCTTTCTTTCTTTCTTTCTTTCCTTCCCTCTTTTTTCTACTATCTTTCTCTTTTTTTTTATCTTTTCTGTTTACATCTTTCTCTTTTCCCTTTCTTTTCTTTTTTCTTTCTTTCCTTCACTGCTTCCTTTTTTTTCCTTTATTACCCTCGTTCTTTTGTTTTTCTATATTGTTAAGCAACTTTGGCATATCCAACTATCTCTTACCAGATGTTCTATCTTCATTGTCTGCCGTTATCTTTAAAAATGTCTGGCATGATAATAACATCATTCAACTCAGATTTTATAACCTCATAAAATAAAACTTTGTATTTAATCTAACAAAATATTTAATGCATGTTTTTGGATATCATCCACTCAAGTCAGACCCTACACTTTTGAGATGATGTCAGAAGGTTTGAGAATTGTCCCGTATTTTTATATATTATAAACTCAAAACAAATAATTAGGTATATTTGAGGTATTTGATTTAGAGAAATGCCAGATGGGACGTATCTTTTTGAGAGAAGTAGCAACCCTGAATTGAGAAGTTTAAACTGTGAGAGTCTGAAAGAGTACTCTGGGATTGGATTACACCCCATCTGTCTGTTAAAAGATACAAACCTGAAGGGTTACATCTGTTGTTCTGGGTACGACCTTAAGCTGTGTGGTGTAATGGTTATCGTCACAGGAATTGGACACGGCGACACGAGTTCAAATCCTGGACTGATTGCATTTCACATAGCACTAATACCCTTGGGAAAGGTATGAATCCAATTATTCTGCCTCCAGCTATGGGTAAATAGTAGGACAGACTAGGTTCTTCAGCCTTGGTGAGTTAACTAGTCTAGGAGAAGGAAAGCTCTGAATTCAAACCTGTTAAACTCCACTTAAAAAAATTGACCTTGTGTCATATCCTGCCCGAGCGGAGGGGTTGGGTAAATATGACCTTAAGCTGTGTTTGATGGTGAGGATTCAATTCTGAAGTTTTGTGAAGTATTGAATCATTCTGTCATTGCCATTACTTCCAGGTTCACTCTGTCTTGGAGTGGTAGTACCTGTTAGAGTCCAATTTTTGGAACAAACAGATCTGTTATAGTTAATATTTAAAATGATTGTGAATTTTATTAATATATTGGCTCTTAAAACATTTGATATTGCAACTAAGTATTAATTATTTAGCTTTTTGAAATGATTGGGAACTATATTCAATTGTACTGGAGCCATAGAATACACCAAGTGTCCTGATATGACACTAAGTATTCTGATGGTGAGGCTCCAGTAGTTTAATGTTTAGAGTAACAATAATAATAATGACAATAATAATAACACTTACCAGCCCTGGCAGGCAAAAGTAAAACTGACTGTAACTCAATATAAACCATGTCTACTACTAAATAAGCCAGTATATATATATATATATATATATATATATATATATATATATATATGTATATACACTAATATGTCCACTCCTAGGTCAACAACCAATCACCATCCTGGAATGGACTTGCCCACATTTGCATAATTGAATGCTCCAATGTACCATAAATAACTCTTCTTTGTCAGAGTTCATTCAGATCACTTCAGATCTAGTTCAGCGTGTTACGCCACTGAATGCTGACTTTGATGAACTACCTAACTTAACTATTCAACTGTATTGGATCGGAATACTTGAAACCATATAATCAAATCCAATTATTTTTATTGGATAGGAATACTTGAAACCATATAATTCACAATTACTAGATATGAATAATTACTCAAAGGGATATAAAAACTTGTAAAATATAAGCTGAAGATAATTGTTTACAAACCCTTATTAAAGAGGAAAATTCTTTAAATTGACTTAGAGTTGTGGAACATATGCCAGTGCTGGTACACAAGTCATTGACTACTGATATGTGGTGGATTTCCAGTTTCACATTATCATAATGTAATTGTTGTATACCAGGATCTAGATTGTATTGGTATATTAATATATCTGTCTGCCTCGTATCACGAAGACTATCCAAGTTAGATGAACCAGATATGCAGGACACTGCTGGAGAAGCAGGAACGAGCACATCAGTGATGTACTCCTATGAACCCCACATATGGCCGAGCAAAAGCAGGATGACCAGCTCGAACATACATACAGCAGCTATTTGAGGATACGGGATGTAGCCCTGAAGACCTGCCAGAGGCGATGAACGATAGGGAGAAGTGGTGAGAGAGGGTCAGGGATATCCGTGCTAGCGAAACGACATGATGATGATGATGATGAATATATCTGCGTTAGTTGTAGCAGCAGAGTCCTTTGACGGTTCTCACTCAGTCTCCAAAAGGTACTATTTACCAACCCCTCCGCTCGGGCAGGATATGATACAAGGTCAATTTTTAAGCGGAGTTTAACAGGTTTCAATTCAGAGTTTTCCTTCTCCTAGACTAGTTGCCTAACCAAGGCTGAAGAACCTAGTCTGTCCTACTATTTACCCATAGCTGGAGGGAGAATAATTGGATTCATACCTTTCCCAAGGGTGTTAGTGCTATGTGAAATGCAATCAGTCTCGTCCAGGATTTGAACTCGTGTCGCCGTGTCCATTTCCTGTGACGATGACGACTACACCACGGGCACCTCAGTCTCCAAAAGGTACAACTTGTTGTCTATGTAATATTGATATTACTGTACTATTACTCTTAACTTGTGACTGTCTAATGACTTATAGAGTATTAGTCATTGACCAGTTTACCTACCAATTAAGAAAGGTATTATAGGTTCTTCCACAACAATAACGTTAAAATGAAAATGCATAAAATCTTTGTGTATTGTTTCATATTCTTTTCACACGCTGCAATAAAATACATCAAATTGAAACACTTTAAACGCGATCAGAAATGAAAGCTATGCACAGTAATATTATGGCACAAATATAGTACCAATCTGTGCAATAATATCCTGCTGGTACACCATATCAGTCAGTTTGAGTAAGACTGCTTAAGACCATATTACTGAGTAATTATTTTTAGCACAAATAATTGGCATTTAGCACAATTTGTCGACAAATCCATATCGATAAATAGTGATAGTAACTTGAAAAAGACAGAGACCAACTTTAGCATTAAGTAACCTAACAAGGTTTGACATGACATAGAACCAACCAACCTACAGACTGCCCAGTTGGCTGGGGCTGTAGAATACACCAACTGCATCGCTACAAAGAGAGTAAGACCTCTCCCTCGGCAAGTGGCCTGAAAATGACACTAAACTATCCGATGGTGAGGTTCCAGTAATGTTGGCTAGAATTATAAGTGTTAGTTCACAATAACTGAAACCATTTAACTTTGTAGAAACAATAGCAAGACTCCTGTGCTAACTCATTTCAAAAGGAAATTACCCACAAATTCATCTCTTACATTATCTGTTCAAATGTTTGTAAACAAATGACTGATGTTAAATTGTTAGTGTTACATAGCAATACTTGAAACCATTTAACTATGTGTAAACAAATGATTATTTGTATTTGATAGCAATACTTGAAACCATTTAACTATGTGTAAACAAATGATTAATAGTAAATAGAATTATTTGTATTTGATAGGAATACTTTAAACCATTCAACCGTGTGTAAACAATTAATAGTAAATAGAATTATTTGTATTTGATAGGAATACTTTAAACCATTCAACCGTGTGTAAACAAATGATTAATAGTTAATAGAATTATTTGTATTTGATAGGAATACTTTAAACCATTCAACCGTGTGTAAACAAATGATTAATAGTTAATAGAATTATTTGTATTTGATAGGAATACTTTAAACCATTCAACCGTGTGTAAACAAATGATTAATAGTTAATAGAATTATTTGTATTTGATAGGAATACTTTAAACTATTTAACTGTGTGTAAACAATTAATAGTAAATAGAATTATTTGTATTTGATAGGAATACTTTAAACCATTTAACTGTGTGTAAACAAATGATTAATAGTTAATAGAATTATTTGTCTTTGATAGGAATACTTTAAACCATTCAACCGTGTGTAAACAAATGATTAATAGTTAATAGAATTATTTGTATTTGATAGGAATACTTTAAACCATTTAACTGTGTGTAAACAAATAATAGTAAATAGAATTATTTGTATTTAATAGGAATACTTTAAACTATTTAACTGTGTGTAAACAATCAATAGTAAATAGAATTATTTGTATTTGATAGGAATACTTTAAACCATTTAACTGTGTGTAAACAATTAATAGTAAATAGAATTATTTGTATTTGATAGGAATACTTTAAACCATTTAACTGTGTGTAAACAATTAATAGTAAATAGAATCATTTGTATCTGATAGGAATACTTTAAACCATTTAACTGTGTGTAAACAATTAATAGTAAATAGAATTATTTGTATCTGATAGGAATACTTTAAACCATTTAACTGTGTGTAAACAATTAATAGTAAATAGAATTATTTGTATTTGATAGGAATACTTTAAACTATTTAACTGTGTGTAAACAATGAATAGTAAATAGAATTATTTGTATTTGATAGGAATACTTTAAACCATTTAACTGTGTGTAAACAATTAATAGTAAATAGAATTATTTGTATTTGATAGGAATACTTTAAACCATTTAACTGTGTGTAAACAATTAATAGTAAATAGAATTATTTGTATCTGATAGGAATACTTTAAACCATTTAACTGTGTGTAAACAATTAATAGTAAATAGAATTATTTGTATTTGATAGGAATACTTTAAACCATTTAACTGTGTGTAAACAATTAATAGTAAATAGAATTATTTGTATTTGATAGGAATACTTTAAACTATTTAACTGTGTGTAAACAATTAATAGTAAATAGAATTATTTGTATTTGATAGGAATACTTTAAACCATTTAACTGTGTGTAAACAATTAATAGTAAATAGAATTATTTGTATTTGATAGGAATACTTTAAACCATTTAACTGTGTGTAAACAATTAATAGTAAATAGAATTATTTGTATTTGATAGGAATACTTTAAACCATTTAACTGTGTGTAAACAATTAATAGTAAATAGAATTATTTGTATTTGATAGTAATACTTTAAACCATTTAACTGTGTGTAAACAATTAATAGTAAATAGAATTATTTGTATTTGATAGGAATACTTTAAACTATTTAACTGTGTGTAAACAATTAATAGTAAATAGAATTATTTGTATTTATAGGAATACTTTAAACTATTTAACTGTGTGTAAACAATTAATAGTAAATAGAATTATTTGTATTTGATAGGAATACTTAAAACCATTTAACTGTGTGTAAACAATTAATAGTAAATAGAATTATTTGTATTTGATAGGAATACTTTAAACCATTCAACTGTGTGTAAACAAATGATTAATAGTTAATAGAATTATTTGTATTTGATAAGAATACTTTAAACCATTCAACTGTGTGTAAACAAATGATTAATAGTATATAGAATTATTTATATTTGATAGGAATACTTTAAACCATTTAACTGTGTGCAAAAAATGATCTCAGTCTCATTTAAAAATGTATCTACAAAATGTGTTTACAAATCATATTTAATATATATGTAAAAAACAAGATTTGGGATAAAATGTTGATTTATGCTAAATTGAATTGTTTGAAATAGAACTGTGTGATCATTTAACTGTGTGTAAACAAATGACTGATGTTTAATTGAATTGCAAGTGATACATAGCAATAACTCGAGCCATTTAACTTATACTAAATTGAATTGCTTGAAATAGAACTGTTTGATGATTTAACTGTATGTATGAGTAAAATGTGTTTCCAAATCATATATATTTGATATATGGCATTAAATAACCAACAATGGTTGATATGCCATAAAACCAACGAAAACAACTTAGAGAATTGTTTTTTCCCCCTTTCTGGAAGTCATTGGGATTGGCAGTTTTTCACTTGATTATATTAAAAGCCTTTTTGTGAATTAAAGGCACTTTTTGCTTTCAATATTGATGCAAGATTTTTCTAATTACTTTCTAGACTGCAGAATGTCAATAGCTTTCAAGCTTGCTTTGTTGGAGAATACCTGTAGATGTGTCTGTCTATATCTAACTATATATATATATATATATATATATATATATATCCGTGCACACAAAAGAAGTTCACGTGTCACGAATGCCTGTATTTACAAACTGTCTGTAAATTCTATTATTTAAAAAGAATCAAGTTATACACAATGGTACATACTAACGAACAGGCAGTCTACTGTGTGCTATGCTCCAAACACTGCATTTTAAGCAATCCATTGACCTGATGGAAAACAGTCATGCTATTGTTGTCATTTTAAATCAGATCACACCGTCATTGTGCATGTTGTGCTTTGACTTAAAGTGGCCTGTATTTCAGTCACTATCTAGAAGTATATTTACCTGTCTAACCTGAATTTGGGCTGGGGAATCCCTATTTCTATATCACTGTTGCCAATCAGACAGTTAAATAACAGATATTACATTATCAGCTATTTTTCAGACAGGTGGCCGAAGTATGGCAACCTACAGGTGTACCCCAGTTGGCTGGGGCTGTAGAATACTTTTGACTGCATCTCTGCAGAGGAGGAAGATTTCTACCCGCCAACATGTGTCCTGGATATGACACTAAACAATCTAATGGCGAAGCTCCAGTTCTGGGACTATTCATTTACAAATCATATGTATATCCATTTAACAGTGTGCAAACAAATGACTTATGTTAAACTGTTTGTGTTATAGAGCAATACTTGAAAGCATTTAACTATGTGCAAACAAATAAGCTCTGGCTCATTTGAAAATGCTATCTACAAACTATCCATTTACCATCATCATGTTGCGCCAGCAGTGCGGATCTCCCTGATCCTCTCCTGCCACTCTTCTCTATTGTCCATCGCTTCTGGTAGGTCTTCAAGGCTATATCCTGTATCGGCACAGAGCTGTTGTATATAGGTTCGAGCTGGTGGTCCTGCCTTTGCTTGTCCATACCATATATATTCATTATATATGTATAAGTCTACCGGACATTGGCCTAGGGGTTAGAGTGTTCGCCAATGGCCCGGGAGACCTGGGTTCAATCCCAGGTCGAGTCATACCAAAGACTCAAAAAATGGTACTTGATGCTTCCTTGCTTAGCACTCAGCATTATAAGGTACGGATCAAGGGTAAAGTAGAGCAATCCAGGAAAGGAGTAGCGCCCTCCCCTACACATTGGTGTAGTAGCTCTCGAAAAGGGAGCCTTCGGGTTACCCTCGACTATGGTCGCCAACTTTTTTTTTTTATATATGTATAAAGAGAATTTGGTATTTAATAAGTTACAAGGGTTGATATGCCATAAAACCCAACCTAAACGAATCATATATATTTAATATATATGTATAAAGAGGATTTGGCATTGAATAACCTATAATGGTTGATATGCCGTCAAGCCAAACCGAAACATAAATGTTGAGAGTTATAGGGTTACGTTTCATGGCATATGTATTATGTCAGTGTGGAGTAATGGTCAAATAATGTTTAACTCTGAGAACCCTGACTTTGTTGAGCTCATGGGCTGCTCTATTCTCAACTCCTGGCTGAAATATGTGAAATTTTTCAAATTGTTATTTAACAGTCCGTAAGACTATAAATTCTAAGCTGTAGCAAAACTTGGTGGGAAAAGGGGATCCCCTGGGAATTGTACAAAGATTAAAATTCAACCCTGCTAACAAATGGTATTTGCACAAACCAGAATCTGCTTGCCCAGTGAGCTGGGGCAGGAGAATACACTGATTGCATCTCTGCAGAGAGGTAAGACCCTCTCAACAAAGAGGTGCCCATGGTGTAATGGTTATCGTCGTAGGAAATGGACACGACGACGCGAGTTCAAATCCTGGACGAGACTGATTGCATTTCACATAACACTAATACCCTTGGGAACGGTATGAATCCAATCATTCTCTCTCCAGCTATGGGTAAATAGTAGGGCAGACTTTGATCTTCAGCCTTGGTGCGGCAACTAGTCTAGGAGAAGGAAAACTCTGAATTCAAACCTGTTAAACTCCGCTTAAAAATTGACCTAGTGTCATATCCTACCCGCGTGGAGGGGTTGGTAAATATGAAGTGTCCTGGAGATGACATTAAACAATCTGATGGTGAGGCTCCAGTAATGCTGACGCTTTGGGGGATGTGGAGTACCCCTTCGTTGCCATCGCTCCCAGGTTCACTATGACCTGGAGTAGTAGCACCTGATAGGGTTCTATCTATGGGCCAAAAAGAACTGTTTCATATTTAAATATTTAAATGACGTATGCTAAATGGAATTGTTTAAAATAGAATGATTGGATCATTTAATGTAAATCATCATCATCATCATCATATCGTGCTGGCAGCACGGATATCCCTGACCCTCTCTCGCCACTCCTCCCTATCGTTCATCGCCCTAGGTAGGTCTTCAGGACAACAACCTGTATCCTCACATAGCTGCTGAATGTACGTTCGTGCTGGTCGTCCTGCTTTTGCGCGGCCGTGTGTGGGGATCCATAAGAGTACATCTCTTATGAGTTCATCTCTGCTTCTCCAGCAATGTCCTGCATGTCTGGTTCGCCTAACTTGAATAGTTTTCGTGATAGGGGGCAGGTGGCCGTACAGTTGGTGTCTTGTGGGGTGCTGCTGCCAGGACTTGTTCAGGATTGCACGCAGCATTCTTGTGTAATTGCCATCTAGTTTCTTCTCCAGCCGTTTGTTAGCGTCCATGTAGTGCATCCATATAGCAGTATCGATGTGACCGCTGCCTGGAAGAAACTGCGTTTCATTTTATCGGTTAGGTCTGATTTCCATATAGTCGATAGCCTATTGATAGCTGTCCATGCTTTCGTTAACCTCGTTTCGATGTCCTTTTCGGTTGATTCGACGCTGCTTCCTAGGTACGTGAATTTGTCTACTAGTTTAAGAGGGGTTCCTTCTAGAGTGGAGATGTCCCCCGTTTGGTTATAGCACATATATTCCGTTTTGTATGCATTAACATGGAGGCCTATGCTTGCTGCTGCTCATTCCAAACTATGCAGAAGTGTTTCGGCTTGGTCAGGTGTATTTGCCAGTATCGCTATGTCATCGGCGTAGTCGGCGTCGGTAATTGTTGTTGCGGGGTATCTTCTGCTTCTTTTCTTCGTCAGTTCAAAGCCATTCTCTTTGATTTTGTCAATCGATGTTCTAAGTACGTAGTCTAGACAAATGATAAAGAGATACGGAGCCAGCGTGTCTCCTTGTAGTACTCCTGCTACTATGTCGAAGTATTCTGTGTCTCCATCTGGTGATCATACTTTTACTTTAGTGTTTCTATAGAGAATCGTTATTGCCGCTACGGTTTCTTTAGGTATGCCGTACGCTAGTAGGATTTGTTCCATCTTTCCTCTGTGAATGGAGTCGAAAGCCTTGGTAAAGTCGACAAATATTAATGTCGCTTGTAGGTTCTTGGCCCAGCGGTTAGAGTGTTCGCCAATGGCCCGGGAGACCTGGGTTCAATCCCAGGTCGAGTAATACCAAAGACTTTAAAAATGGTACTTGATACCACCTTGCTTAACACTCAGCATTATAAGGTACGGTTCAAGGGTAAAGTGGAGCAATCTTGGGAATGGAGTAGCGCCCTCCCCTACACTTTGGTGTAGTAGCTATCGAAAAGGGAGCCTTCGGGTCACCCTCGACTATGGTCGCTAACTTTACTTAATGTAAATGAATGACTGATATTTAATTAAATTCTTAGTGAAACATAGCAATACTTGAAACCATTTAACTGTGTGCAAACAAATAAGTAATATTGAATAGAATAAGTAGTTCTAAATAGCAATAATTGTTTGATACCACTTAACTGTGTGCAAAAGCATCACCTTTGGCTTGTGTAAAAACATCATCAACAAAATGTGTTTACAAATCATATATATATATATATATATATATAAAGAGGATTTGGCATTAAATAACCCACAATGGTTGATATGCCGTAAAGCCCAACCCAACCAAATCATATATATTTAATATATATATATATATATATATATATAGGATTTGGCATTGAATAATCCACAATGGTTGATATGCCATAAAACCCAACCAAACCAAATCATATATATTCAATATATATGTATAAAGAGGATTTGGCATTAAATAACCTACAGTGGTTGATATGCCATAAAACCCAACCAAATCACATATATTTAATATATATGTATAAAGAGGATTTGGCATTAAATAACCTTCAATGGTTGGTATGCCATAAAACCCAACCCAACCAAATCATATATATTTAATATATACTTATAAAGAGGATTTGGCATTAAATAACCTACAATGGTTGATATGCCATAAAACCCAACCCAACCAAATCATATATATTTAATATATATGTACAAAGAGGATTCGGCATTAAATAACCTACACTGGTTGATATGCCATAAAACCCAAGCAAACCAAATTTGATGCCTGAGTAGTCCTTGACATGACAACCAAAGTGGTCATATGACCTGCAACTCTCCACTTTCATATTTTCTGGGCTAAAAAGACAGTTGGAGAGGTCATATCTGATCAATCAACTGGACTTGTCAAACTTTAGCACCTCTATGACCATCTTCTTCAAATTACTCTTGTGGCAAACCAGACCCAATCCTATTTTATCTCAAACGTCCAAGAAGGCTGTAGCTGAAGGTCAATTATCCTGACATTGCAATGCTATAACCAAACTCTCTTTTTACAACCAGCAACTAAAGAAATGGCCACTTTTTCATATTTTTAATCTCAATTCATCACTTAAAACAAATTAGAAGCTTTGCGTAATATGTCATCATATATTGATTAAGTTGACTTTTGAATTACTTTTAATAAATGTAACATATTGACCCTGGCCAAGCTGTCAAAAGAAGAAATTCACCTGTGTAAATAACAGGTGCATCTGGTCAAAGATATCAGGGAACAACCTTGACTGTCAAAGGGTTGAATTGAGTGCGAATTGTAACGCTCGCAAGAAGTAGGTGGGCGTCAAATTATTATATAACCCCGGCAACAGGAAGTTTAGATCAGTTGGAGAAAAGATGCTGGAATGAGAACCATGTCCCAACAGAGGCTGGGCCCCCAGGCCCCTGGTTGAGCAGCCCAGGAGAATGGGAAAGAAATGCTGCTATGGCCAGAAGAGTGGGGGTCAATATGTTGCAGTTCTGTTCAGTCTCCAACTCACCTCTCACAGATAATATCTTTCGTAACACTTTCGAACAAAGTGAGAGGTATATTTTTCTTAAGAACTGTGTCCGCTTGTCTTTATTGTGTTGAATATGTTCCTGCATACATCTGCATATGAGTATGTTACATAAATTTTTAAATTCAAAACAAATCCTAATTCCTAATATTCTAAATTTTACATTTTTTCTTTGAATTTGTAGACAACACTTAACAAATAAAATCTAAACCTGTTTGATCATCATCATGTCATGCCATCAGCACAGATATCCCTGACCCTCTCTCGCCACTCTTCTCTATCATTCATCGCCTCTGGCAGGTCTTCAGGGCTACATCCCATATCCTCACATAGCTGCTGTGTGTAAGTTCTAGCTGGTTGTCCTGTTTTTGTTCGGCCATATGTGGGGGTCCATAGGAGTACTTCACTTATGAGCTTGTCTCTGCTTCTCCTGCAGTGTCCTTGCGTGTCTAGTTCGTCTAACTTGGATAGTTTTCGTGATGGGAGTCAGGTGGTGGTAAAGTTGGTGCTTTGTGGGGTGTTGCCGCCAGGACTTATTCAATATTTTGCTTGCAACATTTTTGTGTAATTGCTGTCTAGCTTCTTCTCGAGCCATTTCGTTAGCATCCAAGTGGTGCATCCATACAGCAGTATCAACACGACTGCTGCCTGGAAGAAACTGCGTTTCATTTTATCGGTCAGGTTTGATTTCCATATGATCTATAGCTTATTGATAGCTGTCCATGCCATCATTAGCCGCATGTCAATGTCTTTTTCGGTTAATGAGACACTGCTTCCTAGGTAGGTGAATTTGTCTACCAGTTTCAGTGAGGTTCCGTATAGTGTGGAAATGTCAAACCTGTTTGATAATGTTGACAATATGAACGAACTATTCAGAAAAATAGACCTTAAGCAGAAGAGAAGAAACTAATTTTGCCCTGTTACGCATTGGACACACTAGATTAACTCACTCCTTCATTTTAAAAGATGAGCCTCCCCTTGAATGTCCATGCGAAAACCAGTACACTATAAAAGACATCTTGATTGAATGCACAAAACTAACCAACGTTGACGATGGACTGCGGAATCGTAGTACGCGAGTTTGTACTCCAGTCGCGCTATTACATTCACTTTCGGGCAAATACCCTTGGGAAAGGTATGAACCCCCTTATCCTCCCAGCTATGGGTTAAATAGTACCACTACTGTTCTTCTCGGAGAATGGCTTTGGCATTAAATAACCTAAAAAGAGTTGATATGCCATTAAACAAAGAAACCAAACCTTACATTTAAACTGTGTGTTTTTGCTAAATTGAATTGTTTGAAATGGAACAGTTTTTGACATTGAAACTCTACTTACACTAAACGGAATTGTTTAATATAGAACTGTTTTGACATTTAACTGTGCGTAATGAAAATCTGTACTTATATTAAACTGAATTAGCTGAATTAGAACAAACTAAATAGCTTGAAATAGAAATGTTTTTCACAATTAAACTGTGTACTCATGTGAAACTGAATTGTTTGAAATAGAACTGATTATTTGTATAAAGAGGATTTGGCATTAAATAACCTACAAAGGTTGATTTGCCATAAAACCCAACCAACCTAAAAGTGGTTTCAGTTTCTTTGTTTATTGGCATATCAACCTTTGTACCATAAACAGGATTTGGTATGAAATAACCCATAAGAGGTTGATATGCCATAAAACCCAACACACCAAACCTAAACCAGTTTGAAATAAAAGAAAAAGATTTTAATTTTATTTTGATGAAACAGAGTCAATCATTATTACTATTATCTAGATTAGTATTTTCTTACAGCGTTTTTTAACCCAGTCGGCTGGGGCTGCAAAATATATTGACTGCATCTCTTCAGAGAAGTAAGACTCATCCAACAAGTATCCAGGATATGACACTAAACAATCTGATGGTGAGGCTCCAGTTATGCTGGAGTGCAAATAAATGACTTATGTTAAATTGAATTGTTTATAGCAGAATTCTTTGACCATATAACTGTGCAAACAAATGACTGATGTCTAATTGAATTGTTAGTGATATATAGCAATACTTGAAACCATTCAATTATGTGCAAACAAATGGTGTTGAATAGAATTATTTGTAACCACATCACCGTGTGCAAACAAATGATTTATATTGAATAGAATCATTAGTGTTGAATAGCAATAATTGAAACCATTTAATTATGTAGAAACAATAACAATACGAGTGTGCAAAGAAATTAGTTCAAACTCATTTAAAAATGAGTGGGTGACTTATGCTAAATTGAATTGTTAGAAATAGAACTGTTTGTTCATTTGACTGTGTGTAAACAAAGGACTGATATTCAATTGAATTGTCAGTAATTCATAACAATATTTGGAACCATTTAAGTTTGTTGACTTATGCTCAATTGAATTGTTAGAAATAGAGCTGTTTGATCATTTGACTGTGTGTAAACAAAGGACTGATATTCAATTGAATTGTCAGTGATACATAGCAATACTTGGAACCATTTAAGTTTGTTGACTTATGCTCAATTGAATTGTTAGAAATAGAACTATTTGGTCATTCAACTGTGTGTATCTTCGAAATGTGTTTACAAATGATATATTTAATATATATGTAAAAACCAGATTTGGCATTTAATAACCAACAGTGGTTGATTGATATGCCATGAAACTAAACCTACATCATTTTTAATTCTATTTTGAAGAGATGAATGAAAATGTGCTAATCTTCATTGGAAGTGAACTTAACTTTCAAAACCTGGATGAGGCTGTTTGCATTCCACATAGTGCTAGTACCCTTGGGAAAGGCATGAATCCAACTGTTCTTCCTCAAGCTATGAGTAAATAGTAGGTCAGAATGGGCTTTTTAACATTGGTATGGCAACTGGTCTAGGAGAAGGAAATGTCTGAATCCACACCTGTTAAAGTCAGCTTAAGATTGACTTTGTGCCACATGCGGATGGGTTGGTATATATATATATATGGGATGGAAGTAATTCAAAGGTTATCATTGTAGGAAATGGATATGGTGAACCATGTTCAAATCCTGGATGAGGCTGTTTGCATTTCACATAGCACTAATACTCTTGGGAAAAGTTACTAATCTAATTATTCTCTCTCCATCTGTGAGTAAATAGTAGGACAGACTATTCTTTTTCACCCTGGTACGACAACCAATCTCAGAGAAGCAAAACTGTTAATTCAAACCACCTGTAGACATTGTGAGGGATGGATTTTGCCTGGTTATTTCTGTCCAAGGCCTAATGTATTTGCGCCAATATGATCAAACTAGATGAGGGGATAAATCTGTGTCTAAAAAAATAAAATGCGAGTGAAGAATGATTGACAAGAATTCATTTCAAAACATTTAATAAATAAAATATGCTATTAACACGGCTGCCAAATTGGCCGGTTCTGTAGAATACATCGAGTGTATCTCTGGAGAAGAGTAAGACCCCCCCCCCCGCATACTCCACCAAAGATATGACACAAAACTACATCTGATAGTGAGCTTGCAGTCTTGGAGCATCGGGGAATGTAGAGTACCCCTTCATTGCTATTACTCCCAGGTCCACTCTGACCCTAGAGTGGTAGTACCTGTCAGGTTCCCATCTGTGAGTCAAATAAAACTGTTTAATCACTAGAAACCATATAACTCTGTGCAAACAAATGATTCATGTTAAACTGAGGACCAGACATATGAGGTGACTTCAATAAGTTTCCAGACTTTTTTTGTGGAGGCATTTAAAATTGTCGTAGACTCTTGAAAATTCAGTATGTTATTGCTATACGTCTTATGAGATGACGACTAAATTTTATGATTTCAGGTTCAAATGAACAGCTACAGCAGGAATTGGAATACACCCTACTAAAGCCTGATTGTCACAGCTGGTGAATTTCAAAAATGCAATCTGGACGTGAGGACACTTTAGAAGAATGATATAGAATAAAATTCTGTTTTAAACTTGGAAAAAAAGGCACAGAAACGTATGGAATGCTTCAAACTGCTTTTGGAGCATGAATCAAGCATCAGTTTTTGAGTGGCATAAGAGATTCAAGGAAGGCAGGGAGTCTGTGAAGGATGACGAGAGGTGTGGGAGGAGTAAGGAAGTCAGAACACCAGAGTTGGGTTCCCACTGGACAGACAATCAACAAGGAATACTATGTTGAGGTTTTAAGGGAGTTCAGGAAGAGATTCCTTGGGAAGAGACCAGCACTCTTCAAATTGGGTCAGTGGCATTTCCAGCAGGAAAATGCACCAGTCCACAACTTCATCCTTGTCACAGACTTTTTGACCAAGATGGGAATCAAGACAGTTCCTCACCCTCCCTATAGTCCAGACCACCTGTGACTTTTGGTTATTCCCTAAGCTCAGAGACTGTCGTTATGAGACATTTGAGGAGATGAAAGAGGCTGTGACGAAGCTGATTGACACGCTCACACAAGAGGACTTCCATGGGGCCTTCCAGAAGTTGCTGGAATGGTACAACAAGTGCATTTCAGCCGGAGGAGATTACTTCGAAGGGGACTAGAGTTTCATATGTGTACTATCAATAAAAGTGCCCATACAAAAAAAGTCAGAAAACTTATTGAAGGCACCTCGTATTAACAAGATTTTGAGATGCAACCCCAGAAGGACCTGACATAGTATTTAGTGGATTTTGCTGTCTCAGTGGACAACAAATGGAAAATGGAAGAAATGGAAAAGAGAGACAAATATGTGGATCTTGCAACCGATTTTTGCTTTCAAGAAAGCAGTTATAGCTTCAAGTAACTGTTCTTGGTACAAATAATTTGCACACAGTTACATAGGTTTGAGTATTCCATAGAGTCATATGGTTTCAAGTACTCCTATCTAATAATAATAATAATAATTCATATACAGTTATATGATTTCAAGTAACTGGTAATAATAATGATACTTAGTAGAGGGTTACAGTTTTAAATAATTGTTTTTAATACAAATAATTTATACACAGTTATATAGTTTCAATTAAGAGATAATAATAATACTTAGTTAATGGTTTAAGTAACTATTCTTAATACAAATAATTTATGCACAGTTATATGGTTTCAAGTAAAGTAAATAACGAGCTCATGAGTGATGTACTCCTGTGGACCCCTTTACATGGTCGAGCAAAGGCAGGATGACCAGCTTGAACCTACATACAGCAGCTCTGTGTAGATATGGGATGTAGTCCTGAAGACCTGCCAGGAGCAATGGACGTAGGGAAGAATGGCGAGAGAGGGTCAGGGATATCCATGCTGATGGTGCGACATGATGATGATGATGATGATGAAAGTAAATAAAGTTGGCGACCATAGTCAAGTGTGACCCGAAGACTTCCTTTTCAATTGCTACTACACCGAGATTTTGGGGAGGGCGCTACTCCATTCCTTAGATTGCTCCACTTTACCCTTGATCTGTACCTTATAATGCTTAATGTTAAGCAAGGCAGCATCAAGTCCCATTTTTGAGTTTTTGGTATGACTTGACCTGGGACTGAACCCCTGTCTCTCGGACCATTGTCAAATACTCTACTAATTAAAACAATGGCTTGATGGTTTCAAGTATTCCTTCCTAATATTTATAATTTTTAAATTTATTCATTTTATGCATAGATTGTATCCAATTAGATATTAACCGGCTCATTGGCCTAGTGGGTAGAGTGTTCGTCAATGTTCTGGGAGACCTGAGTTCAATCCCAGGTCACATCATACCAAAGACTTTAAAAATGGTACTTGATACCTCCTTGCTTAACATTCAGTAATATAAGGTATGTATCAAGGGTAAAGTGGAGCAATCCAGGGAAAGGAGTAGTGTCCTCCCCTACACCTCGGTGTTGTAGCTATTGAAAAAGGGAGCCTTTGGGTCGCCCTCGACAACGGTCACCAACTTTATTTTACTTTAGATACTACCACTTCAGTCAGAGTGGACTTTGGTTGGGTTACGTTATTGAGTTTAAAGGCACATCAACCCTTGATGGTTATTTAATGCCAAATTCAATTTGTATACATATATGATTTTTTTAAGTGAATAGGTAACATTTCTTAAACAGCCAACACTTATTTGTTTGCGCACAGTTAAATGCTCTCAAGCATTCCTATTTATTGTTTGTACAGAATTAAATGGTTTCAAGAATGAACTGTTCAGTTTGACCCATAAGTTGGAACCTCGCATGTTTTATCACTTTGGGGTCGGATTGAACCTGAGAGTAATAGCAGTGACAGAGTATTCCACATTATCCAATGCTTCAGATATGGAGTCTCACCATCTGGTGATTTATTGTCATATGCTGAACATATTGGAGGAGTCTTACCTCTCTGCCGAAATGCACTTTACAGTTCCAATCAACTGGGCTTAGTGGACTTGGAGGTAATGGCAATGAAGGGATGAGAACACACTCCTCAGAACCCCTGAACTGGAGCCTCAACCCCAGATACTGTTGATTATCATACCCAGAACCTTTTTTTTTTCTTTTCGTGAAAGGATTATTTATCTTCTACTGGCCGCCAATTGTTTGATGTGAGGGCTTCCACATTGTCCAATGCATTTTCATAGAAAAATCATTGTTGAATGCATTTTTATAGTAAAATCATTGTCCAACGCATTTTTATAATAAAACTATTGTTCCATGGATTTGTACAGTAAAATCATTATCCAATGCATTTTTATAGTAAAATCATTGTCCAATGCATTTTTACAGTAAAATCATTGTCCAATGCATTTTTACAGTAAAATCATTGTCCAATGCATTTTTATAGTAAAATCATTGTTGAATGCATTTTTATAGTAAAATCATTATCCAATGCATTTTTATAATAAAACTATGGTTCAATACATTTTTATTGTAAAATCATTATCCAATGCATTTCTATAATAAAATCATTGTGTAATGCATTTTCATAATAAAATCATTGTCCTGTGCATTTTTATAGTAAAATTAATAGTTATATTTTGATATAAAAATGCACTGGCTGTTATTTTATTACAAAAATGCATTTCATGTTTCTGTAAAGGTGCACTGACTTGTCATTTACCATCAACTGATGTGTCGAGAGATTTGCTCTGATTTTAATAAAATAAAGAAAAATGAAGGAAATAAACAAAATATTTTTAGGTTATAAAAATGGCATTAAATTAATCCGTCAATAGATTTGACATCCTGTAAAACCAAACACACAAAACTAATCATCTTTCTTTTTCTTCCTTCTTCTTTTCTTTCTTTCTTTCTCCCCTTTTTTTCCTCCTTTCTTCCTAACTTTTTTCTTTCTTTTTTTCTTTACATCCTTATTTTCTCCCTTTCTTTTTTTGCCTTCTTTCTTTCTTCTTTCCTGTTTTCTTCTTTTCTTTTATCTTTGCCTTTCTTTTTTTCTTTCCTCTCGCATTTTTCCTCCTTTTTTCCTTCTTTCTTTCTTTCTTCCCCTCTTTTATTTACTCCTTCCTTTTTCTTTCTCTGTTTTCTTTTTTCTTTACTTCCTTATTTTTCCTTCCTCTTCTTTCTTTTTTCTTTACCTTTTTATTTTCTTCTTTCTTTCTTTGCCTTTTTATTTACTTCCTTCCTTTTTTCTTTACTTTCTTTTTTTTCTTTACCTCCTTATTTTCTTCCTCTACTTTTTTTTCCCTCCCTCCCTTTCACTTCTTACTTTCTTCCTTCATTGTTTTTCCTTTCCTTTTTTCTTACTTTCTTTCCCTCTTTGTTCTTCCTTTATTACCCTGTTTCTTCCTTCTTTTCTTCATTCTTTACGTCCTTTCTTTCTTCACTCTTTTCTGTCTTCTTTTCCTTTGCATTCAACATACACAAAAGATAAAATTTTCTTTCTTTTTTTTTTTTTTTTTTTTTTAACATTTATTCAAACATTTTCTTGTCAGATTTTATCAACAATAATGTTCTTCACTTTCAAATTTGAATCTAATATTACAACTGCGTTTGATATAATTAAAGAAAAATTTTTAAAAGTAAAAACGATATATTGCTAATATAAAAAAATGCTCTTTTCTTGGGCATTTGTTAATTTCAACTTGACTGAAGTATATTATCTATCGTAATGCATATAGATGTAACAGCAACAATAAATGATGTCGATGCATATTTGATACCAGGGTCATGTCAGATATTTCAGCTAGTAATTTAATGAATAAATAAGTTTAGAAAGATTTAAGACAAGCTTATTCAAGAATTTGAAGAGTGAATAAATAAACTGCGATTTAATTTTTAAGAAATTTACAATATTTGTGAAAACAATTTCTTTTTTTTCTTTGTTGAAGAGTGCTGTTGTCGTTTAAGATTAAACTTGTCAAAAATCATGGAAAATCCATTTTTATTATCTCAACTTTTTTTTGTTTACTTCTTTCTTTTTTGTTTTATCTTGTCAAGGTCAAGTGAAAATCTCTTGACATATCTGTTGATTGTAACTGACAAGGAAGCTGCACGTAAAAACCTTTCTAGTAATGTGAAATGTAGTTTTATAAAAAGAATCATTGTCCAATTCATTTTTATAGTAAAATCATTGTCCTGTGCATTTTTATAGTAAAATCATTGTTCAATGCATTTTTATTGTAAAATCATTGTCCCATGCATTTTTATAATAAAATCATTGTCTAATAGATTTTTAATCATTTTTTACCCATCTGGTTCAGATGTTCAATTAACAAAATGGTAACACTTTATTCTCTTTTATATCCAACAGCGCTTAATTGATGTAAGTTAAGCTGATGCCAGAGATATATTCACATGAACAGTGTCTTGGGGGTTGGTGTCCAAATATTGTCCCTCACCTTATTCATGTTTAAATTCAGAGTTTTTTTCTCCTAGACCCATTCACATACCAACGTTAAAGAGCCCAATTTATCCTACTATTTACTTATAGCTTGAGGGAGTAAATAGATTCATGCCTTTCCTAAGGGCAGTTGCATGAAAGTACAACACAAACAGCCTCGTTCAGGATTTTGAACTTGCAGCATCATGCTCCTTTCCTGCAATAATAACCATTGCCATTATTGCCAGTTCCACTCTGACCTTGAATGGTTGTGCCTGTTCGTGATCTGTTTGCAAATTATTTGTATTAGATAGGAATAACTGATATCAAAAAACTTTTAAGAAACAACTACCCCAAAAATGTAACTAGTGTTTGGCCGAAATACTTCCAACATTTAATCTGTCTCCTGTTTGGGGCAAGTCAACTCGGTTAGTTCCGTCTAACTACTGTCTTACTTTTTTACAATCAGTTACGACTGCAACGGTTTACTGTTGAAAGATTGGTGAATCTTTAATTGCTTTGCCCAGTTGGCTGCAGTTGTAGAATACACCGATTGCACCTCCGCAGAGGGGTAAGACCCCCCTGCCAACAAGTGTCCTGGATATGACATTAGACAATCTGATGGCGAGGTTCCAGTAATGCTGGGGCTTTGGGAAATGCAGAGCACCCCTTCATTGCCATTGCTCCCAGGTCCACTTTGGCCTGGAATGGTAGCACCTGATTGGGCCCTATCTATGGGTTAAATAGAACTAACGGCATACTTATGCTAAACTGAATTGTTTTACTAAGCTGAATAGTTTAAAATAGAAAGGTTCTTGATGATTAAACCGTACTTACATTTGAACTGCGTGCTTCTGCTAAACTGAATTATTTGAAATGGAACTGTTTTTTGATATTGAAACTGTACTTACACTAAACTGATTTGTTTAATATAGAACTGTTTTGACATTTAACTGTGTGTAAACAAAATCAGTACTTATACTAAACTGAATTAGCTGAATTAGAACTGCTTGACTAAACTGAATAGCTTGAAATAGAAATGTTTTTCAAAATTAAACTGTACTTACATTTAAACTGCATGTTTATGCTAAACTGAATTGTTTGAAATAGAACTATTTGCAGGAAAATGGATTTGGCATTAAATAACCTACAAAGGTTGATGTGCCATAAAACCCAACCAACCAACCAACTGTAATTGCTACACAGCGTGCTTTTTGTGCTCATTTCGTGTTAAACCAGAATCATGCTGTTCTTGGTAGAATTTTCAACTCCTAGCTGAATTGATTGTCTATCCAAAGCCGAATCATTATGATAGAACCTGAAATAAGCACAAAAAGCTGTGTCGCAATTAAAGATAAACAAAAAAACCAAACTTTTCTACAGCAAATGCACTGTGTGCACCAGTCCAAGCCATGATCATATCAGAAAAAGAAATGGTAAGATATTAGCTTGATGAAGCTACCATTACCGCTTGCCTAAGTTCACTTATATTGGAGCGGTGACAGTTTAAAAGATGGCAGGTATTGAATAACTTTTAATAGTTTGACGCGCAGTGAAAATCAATCATTTATTGAAAATGCATCTTTGTAAACCTCTATATTGAAATTAAGTTTCCGATGGAGAAATTTTTTTTTTTTTTTTTTTTTTAATGGAACATTCCAAAACTTTTGAATCCATGTGGCGTAGTGGCTAGCGTGCTGGACTGTGACATTGCAGTTAACGAGTTCTTATTCCAATTGTGCTATTACGTTCACTTTTGGACTAATACCCTTGGGAAAGGTATGAACTCCTTTACCCTCTCCCCCTTGCTATGGGTTAAATAGTATCACTGCTGTTCTTCTGCACGGATGGCTTTAGAATTAAATAACCCATGAAGGTCGATATGTCATTAAAGAAAGAAATCAAATCCAAATCCTTTTCAGACTAATACCCTTTGAAAAGGCATGAACCTTCTTATCTCATCATCTATGGGTTGAATAATACCACATCTGTTCTTCTACAAGGATGGCTTTGGCATTAAATAACCCATGGAGGTTGATATACCATTAAACAATTTTTGTATGTTTTTTTTGGTTTTTTTAACCATTTTGTATTTTGCATCTTATGGTTCGGTATTCTTCTTTTTCATCAGTTCGAGCAGTGCCACTATCAGAGACTCTCCAAGATCAGCAAAAAATTGTCCGAGGACCATACCAAAGTTAAAAACTGCCCAGCAAACCGAACCTTGCTCACCAATCTTAGGGGAATTATCATCTACAAACACAGCAGAAACCACAACCACCAGTCATCACCATCAGCCAAAGAAAAAAAAATGTTTTATCGCAACAGGGCTATCCAATATTGAAGTGGTAAGTCTCTTTTCTCTTCCAATCTAGTTTCGCTTTTAAACTTCCAAGATTAATTTTTTTTTGTTTTTGTGCATTTACTGATTTAAAGCTTTTTGTTGTTTAGCATGGAAATTTTGATTTAAAAAAAAAAAAAAAAGAAACAAGAAATAAAAATCCAAATTATTTACAATCTTCATTTACCTAACCCTTTACCGTATACTAGCATATTGAAGGCAAAATCTAAATAAAATGAAACATTTGACTGAACCTTATTGTTATTTGGTCATGATTGTATTTACTTAATTCCTCCCCCATGAACATAATTTGACAGGCAATTTCTTTTTAAGCAGAGTACAGCTAGTTTGAATTCAGAGTTTTCATTCTTTTAAAAGAATGATGCCGAATTTTCAACTCTTGCCATTATTTTTTCTATCCAGAACAGCATCATTTTGATGTAACATGAAATGAGCATGGAAAGTTCGATGTAGCAATTACTGATTCACCAATCTTAAAAAATGTTTCAACTGCAAATGCTTGAGTGCATGGATCTAAGACATGATTTTAATTGATTGTATCAGGAAAAAAACAAACAAAAAAAAAACAAACAATGCTTAGTTATTAACTAGATGGAGCTACCATTACCACTTGCCTAAGTTAACTTGCCCTAGAGAGATGACTGTTTAAAATGTGGAAGGTATTTTTGCCCTACCCTACAGATATCAATCATATAAGGAAGGTTGATTTTTTTTTTTTTTTTTTTTTTTTTTTTTTTAAGTTAAAAATTAATATATGAAGGTGGACTGTAAAGTTCATTGGCTTCTGTCATATCTGCTGGTGATAGCCTTTTTTTTTTTACCAACGAGATCCAAGCACTGCAACTCTAATGGAAGAAGTCTGTTGGCCACAAGAGGGACTATGTTGAAAAATAAACTTCAGTTTGTCACATTCAATAAGAGTATCTTGGTCAGCCTATGAACTTTTCAGTTGATCTTTGTCCTTCATTTAGAGTGTTCACCAATGGCCCGGGAGACTGGAGTTCAATCTCAGGTCAAGTCATACCAAAGACTCAAAAAATGGTACTTGATATCTCTTTGCTTAACACTCAGCATTATAAGGTATGTTTCAAGGGTAAATTGGAGTAATCCAGGGAAAGGAGTAACGCTCTCCCCCTACACTTTGGTGTAGTAGCTATTGAAAAGGGAGCTTTCGGGTAGCCCTCGACTACGGTCACCAACTTTACTTACCCCTCATTGCTTTCCCTTCAATATTTCCCTCTCCCCCATCTTATGGGCCTCCATTTATCACCTCCCCCATGCTCCCCGTTTCTCTCTATCCTGCAAGGATATCTTCTCTTTCTCTTCAGTCTGTTCTCCCCTCCCCAGTAGTTTCTTAGATTCAATTCCGCCCTACCTTTCTAAACCTCCCTTTATTCTGCTCTCCCCTAATTTTCATTCCCTTCAAACTTTTCCTTTTTTTTCTTTCTTTTTCTTGCCATATCTCCGTTCTAACCCAAATAAAATCTCTGTCCTTCAGTTTGGTTAATAGTCATGATTGAATCAATGGACAAACATTTAAAAAAAAAAAAAAAAAACATTTAACCTGCAGGCTGAGATGTGTGACTGGACTCATGGAATGAGAGTTGAACTGTGTATTCGGGTCAAGTGGCCATCTTATTTGTGATGCCTGAGTGGAGGAACTTAGGCAATTGCTCTGAAAGCATTGGTCAGTGGTCATGTGTATTCATTGGAAGTGATAAACAAATGCACTGAGAACTGATGGTCAGGCACAAAGGAGATGGTGCGATTATAATGTAGCCAATGGAGTATATGCAGAAGGAAATGAGTAGAAAGAAAGAAAGTGTCAACGGATAGAAGATTGAACAAAGTATAAAGAAAAGAAAAAGAAATTACCTTTCAAAGAATGAAAGGAAAGAAGAAAGAAAAAAAAAAGTGATTCTTCATTGCCTGTAAAAGGTCATTGGGTGCTATGCTACGTAATTTCTCTACCTGAAAACCCTCAAAGTAAATGAGTCTTCTAGGTATGACACTAAACTGCATCTAATGGCAAGGCACCAGTTCCAGTGCTCCGAAGAATGTGAAGTACTCTTTCGTTGTAATTTAACCCAGGTCCACTCTGACTTGGAGTCGTAGTACCTGTTAGGGTCACTCATATGGGGTAAGTAGATTTGTTTAAAAATTATTTGTATTTGATAGATCAACTGGCCCATTGGACCAGTGGGTAGAGCGTTTGTCAATGGTCCAGGAGGGCTGGGTTCAATCCCAGGTTGAGACATACCATAGACTTTAAAAATGGTACTTGATACCTCCTTGCTTAACACTCAGCAATATAAGGTACATATCAAGGGTAAAGTGGTGCAATCCTGGGAAAGGAGTAGCTCCCTTCCCTACACCTCAGTCTAGTAGCTATTGAAAAGGGAGCCTTACGGTCCCCAATAGAACAGGGTACAGAAAAGAAGGATTCAAAACAACTCCACAAAAAATGTAAATATGAATGTGATTCCCTAACCTTTTGTCATAAAACAACCCTGGACGGGTTGATATGCCATTAAAATCAACAAATCAAAGTAATTGAAGCCCTGTTGGTTGGGCTTAGAATATACTGACTGTATCCCCTGCAGAGGATTAAGATCCCCCCACCCCCCAAAAAGATGCCACAGGTAATACACTAAACTGCATCTGGTGGTAGAGCTCTGGCACTGAGAGTGTAGAATAACCCCTTAATGCCATTACTTTCAGCTCCACTATGGAATCTGTTAGTCTGGGTCATAAAGTTCTGTTTGAAAATTATTTGGATGAGATAGGAATAATTGATAACAATAGTGTATGAATTATTTGGATTAAGAATAGTTACTTGAAGGTAGAATTGTTTATGAAGGATTATTATTATCTCACACTTGAAACTATATAACTGTGGATGGATTATTTGGATTAAGAATAGTTACTTGAAGCTAGAATTGTTTACTAAAGGATTATTATTATCATTCACTTGTAACTATATAACTGTGGATGGATTATTTGGATTAAGAATAGTTACTTGAAGCTAGAATTGTTTACGAAGGATTATTATTATCACACACTTGAAACTATATAACTGTGTGTGGATTATTTGGATTAAGAATAGTTACTTGAATGTAGAATTGTTTTCGAAGGATTATTATCACACACTTGAAACTATATAACTGTGTGTGGATTGTTTGGATTAAGAATAGTTACTTGAAGCTAGAATTGTTTACTAAGGATTATTATTATCACACACTTGAAACTATATAACTGTGGGTGGATTATTTGGATTAAGAATAGTTACTTGAATGTAGAATTGTTTTCGAAGGATTATTATCACACACTTGAAACTATATAACTGTGTGTGGATTGTTTGGATTAAGAATAGTTACTTGAAGCTAGAATTGTTTACTAAGGATTATTATTATCACACACTTGAAACTATATAACTGTGGGTGGATTATTTGGATTAAGAATAGTTACTTGAAGCTAGAATTGTTTATGAAGGATTCATTAGTTGTTACTTGATTGTTTTGGTTTCTTAGTTTTATGGCATGTCAACCTTCAAGGGTTATTTGATGCCAATGCCATCCTTGTAGAAGGATTGTCGGGGTACTATTTAAGCCATTGTTGAACTTAGTTACATGTAAATTTTTTCTATATCGTTATTGCATCTTGATTTGGTAACCAAAAATTTTTCTCATCTTGCCCTTTCTGTTTGTTTGTTTGTCTCTTCTCTATTTTAACTAAAAGGACAAAAAGCTGTAGCCATGTCAGTACTAATGTATGGTTACAAGACCTGAGCTGTAACAAGGCTTTTTAGAGAAAAAAATTTGATCAAGTACGATGCACAAGATGTGTTGAGCACCATTAGAGAAGTAAGAATAAACTTATAAATGATATTCTTTTATAGACTCTTCCACATGGACACGTCAGTGTCAGTTGACCAGCAAAAATATATATTAACTCTATGTAGACACTGAGTACCGTCTAGAGGACTTGCCTTATGCAATGACTAATAAAGATATTTGCTGTTACCTCCCACTGGACAGGATCTGACACAAGTTCTTTTTTATTGAAGGGCTTTTAGAGAAGAGGGAGGTCAGGCAATGTGAGTCTGTGGTAGTGATCTTCTAGCACGTATGTCTGTTCATAGCTTAAACTAGACCTTAAGGTCTAGTGCTATGCTGCGTTTGTCTATGATTCTTTAGAAAAGTTGGTTCAGCCAGGAGCCATTCGGCCTTGAATTTCTCATTGACCCTGATACCCCAACTGGCATGAATGCCAGACGGCCCACCTGAAGGCGAGGAATATGGTGTGAAATAATCAAAGGAACACATGCTGTGGTCATACCTTGATGATAGTAATGAATGATGTAAATATTGGCATGAAAACTTACAAGAATTCCTACTCTGCTCCACCCCACCCCTATAAAATAGGCTTTATAGCATTGACCTTCGAGTTTATTCAAGATCACCAAAGATCAACCAACAAAAGTCTCCAGTTTTAAAAATTGGTAACAAATAATTGTTATGTCAGGATTTTCTTGATCAATTCTTTTTATAAATAGTACAATGATTTATTTATCAATATCATCATCTGTCTCGTAACCCCAGGTGGTGCAGTTGTAGAGACACCACTGATGACTGACAATCACCTGCCATCTATCTCAGTCATGAACTGTACCCTGCCACTTAATCCATTTTCAGATTTTATCCTCTAACTTACTCTTCTGCCTGTTTCTCCATCTTCAGATTCCTCTTATGTCTGCTTCTCCATCTTCCAACTTCCTCTTCTGTCTGTTTCTTCATCTTCCAACTTCCTCTTCTGTCTGCTTCTCCATCTTCCAACTTCTTCGTCAGTCTGCTTTTTCATCTTCCAATTCCTCTTCTGTCTGTTTCTTCATCATCCAATTCCTCTCCTTGTCTGCTTCTTCATTTTCCGATTCCTCTCCTTGTCTGATTCTTCATCATCCAATTCCTCTCCTTGTCTGCTTCTTCATCATCCGATTCCTCTCCTTGTCTACTTCTTCATTTTCCGATTCTTCTTCTGTCTGTTTCTTCATCTTCAGATTCCTCTTCAGTCTGCTTTTTCATCTTCCAATTCCTCTTCTGTCTGTTTCTTCATCTTCAGATTCTTCTTCTGTTTCTTCATCTTCAGATTCTTCTTCTGTCTGTTTCTTCATCATCCAATCCTCTCCTTGTCTGCTTCTTCATTTTCCGATTCCTCTTCTGCCTGCTTCTTCATCTTCTGATTCCTCTTCTGTCTGCCATGTTTGATATGCCATAAAATCAAATAAAACATCCCAGAAGACTTTCAGGATGACCTTTACTGCTTCGTAGTGGCAAACCCATGTTTGGCTCATTTGTAAACATTTTTTGCTTCTCCATACACATTACACATTGTTCTGTAAATTTCACATGGTTTGCACTTCTCAGCTATCAAAGATTAGATGACAGATCTCTGTTCCAGCCTGGGGAACGCTGATTTTCTACCACTTTGAATAGCCTCAAAGCTAATATTTTTCGTGAGATTAAAATAATTTTTGCAAAACCATACAGATTTTACATTTTGGGAAAAAAATTCTGACTAAAGAAATTTTTTTTTTTTTTTCCAAAAAATTTCTCCGGTATTTATTGAATGTTCCTCATTGATAAATAGATACGAGGATCACCGAAATAAGTTTCCAGACTTTTTTTGTATGGGTATTTTTATTGATAGTACACACATGACACTCTAGTCCCCTTCGAAGTAATCTTCTTCGGCTGCAATGCACTTATTGTACCATTCCAACAACTTCTGCAAGGCCTCATGGAAGTCCTCTTGTGTGAGCATGTCAATTACCTTTGTCACAGCCTCTTTCATCTCCTCAATTGTCTCATAACGACAGCCTCTGAGCTTAGGGAATAACCAAAAGGTCTGGACTATAGGGAGGGTGAGGAACTGTTTTGATGCCCATCTTGGTCAAATAGTCTGTGACAAGGATGGAGTTGTGGACTGGTACATTGTCCTGGTGGAAAATCCACTGAACCAATTTAAAGAGTGCTGGCCTCTCCCGACGGAATCTTCCTGAACTCCCTTAAAACCTCAGCATAGTATTTCTTGTTGACTGTCTGTCCAGTGGGAACCCATTGCATGTAGATCATGCCAATGCTTTCAAAAAAAGGGGTCATCAAAAGTTTGTGGGTGGATTTGCTCTGTCTGGCCTTCTTAGGGGAGGGAGAGCCAGCATGCTTCCACTGGGAACTCTGTCTCTTGGTCTCTGGGTCATAGCAGTAGATCCAGCTTTCATCGTATGGCATTTTTTCCAAGTTTAAAACAGAATTTTATTGCATTTTTGAAATTCACCAGCTGTGACAATCAGGCTTTAGTAGTGTGTATTCCAATTCCTGCTGTAGCTGTTCATTTGAAGCTGAAATCATAAAAATTGGTCAGTCATCTCATAAGATATATAGCAATAACATTGTGAATTTTCAAGAGTCTACGACAATTTTTAAAATCTGTACAAAAAAAGTCTGGAAACTTATTGAATGCACCATGTAAATTCCTCTTATTTATTGACTGACCCTTGTAAATTTTTACACATTTATAAGGGCAAAAAAATTTTCCAAATATTAAATTGTTTGATACTGAATAATCATTGATTCAATTAATCGTTGTTTGATGTCCATTTAGTAACGCGTGTGAACACCTTTGAAATTAAAACTTTGATTTGTCTTATACTGACATATGACAAGTGCCTTTAAATTATCTCCTGTTTGTAGTGCTCTCTTGTGTTCATTAAATGTTTCTTTTAAGATTGAGAAATCTCTCCGATATGAACACTCACAAATCTTACGTCGTATATTATGAATCTGTAATAATATATTTTTATATAAGTTATAAGTCGATAATATTCGTTGGTGTCATAAATCTCAACAAATTCTATACAAAATTTTTTAGCTTTTCTTATTGAGAGGATTCACTTTTTATGTAAAGAAAATGCTTGACTGCGCATTTGATGGGAACCTTGCAGGGTGATATGGTTTACTATCTTAGGGTTGCTGACTATTGTTAGTAAGTTTGATTTTCACTGAGTGACCTTTACTCCTGGCCTTTTGTTATTATTCTCTACACATTGTGAGTATATATATATATATACATATATATATATATATATATTAGTTGTTATCAACCCAACATTTCTGCAGATATACTCTGATATACTTTGATTTTCTCTGAGTGACCTTTACTCCTGGCCTTTTGTTATTGTTCTCTACACATTGTGAGCATATATATATATATATATATATATATATATATATATATATATAAGTTATTATCAACCCAACATTTCAGCAGATATACTCTTTGGCCTACTTAAGGTTCCTTTTGTCATAATTGATAACCTTGAGGATTCAGAACTTAACTTTTTATTTGAATCTCAGAAGTTGGTTGTTCTCATTCCACAGTTTATACCTTGTGCTTATCTCACATGAGCCACTTTTTTGTCTTTTTCATTGTTATTAGAACCAGGATCAGAGATTGAACTTGCAACTTCCTAGTGGTAGTCAGCTAGGATATTTGACTTGTTGTCTTGTGTTCTACATATGACAGTAAATTACAATTGATGTTGTGGTTTCAGTCTTGGAGTTTGGGGAATGTGGAGTACGCCTTCATTCCTATTACTCCCAGGTCCACTCTGACTCAGAGTGGTAGTACCTGCTAGGGTTCCATCTATGGGTCAAATAGAACTGTTTAATCATTTAATGTACTATTTAACCATGTGTAAAAAATGAGCTCTGACTTGTTTCGGTGTAGTAGCTATTGAAAAGGGAGACTTCTGATCGCCCTCGACTACTGTCGCCAACTTTACTTATAAACTATTCAATTACCTATAGTATATAATCATTATATATGTATAAACAGGGCTTGACATTAAATAACCTACAAGGGTTGATATGCCATAAAACCCAACCAACCTCTCAACCATATATCCAGATGAGCAATACCGACTGGATTTTTGCCACTTAAAAGCCAAATATCTCAATAGTCTGCCTGATATGTTTTTTTATTGCAGCATCTGTAACATTACGAGTATAGCAGTCTGCAATGTTTAGTGAATAATGATAAAGATGTTTCGTCTCTGAAATATAAAAATGGGTACGCTATGCTACGCTTGTCAAATGAATTCTGCTTCTCTTTGGCCTCTTGGTATTGCTGGCATAACAACAGCAATGATTTAGGATAATGATTAAATAAAATATTATAAATTCATCCTTTCTGAATTGAATGAGGGTAACTAAATCGGACATTGGTATAATGGCCCGGGAGACCTGGGTTCAATCCCAGGTTGAGTCATACCAAAGACTCAAACAATGTTACTTGATGCTACTTTGCTTAACACTGAGCATTATAAGGTAAGGATCAAGGGTAAAGTGGAGCAATCCAAGGAAAGGAGTTGCGCCCTCCCCTACACTCCCTACACAGTTGCTATCGAAAAGGGAGCCTTCGGGTCACCCTCGACAACAGTCACCAATTTTACTTACTTAAACCTGTGGAATATAGTCTTGCTGTCTTGTTTATTGATTATATTCTTAACTGTTTTGGATGAACGTGTAATGATTTGAATTCTTTATGGGACATTTCATTCAATGTGTATGTGTATATATATATATATATATATATAAATCTTCTTTGACCTATTTGAATGTAATATTCTGAACAATCCACATGACAAGAAATACGCCTTAGACGACTTGATTAAAAATCTATTTCTGTATGTTAAAGAAAAATAAAAGAAATCCCAACTTTCTTCTTCTTTTCAAATAGAAAGTTTTCCTTGTTTTTTTTTTATCCTGTTTTTCCTAATTTTCATTTCTAATTAGCATCAGGGTGGGGGAAAAGCATGTTTAGGGATTTTTTTGTCTTTTTTTTTTTTTTTTAAGCTGTCTCTGTTCCATTTCTTATTCTTTTAAGCCAAACTTTTTTTAACCATAAAAGTTTTTTTATTTGTGCTTTTCTTTTTCTTTATTAATTAGCCAAATAACATGTCAGTATTTTTAAAGGGGAAGTGTGAATATATATATATATATATATATATATATACATGTGTGTGTGTATGTATGTATGTGTGTTTTTTTTCTTTTTTCCTGATTGTTTTGCAAGTTGTGTGTGTATATATATATATATATATATATATGTGTGTGTGTGTGTGTGTGTTTGTTTGTTTCTTATTTATTGTTTTGTTGTGTGTATATGTATGTGTGTTTTTTTTTTGCGGATTGTTTTGCTAGTCATCTGTGTGTGTATGTGTATATATATATATATATGTGTTTGTGTTTCTTATTTATTGTTTTGTTGTGTGTGTATATGTGTGTTTTTTTTCCGATTGTTTTGCTCGTTGTGTATGTGTGTGTGTGTGTATATATATATATATATATATGTTTGTGTGTGTTTCTTATTCATTGTTTTGTTGTGTATATGTGTGTGTATATATATATATATATATATATATATATATATATATATATGTGTGTGTGTGTGTGTTTCATACTTATTATTTTGTTAGTGTCATGTGTAATATACAGTTACGGGCGTAGAGATCAGAGCAATGTTAAGAAAAACTCTGAATGCAAAATAACTTTTTTATTTTAAATCTTCATAGAAGATTTTATCAAGTAAAAATAAGGATATAAAGGTAAATTATATAATTCCAAAATATAAACCTCAATAAACTTATTTTGATTAAGTCATAGGAATAATTATATAACATTTGAAAAAAATAGATGATCAAAAACATTAGAACGATTAAATAAATCCATAAAATCTAATAATTATTTTGTATCATTAAAATATTTTTCGGGAAAGATTATAAAATAGGTTATTTTCTTAAATTACACTGACTCTTGCATTGTAAACATGGCAAAAAAAAATGTATGACATCACTGGAACTTAAAAAAAACTGATGGTCAAATTACCTAATGAAGATAAACTTTCGATTGGGGATATTTCAAAGACTGAGCGGGAATCTAAAAGTTTTATTCATAGTGTTTTATGAAAACTTGAGGGAATTGGGTCATGTGAAACCAAGAAACCTCCTGGAAGGCCTAGGGAAACTACTGCAAGGGAAGGCAGATGGATTGGTTATAAATCAAAAAAAGGATTGATTTGAGACCGCAACCGCTAAAAGAGCGAATGCTAACCTTGGCATTAAAATATCAAGGCACATTATTTCCCAAAGACTTAATGAAATCAATTTAAACAGTCGAGTTGGTTCTACGAAGCCTTACATTTCTGAAAAGAACAAAATGAGCTGATTGAAATTTGCCACGGAACATGTCACATGGACTGAAGAACAGTGGGATTTTGTTCATTTCAGCAATGAGTCAAAGTTTAGCCTGTTCAGTTATGACAGAAGGTTCGTTCAATGCAGTCCTAAGGAACAATATTTGCCTCAGTCTACTAAAAGCAGTGTTAAATTTGGAGGAGGAAGTGTGATGGTGTTTGGCATGATTTCTGTGGTGGTATGGGACCTCTTGTCAGGCTGCATGGTAAAATTAACGCAACTATATACAAAGTGATAGTTAAAAAAACATGTTGTACTTAATTTGAGAACTGGAATTAATCAACCAGCTGTATTTATGCAAGATAAAATTCCATGTCACTCGGTGAAGTCTGTTAAGACATTTCTTTCTGAGGAGGATGTTATTGTTATGGAGTGGCCTATTTAAAGCCCAGACATTAATCCTATTGAGAATGTTTGGAAGTTACTAAATGAAAGCGGTAAGGAAAAGAATCCAAGAAACGTCAAAGAACTATGAACTGAATTATTTGAAATAGAACTGTTTTTTGACATTGAAACTGTATTTACACTAAACTGAATTGTTTAACATAGAACTGTTTTTGACATTTAACTAACAGCATACTTATGTTAGATTATTTGATTAAACTGAATAGCTAGAAATAGAATTGTTTTTCACCCTTAAACTGTACTTATGCTAAACTAAATAGTTTGAAATTGAAATGTTTTTGACATTGAAACTGTACTTACTCTGA
>OY757941.1:3637912-3697912 GCA_963585895.1 Sepioteuthis lessoniana | reverse complement strand
CGTGTGAAGACGGGGCAGGTTGGCACTTGATCCCCTACAGAATAAGTCCTGTTCAGAGTTCTTCTCTCAGGCAGATAAGAACTGGCATATTACGTGAGGGAATAATTTAGGACCAGACTGACCGCCGCTGGCAAGGGGTTCCAAATTTCACACTATCACACACCCACCAGGTCGCTTTCTTCTTTCCCCGAGATAATGGAAGAAAATGAGCCTATAGGTTTTAGTCGTAATAATATTAATATTGTGGTAGTCGGCAACTCCGGTTTCCCGTGTGATACTTTAGGAATTAATAGGACAGTTCTAAGCAAGATAACATAAGGCGAATAGAAGCTGAAAGGAAAGCATGAAATAATAACATAGACCACATGGTAAAATGAAAATACATAGGTTCTTTACTACGGTTATATATATATATACGTTCAAAGTGTCAAAAACATATAATAGGATAGTCCATGAATATAAATGTCTTTTCTTGGCTTTTATCCTTCTTCAAATTGAGAGAGAGAGTGGTAAACAAAATTTGGGTGTAAAGGAAAAATGTCCCAAAGTTACTTATCTTATTTTTTTGATTCTCTAGTGGAACTAGAGAATTTTTCTTCTTTCACGGGCTAATAGACTTTGTACTGTTTTTAATACTGGCTTGAAGGACTTGGGGTCCTTCGTGTCTCAGTTAGTCTTTTTGTCTTTAGCCCGGAGTAAAATGGCTATCGTCCGTCTGCCACGAGACTTGCTCAAAAACTACCTTACTACCGCTGAGGGGAAGGGAACCCCACTTCCGTTTGGGGTCCCCGCCAATCATTTGGCTTCTCTCTCTTTCCCCTTCCGATGTCCGGCGACCCAAGGTCACTTAAGTGCGAACATCTGCGTGACCCATATTCTTTCCTAACTGTCACTTTTTGACTGCTTGATACTCTTTCAATACAGGAGGATAGTATCAGTCCTACCTCTTCGTCTCCGTGAGCCATCACATGACATTCATATTCCATGAGAGTATCTTGGTCAGCTAAATAACTTTTCAGCTCACCCTTGTTCCTCATCAAATTGGTGCACAAAGAATGTAGGTTACCAAAAGACATTAACAAAATCAAAACAAAAAAATGATTAAGTCTATCAATTCAGTAAAAACTAAAAAATCCACATGCTTCTTTCCTTTGTCAAATATTAATCTAATTTCTGTGGAGTAGTTGATAACCCTATAGGGAAACATACTTGACAACTGACCATTCTATGAAAACAATATTTTCTCTTTATTTGTTTAATTATTCAAAACAAATATCTTTGGGTGAAAGAGGCGACCAAATTACAAGCAAAAGATTAAAAATTGAAATATTGCACAAATGAAAAGAAACAAATGACTCAAAAGAGAATAAAACTTGATATTAAATGGAAGAAGAAAAAAAGATTTGATCAAAGTTAGACATAGCCAAAAATAGTGAATCTCTCTCACACACATGCACAGCTATATATATTTATATGTGTGTGTGTGTGTGTGTGTGTTTACATATATATATATATATATATATAAGCTGCAAGATTATGGAGTTTAAAATATGTATATTTTGGCAGCATTTTTTCATTGATACATATTTGATTGAACATAATATACATTTTTTTGTCTACATATTTTTTTTTGTTAAACCTTTCGAATTGCCGTATTGATCTTATGATATTTGGCGGGAATTGGATGATAAACCTTCCATAATTAGTTATTTCCCAAGTGCTTTCTGCCCAACTTGGGGCCATCATCAGGGGAGGATGTATTACAAAAGTGATGTAACTTTTGTATGTACATTACTATTTTGTAAGAATGAGCGTTTGTACAGTTTCATTGTGTAGCGTTTACTTTTCGAATGTGTTTCTATAAATAGCGTCAGTAGCTAAAGACATTTAAGTACATTAGCACCGGTTTCAAAATTAATTCTATTAAGTTTGGGTTGTATGTTCTTAATATGTAGTGCCTTGAGAATCTAGTTTTTGCTTGTGATTTTGATCTAATATTGTTGTGTTTTCAGTAAGAATTTTCTGTAATTCTGTTGTTGGGCATTAATGTTTTTTTAAATTTTGTGTTATGGAACTTGTGTCAGACAGGTGCATTGTAAGTCTTCTCAATAGGGTAGTCAAGGTTAAACCAACATATATTATTTTCAGAGATACCATCTCCTAAAGGACATTTAAATTGATATATAATGTTGTTTTTTTGCAAAACTCCAGTCAAGAGAGAGGAATTATTTTTAATGATTAAGTTGGAGATTTTAGATTTATTATAGTATATAATAAGTTTTATTTTTTTCATTTAGATCAGTGGGGAGTATTTTTCTATGAATCAATGTTTTTAATATCTTTTCATCTGATTTATAATTGTAGTGCATTTGGTTGCGGTAAAAAGTTTAATAAATGTTTGTTGACTGGGTGGAGTGCTACAGTGTTTATTTTGTTGGTTAACATTTTTAATTTGTTCATCAACAATATAGTTAGGAAACCTATTATTGATGAGAGCCTGTTTTATGTTTTCTATCTCTTTATAAAATATTGTTTTGGAGGAGGAAATCCGTTTGGCACAGGATATCAGTTTATTTATGATTGCTTTTTTTATATCTGAAGGGGCATTCACTTTTAAAGTTGAGGGTACAGGAGTTATTACTAGAGGGTTTTTTGTAAGTAGAGGTTGTGAAGTTATTATTATTGTTAGTATCAATGAGAACATCTAAAAAGGAAATTTTATTGTTTTTGTTTAGTTCATGAGTAAAGCTAAGAACTGAATTTTTTTCAAGGTATCTTGTAGTATGTTGATTTCGTTAATATTGTTAGCAAGAATAAGTATATCGTCAACATATCTTAGATATATTGGAGGTTTTTAATGCTATTAATTAATTTATTTTCGAGGTTGGGCATGTAGAAATTACTGAAGATTGGGCCCAAGACAGAACCCATAGATACCCCATCTGTCTGAACAAAAATGTTACCAAGATCATATTTTATATATATATATATATATATATATATATATATATATATATATATAAATGGTATTGGGTATTCAATAACTTACAAGGGTTGAAATGCCATAAACACAGTCAATAAAACATGATTAATATTAAATTGAATTATGATTACTTGATAGCACTACTTGAAACCATTTAACTGCAACAAACCAATGAATTCTGGCTTGTTTAAAATATTACCTACCAACTATTTGTTTGCATATCATATGTATTTAATATAAGCAATATTTGACATTAAATAATCCACAAGGGTTGATATGCGATAAAATTCAACCAATCTTGGTCATCATTGATTCTTAGACTCATCTTTTTTTTTTTTTTTTTTTTACATGATTTACTCTGCCAAACATGGAATCTTTTCGGCTGTACAAATTTTCACATCTGGTACTTGACAACTGACCATTCTATGAAAACAATATTTTCTCTTTATTTGTTTAATTATTCAAAACAAATATCTTTGGGTGAAAGTGGCAACCAAATTACAAGCAAAAGATTAAAAATTGAAATATTGCACAAATGAAAAGAAACAAATGACTCAAAAGAGAATAAAACTTGATATTAAATGGAAGAAGAAAAAAAGATTTGATCAAAGTTAGACATAGCCAAAAACAGTGAATATGGTGGTGGTTAGTTATTGATGTGAAGAAGAAAAAGAAGCAGTAGTTCCAGTCATTATTGGAGTCTAGAAGGCCATTTGTTACTTTCTAAATTTTGGTTTGGTTTGGTTTGATGGCATATGAAATATTGTAGGTTATTTAATGTCAAACCTTGTTTATACATATATATATATTAGATATATATGATTTGTGAACATAAGTCAGCAAAGTTAAATAATTTGAAGTATGTTTTGTATATCACGAACAATTTAATCAAACATCAGTCATTTATTTGCACACAGTTAAATGATGTAACAAATTCTACTTCAAGCAATGCAGTTTAGCATAAATCAGTTGTTTGCACTCAGTTTAAATGTCAAACAGTTCTATTTGACCCATAGATAGGACTCTATCAGGTGCTACCATACTGTGCCAGAGTAGACCTTGGAGCAATGACAAGGAAGGGCTACTCTGCATTCCCCAACGCTCTTGCATTACTGGAGTCTCATCATCAGATTCTTTAAGGCCATATCCAGGACACTCGTTGGGGGGATCTTACTCTTGTGCAGAGAAGTAGTCTGTGTATTCTACAGCCCCAGCCGACTGAGCTTCTAAATTTTGTATTCGAAATGAAAAGAATAGAATTTAAAGAAAGATGAGCCTTTTATATCTTCAATGTCTCATCAATCAAACCCTCAAGTAAAACTGACTTTAAATTCTTCATTTTCTTTTCAATTTGAGCTATCTGAAGGTAAGAACATTTCGATGTCCAACTATCTGATAACCCTTTAACCCGGTACATGCACTTACCTGGGGAAAGCGTTTTGGTTAGGTGTGTGTGTGGATTTCAATCCCCTTTGGGCAGAGTAGGAGATGAGGCTGTCAGGGAAGTTGAAAAGCAATGATGATGCTAGTTTTCAAGCTTTTAACCCTTTGATGGCAATAATTCATCACTGGCGAAAAATCGAAAAGCTGCAAATGTTCTTAAAGACATTTTACCGTTAAGAGATTATTTTAAATATAGGATTTGAAAAGTGCTTAAAAAAAAATATACTTACCTGTATATATGAAGGTGTATTACCTTCGGGGCCCGTGACGCAGCGGATAGAGGCGTTGAGTCTCTTCCGTTTCAGGTGAGCATTGTCAGAAGATAGCGGTTTCAAATCCTTCCCAAGCCGGCCAGAGGTTTACTTGGTCAAAAACGTGGTGCGATAGACAACAACTATGGAAGGCAGTAATTAATTACTGGGGATACGGTTACAAGACTCAGCATTCCTATCCGAGGTCGAGGTAAAAATCACCTGAAGAAGGCCAGAGGTGAAATTTGGCCGAAACGTAGTGAAAGAAGAAACAACAGAAAAGTCCGCAATAAATAAAAATTAATTCTCAGATTAAGAAACCTCATCTCAAAATGATTCCAATTTAAAGACGAGTACAAAAATTAATTAACAAATAAATAGTTAAATTTATTTAAATATTATCATAAAAAATCTAACCATTTTATTTCCCATGGCTACACCTCTCATCATCATCTTGTCATGCCATCGGCATAGATATCCCTGACCCTTTCTTGCCACCCCTCCGTATCATTCATCACTTCCAGCAGATCCTCAGGGCTACATCCCGTATCCTCACAGAGCTGCTGTATGTAGGTTCGAGCTGGTCATCCTGCTTTTGCTTGGCCATGTGACGGGGTCCATAGTAGTACATCACTTATGAGCTCGTCCCTACTTCTCCAGCAGTGTCCTGCATGTCTGGTTTGTCTAATTTGGATAGTTTTGGTGATGGGTGGCAGGTAACCGTACAGCTGCTGCTTTGTGGGGTGTTGCCTCCAGGACCTGTTCAATATTGCTCGCTGAATTCTTTTGTAGTTGCCGTCAAGCTTTTTCTCCAGCCGTTTAGTTTGCATGTTTCATTTTATTGGTCAGGTCTGACTTCCATATGACCGATAGCCTATTGATAGGTGTCCATGCTTTTGTTAGTCGCATGTTGATGTCTGTCTTGGTTGATGAGACACTGCTTCCCAAGGCAAATTTTTGATTCCATGTTTAAAGAAATCAGGTATTGCCCCTCCCCACCAAAAAAATTTGAAAGATGGTTTCAACTTCTTTGTTTCTGCATATTCTACCAGTTATTTTATTTAATGTTAGGGCATTCAGAAAGTAATTACATTTTACCTGAAATGATATATACAATTTTTATATCCTTTCTGGTATAAAATAATTTCTTTCTGACTACCACCGGGTCATTGGTCTAGTAGATACTATTTACCAACCCCTCCGCTCGGGCAGGATATGACACAAGGTCAATTTTTAAGCGGAGTTTAACAGGTTTTGAATTCAGAGTTTTCCTTCTCCTAGACTAGTTGCCTCACCAAGGCTGAAGAACCTAGTCCGTCCTACTATTTACCCATAGCTGGAGGGAGAATAAGGGGGTTCCTACCTTTCCCAAGGGTATTTGTCCGAAAGTGAACATAATAGCGCGACTGGAATACGAACTCGCGTACTACGATTCCGCAGTTCATCGCTTTAACCATTACACCACGAGTACACCCCCTCATTGGTCTAGTAGGTAGAGTGTTTGCCAATGGTCCGGCAGACCTTGGTTCAATCCCAGGTCGTGTCATACCAAAGACTTTAAAAATGGTACTTGATACCTCCTTGCTTAACACTCAGCAATATAAGGTACATATCAAGGGTAAAGTGGAGCAATCCAGGGAAAGGAGTAGCACCCTCCCCTACACTTCTGTGTAGTAGCTATTGAAAAGGGAGCCCTCTGGTCGCCTTCGACTATAGTCACCAACTTCACTTTACTTTACTACCATTATATATTTTTATATATATATACTATTCATTTACATTTTAGTAATTTTTGTTTGAGCTCTGTAGCTGATTTTTTGAACACTGAGGCCACAAGAATTATAATAAGCAATTAGACATCAAACTAGGACCGTTTAGTCAAGAAGACATGGTACTGAGAAAAATAAAAATAGAACAGCAGCAGGGCTTGATGAAATACCTCCAGAAGTATAGAAGACCAGACAATTTGTCGACATACTGCTCTGACACTTGTCATGCCGTATATAATCAAAACCCTATTGACAGATGGATGAAGGGATGCATCCTCCTCTTCCCTAAAAAGGGAGACCTCGGATTAGCCAAAAACTACAGAGGTATAACACTTACATCCATAGCAGCCAAAATATACCTTGTCCTACTACACAACCGCATTGAACTCAAAATTGAGAACATACTTTGGAAAAACTTAAATGGCTTTCGGGGATATAGATCCACGACGTCACAAATTTTGACTATCTGTCAAATTCTTGAAGGTGTATGTACAAAAAATCTATAGGCCACAATATTATCTGGCAACTTTACCAAGGCCTTTGACTCTATTCACAGAGGAAAGATGGAGCAAATTCTACTTAGAACATCTATTGATAAAATCATAGAAAATGGTTTCAAACTAACAAAAGAAAGAAGCAGAAGGTACCCTGCAAAAACAATTACCAATGCTGACTACGCTGATGATATAGTGCTTCTGGCAAATGTACCTGCCCAAGCTGAAACCCTGCTACATAGTCTGGAACGAGCCGCTGCAGGCATTGGCCTCCATGTCAATGCACACAAGACGGAATATATGTGCTTTAATCAAATAGATGACATCTCCACACTAAACGGTAGCTCTCTGAAACTAGTTGACAAGTTCTCCTACATAAGAAGCAGTGTCTCATCAACTGAGACAGACATCAACATGCAACTAGCAAAGGCATGGACAGCTATCAATAGGCTATCGGTCATATGCAAGTCAGAAATGACCGATAAAATGAAATGCAGTTTCTTCTAAGCAGCGGTTGTGTTGATACTGTTGTATGGATGCACTACATGGATGCTAACTAAACATCTGGAGAAAAAGTTTGACGGCAACAAACAAGAATGCGGTGAGCAATATTGAACCAGTCCTGGAGGCAGTACCCCAAAAAGCAACAGCTATAAAGCCACCTACCACCCATCACGAAAACTATCAAAGTTAAATGAACCAGAGATGAGGGCCACTGCTGGAGAAGTAGGGACGAGCTCATAAGTGATGTACTCTTGTGAACCTCTTCACATGGACGAGGAAAGGCAAGACGACCAGCTCGAACCTACATAGTGCAGCTCTGTGCCGATACGAGATGTAGCCCTGAAGACCTGCCGGAAGCAATGGAGGGTAGGGAGGTGAGGGATATCCGTGCTGATGGCGTGACATGATGATGATTATATATATATATATATATATATATTATATGATGGCCTTGTTGATTTCATGCTGAAGGTCCAACCTGTTCAATTAAAAAATGTAAACCATACAACTACAATGGTGATTCTCCTGCTTATATAAAAACAAAGATTAAGTTTTAGGTTTGAGCCGATAACAAGAATACTGCAAATATTCTCTGAAACAATACTACGTAGATTTTGATTTTAAAGTTTTCCTTTTATATATATATATATATATATATATATATATATATATATATATATATATATATAAGCATGTTCTGTTGAAGATAGCGGAGTATTTTCTTTTTAATGTATTTAAGTGAAGACGTTCATGTCTTATTTTCCTTATCTCTGGGTCGAGGTTGTTTGTATACTTATGTATATATATTCTTTTTATTTTTATATAAAAAATATTTTGGCTTTGCACGTGAATTTTGATGTAATTTTGATCCCAAATTAATTAGACAGTTGATAGCCGTTGGCATTGAGCACTCAAGTTGGATACTCCTACCCCTTGGATTTTTCCTCAGGTTATATATATATATATGTGTGTGTTTATATGTGTATTCATTTGTGTGTGTATATATATATATATATACACACACACACATATACATTCACGTGTGTGTGTGTATATGTATATATATATATAGAGAGAGAGAGAGAGAGAGGACACTCATAATAACTTACAGTGCAAGTTGAGTTTAAACAGCGTGTAACGTTCACTTTTGGACTAATGCCCTTGAAAAAGGTAGGAACTCCTTTACCATCACCCCAGCTCCGGGTTAAATAGTATCACTGCTGTTCTTCTGCATTGATAGCTCTGGCATTAGGTAACCCGCAAAGGTTGATATGCCATTGAATCCAGGAAACCGAAGCTATAATTGCAACTGTAGCTGATAACAGACTTGTCAAGAATTTTTCTTGGATCCGACCAAATTGCAGACTGAATCTTTGCACTTTTCTGCTTATAATTTGCTTGTGCTGGAAAACACTTTTTGTGTATTTTTTTTTTCTTTCTTTCTTGAATATTCCAATCCATCACTGATGTTTGCTTATATCTCTGTAAGTCATGGATGGATAACCATTTTACTTTCCCCTGTCGTGAACATAAAGTAACGTTTTTCATAATAGGTTAGCATCACTCTCTTATCAACTGCAATTTGCTGCGGAAATGTCTCTCTTATGTGCTTTGCACTTACATAATACAAAAACTGTCCGTTGTCGTGGAAATAAGAGGATGTTAGGATGAGATTGTTGTTTAGCGTTATTTTTGATAGGAAAAAAGCCCCAAAAAACAATTGGCAGAGGAAGAAGCCATGATTAGTGTGTATGTGTGTGTATATAGGGGGTGGGGTTAACACCATTAACCCTCTAACTATTTTTGTTTTTTATTCCAATTGGAAGAGAAGGAACATCTGTTTTAGTCAGATTTTTAACAAATTCTTTTTTCTTTTCTCTTTTTTATTTCTCTTTTTTTCTTTTTATTTTTCATCTCTTTTTTTTTTCTTTTCATTCCTTCCATTCTTGTTGTTTTTTTTTCTTTTTCTTTTCTTTTTGCTTTTAATTTTTTCCATTTTTCTTTTTATTTCTTTTTGGTTTTTCTTTCATTTTCTTTTTCTTTTCTTCCTTTTTCTTTTTCATTTCTTTTTCTTTTTCATTCTTATTTCTTTTACTTTCCTTTTTCATTTCTTTTTATTTCCTTCATTTTTATTTTTCTTTCTTTTTATTTATTTATTTATTTTTTTTAAAATTTTTATTCATTATCTTATCTTTATTTCTTCTTCATTTTTTTCTCCCTTTTTTTTCCTTTTTCCTTTTTTATTTATTTTTTTTTAAATTTATATTTTAATCAATTTTTTTTTTATTTAAATTTTTTATTTTTTTATTTATGTAATTGTTAATTACTTAATTCATTTTTTTATTTGCTTGTCTAAATTTTTGAAAACCCCTTTTTTTGACAACTTAATTGTTTGATACTTTTACATTGCCCAGTCGGCTGGGACTATAGAATACACCGACTGCACCTCTGCAGAGGGGTAAGACCATACCAACGAGTGTCCTGATATATGACACTAAACAATCTGATGGTGAGGTTCCAGCAATGCTGGAGCTTTAGAAAACGCAGAGTACCCCTTCATTGCCATCACTCCCAGGTCTACTCTGGCCCAGAGTGGTAGCACCTGATAAGGGTCCCATCTATGGGTTAAATCGAACTAAACAATGTACTGAGTTACTTGAAATAGAACTGTTTTGACATTTAACTGTGTGTGGACAAAAACTATACTTAGAATTGTTTGACTAAACTGAATTGTTTGAAATAGAAATGTTTTTGAGACTTGAAATACATACGCATGCTAAACTGAATTGTTTGAAATAGAACTGTTTATTTGTATAAAAATGGAATTGGTGTTAAATAACCCACAAAGGTTGACATGCCATAAAACCCAACCAACCAATCTTTTCTTTTACATTTTCTGTTTTGTGTAAAATTTTTCCATTTAAAAAATTTTTTTTTTTTTAAGATCCTGTTTTGATTTTTGTTTTTGATTTTTAATATTTCCTCATCAAACATCGCTTACATTTTTTTCTGTTTGTTTATTTTTTTTTCTTTAACATAAAATTTAAACAAAAAATGCACTTCTTTAAGTTGGATTAAAACAAAATACCTTGGTTGGTTGGTTGGTTTCTTAGTTTGTTGGTTAGCTGTCTGGTTGGTTGGCTGCATAGTTAGTTAGTTAGTTAGTTAGTTGGGTGATTGAGTGAGTGCCTGGTTGGTTGGTTTGTTGGTTTTACTGCAAGAGCTCAAGTGGTAGTACCTGTCTATTGAGCTGACCAATCTTTGTGGGAATTTTTTGTATTAAATATGAATACTTAAATGAGTTTTCTAGACATGACATTAAAAGATCTGGTGGTGAGGCTCCTGTAATGCTAGAGCTTTAGGGAATATTGAGTACTCCTTCAGTAACATTGCTCCCAGATTCATTCTTACCCAGAGTGATATGGGTCAAGTAGAACTGTTTGACATTTAAACTGAGTGCAAACAAATAACTTACGCTAAACTGAATTGTTTGAAATTAAACTGCTTGATCATTTAACTGTGTGTGAACAAATGACTAATATTTAATTGAATTGTTAGTGATAGAGATCAATACTTGCAACCATTTAATTTTTATCATTAAGGGTTTTCAGACTATTGTCTTCATCTTTATTATTATTTCCACAACGTTTCAGCCGATATATCTTCTGGCCTTCTTCAGGTGTTTGTCAAACTCAGGAACCTTCATGGAACTTTGAACTACATCCTTTATTGAATCCACGGGGGTCGCCTGTTCTGATTCCGTTAGCTATAACTGGGTACAAGTGTTAAGCATTCCTGTATTGTTACTCACCTACAGTCAGGATTGAACCTGCAACCTCCAGATGATTGTCTCCTTAGAAGCTTAGGAGGGAACCAACGCCTATAACTGTTACCCCATGTGTCCATTTAATTGTTAGAAATAGAACAATAGTTGATACACCAGCTAAACCAAATCATATATATTTAATATGTATATATAAAGAGGATTTGGCATTAAATAATCTCCAAGGGTGGATATGCCATAAAACCAAACCAAATCATATATATATTTAATATATATATGTAAAGAGAATTTGGCACTGAATAACTTACAGTGGTTGATATGCCATAAAACCAAACCAAAAAATAAAACTCATGGCAAGGTTCCAGTCCAGGAGATCTGAGGAGTGTGGAGCAACTTTTCATTGTCATTACTCCCAGGTCCACTCTGACTTAGAGTGGTAGTATCTATGGATCTAAAGATCTGTTTAAAAATTATTCATATTTGATAGGAATACTTGTTACCATATAGCCCAGTCAGCCAAGGCTGTAGAATACACCTAGTGAACAGTCTGCAGACGGATAAGACATCTTCTCCAATAAGTGTCCTGGATATGACATTAAAACATCTGATGGTGAAGCTTTAGTCCTGGATATTTGGAGAATGTGGAGTACCCCTTCATTACCATTACTCTCAGGTCCACTTTGACCTAGTGATTGTACTTGTTAGGGTCCTATACATGGGTCAAATAGAAATGTTTGGCTCTTTTACTGTGTGCTAACAAATGATTGATGTTGAATTGTTAGTGTTACTTGGCAATAATTGGAACCATTTAACTGTGTGCAAACAAATACGAAATGTTAAATAGGATTATTAGTGTTGAATCGCAATACTTGAAATCCTTCAACTTTGTGCAAAAATAGTTATTAGTATTATGTTGTAATACTTGGAACTCTTTAACTGTGTACCTCAATTGAATTGTTGCTATGGTACCTACCTTAGGGACTATAATGAACTCTTCCTATTACGATGAAGACTGTTAATTTATTGTTATGGACTATAATGAACTCTTCCTATTATGATGAAGACTGTTAATTTATTGTTATGGACTATAATGAACTCTTCCTATTATGATGAAGACTGTTAATTTATTGTTATGGACCATAATGAACTCTTCCTATTACGATGAGGACTTAATTTATTGTTATGGACTATAATGAACTCTTCTTATTACTATGAATACACGGAGAATATTCATCGCGGTGTTAAGTTAACTCCAGCCTAACATTTTGGCAGTCAGACTGATATTCGACACTCATTTACCTATGCTGTATTTAGACTTTCATTCAATATAATTGTTTCAGGTTATCCCGAGTTTGTATCTTTCTTTCGGACTGTTTACTGGTCCATAATAATTATTGCTATTACATAGAAATGCTTGCAACCATTTGACTGTGCAAATGAATGAAGAGTGTTGAATAGAATAATGAGTGTGAAATAGCAATACTTGTAACCACTTCACTGTGTGCAAACAATAAATAACACTCGTGACCATTTGATAGTGTGAAAAGAAATCAGTTTGGTTTTATAAAAAAAATACAGTTACCTACAAACTATTCACTTGAAAACCACATAATATATGTATAAAGAAGATTTAACTTTAAATAATCATCTAGGGTTGATATGCCATTAAACCAAATATCCTAACCTAATATACTTGTGAAAGGTATGAACCTCCTTCAGTTGAATAGTTCTGCTATTCTTTTGCCCAGTCAGCTAGAGCTCCAGAATGCACCAACTGTTTCTCTGTAGAAGGTTTAGACCCCCCCCCGCACCTAAACGAGCGTCCTGGATATGACACTAAACAATCTGATGGTTAGCTTCCAATAATGCTGGAGCTTTGGGGAATGCGGAGTACCCCTTCATTGCCATCACCTCCAGGTCCACTCTGGCCCAGAGTGGTAGCACCTGATAGGGTCCTATCTAGGGTCGAATAGAACTAAACTGCATACTTATGCTAAACTGAATTGTTTGAAATAGAACTGTTTTGACATTTAACTGTTTGTAAACAAAAACTATACTTATACTAAACTGAATTATTTGAAATTTGTTTTGGCATTAAATGACCCGAAAAGGGTTGATACGCCTTAAAACAACTATCCAATCCTCTGTTCTTCTGTGAGCAGGACCTTTGCTTTAAATCACCCACAAAAGTTGATATGCCATTAGACAAAGAAACTAAGCTGAACCAGAACTGGAGCCACACTGATGTAATTTCATGTCACACCCAGGACACTCTACAGGACTAAAAGAAAGAAATGGATCAGCAAATATTAGCTATTGTTGAAGAATTTTCTTCTCCAAGAAGAACCACAGCAAAATAGTTTTTATTGGAATAAGACAATTTATTCCTGTTAAAATTTTTGCCTCTGGGTTCCATACCCATGCAAATGGTGCGTAATTTGGAATTTTGTTCATTTCATTTTACTTCTATCTATTCACATATATTTCTCTCCTATCAGAAACATTTTTTGGTAATTACCAATTCTTGCAGTGTCAAGTCTGCTAGTTATTTACAGTTAATGTCAATATTCCATGATTGCTTTCAGAAGGCGTAAATCGTCTTAAAATTGGCCATAAAATCAACTTCTTCGAAAAGATATTTGACAATTTCAGTATTCAAAAAAAAAAAAAAAAAGCCAAAAGAAAAGTGTGGGGAAAAAAAAAATGTTTGTTAACTCACTATTTGAACAATACATGTGTTGAGAAGGAGGAAAAAATAAACTAGGAAATTGTCTTCGGCAATTGAAAATTTTGGATATTCCCTTTCAGTGGAACTTTCATTCAGATCAAGTGCTTTAATATCCATAAAAAGTTATCAATCGACATCTAGAATTTTTATTTATCTATATATATTTTTATTTATTTCCTGCAAATGCGTTACTATTTTCACCTGCCCGCCTGCTTTTCATACAAGTTACTGTATCTAGTTCAGTTTCAGGAAGGTGGGTACTGCTACTCTAAGTTGGATGGTCGCAATAGATACATATGAAAAGATTGACACACACGCACACATATATATATATATATATATATACACACACACACAAGGTCTTCAGAAGATGATTTTGTGTTGTACATTTTCATTGTTAGATTTATTTCCAGTTTTTCCCATATATATATATATATATATATATATATATATATATATATATATATATATTCCTTTATCAGCCATAAAGTAAGTAAAGTTGGCGACTGTAGGTAACATGAAGGCTCCCCTTTCAATAGCTACTACACCGGGGTGTAGGGGAGGGCGCTACTCCTTTCCCTGGATTGCTTCTCTTTACCCTTGATCCTTAACTTATAATGCTAAGAGTTAAGAAAGGTGGTATCAAGTACCATTTTTTAAGTCTTTGGTATGACTCAACCTGGAATTGAACCCCGGACCATTGGTGAACACTCTACCCACTTGGCCAACAGGCCAAAATGAGCTTTTATTTCATTCTAGGTCGCTCATACTTCTTCTCCTTGTTGGTTTGAATTGTTTGACAATTTTGTCTTCTTATTATCATGAATCTCTTTTGATTAGTCATTTCCAGTTACTGGGATACCACTCAACAACTGCATGTCAGTGAACCTTGTGATGTGTCTGACCCTGTGGAACTTCTGCTTTTCCTACATCGTGATCACATCATTCTCATTTCTCAGTGTTCTTTTGAATACTCTCACACTACAATGTATATTACAAATAATTTAGTCTGATATAGTTATAAATAAAATCTGCTCAATATCAGTTATAGAACATTATTATAACTAATAATATAAATAAAGTTGGCAACTATCATCATCATCATGTCGCGCTGGTAGCACGGATATCCCTGACCCTCTCTCGCCACTCCTCCCTATCGTTCATCGTCCTAGGCAGGTCTTCAGGACTACATCCCGTATCCTCTCATAGCTGCTGAATGTATGTTCGTGCTGGTCGTCCTGCTTTTGCACGGCCATGTGTGGGGGTCCATAAGAATACATCTCTTATGAGTTTGTCCCTGCTTCTCCAGCAGTGTCCTGCGGCAACTATAGTTGAGGGCAACCCAAAGGGTCCCTTTTCAATAGCTACAACACTGGGGTGTCAGAGAGGGCACTTCTCCTTTCCCTGGATTGGACCACTTTACTCTTGATCTTAACCATATAATACTGACTGTTAAGCAAGGAGGCATCAAATACCATTTTTGGAGTCTTTGGCATGACTCGTTCTGGGCTGGAACCCTGGTCTTCTGGGCCATTGACAAATACTCTATCTTTGGGCCAGTGTCCACTAATAATGTACTTGCCCAGTCAGCTGGGGCTGTAGAATACATCAACTGCTTCTCTGTAGAGGGATAAGACTCCACCCCCAATGAGTGTCCTGGATATGACACTAAACAATCTGATGGTGAGGTTCCAGTAATGTTGGAGCTTTGGGAATGTGGAGTACCCCTTTATTGCCATTGCTCCCAGGTCCACTCTGGTCTGGAGTAGTTGCACCTGATAAGGGTCATATCTATGGGTTAAATAAAACTAAACTGTCCTTCCTTCACTATACTGATTTTTGCATTTAAACTGCCTATTTATGCTAAGCTCAATTTTTAAAAATAGAACTGCATACTTATGTTGAACTGAATTGCTCAAAATAGAACTGTTTTGACGTCTAAACTATGTATTTATGCTAAACTGAATTATCTGGAATAAAACTGTTTTGACATTTAACTATGTGTATTGCCCAGTTGGCTGGGGCTGTAGAATACACCGACTGTACCTCTGCAGAGATGTAAGCCCACCCACCATAAGTGTCCTGGATATGACAGTAAACAATCTGATGGTGAGGTTCCAGTAATGCTGGGGTTTCGGGGAATATTGAGCACCTTTTCATTACTATTGCTCCCAGGCCCACTCTGGCCCAGCGTGGTAGCACCTGATAGGGCCCTATCTATGGGTTAAATAGAACTAATCGCATACTTATGCTAAACTGAAAAGCTTGAAATAGAAATGTTTTTGACAATTAAACCATACTTGCATTTAAAATGCTTGCTTATTCTAAACTGAATTATTTGAAATGGAACTATTTTTTGACATTGAAATTGTACTTACACTAAACTGATTTGACATTTAACTGTGTGTAAACAAAATCTATACTTATACTAAACTGAATTAGCTGAATTAGAACTGTTTGACCAAACTAAATAACTTGAAATGGAAATGTTTTTGACAATTAAGCTGTGTACTCATGCTAAACTAATTATTTGTATAAAAATGGATTTGGCATTAAATAACCTACAAAAGTTGATAGGCCATAAACCTAAACAAACAATTCAGTTTAGCATAAGTATGCAGTTTAAATGTAAATACACAGTTTAATTGTTAAAATCATTTCTATTTCAAGCCATTCTGTTTAGTCAAACAGTTCTAATTCAAACAATTCAGTTTAGCATGAGTACGCAGTTTAGTTCTGTTTGACCCATAGAAAGGACCCTATCAGGTGTTACTACTCTGGGCCACAGTGGACCTGTGAGCGATGGCAATGAAGGGATACTCCATATTCCCCAAAGCTCTGTCATCACTGGAACCTCACCATCAGATTGTTTAATGTCATATCGAGGATACTTGTTGTGGGGAGGGTCTTTCCCCTCTGCAGAGAAGCAGTTGGTGTATTCTACAGCCCAAACCAATTGGGCCAAGGAGAACTGTCATTTGCTAAGTTTTTGGCTTAGATGTAGCATAAAGCCCCACGAATGGCGCACCTGCTGAGGCTCGGACTCATATTTGGGGGTTTCATGATCTAGCTTGGAGGATTGGACACGTCAAGAAAATATATGTTCCCAGTTGGGCCCCGCACCTCCTAAGGCTGGACTTTTATACATACAGTAGAACCTTGGTTAATCAAAGGACTCATATTTGGGGGTTTCACGATCTAGCTTGGAGGATTGGACACGTCAAGAAAATATATGTTCCCAGTTGGGCCCCGCACCTCCTAAGGTTGGACTTTTATACATACAGTAGAACCTTGGTTAATCAAAGGACTCATATTTGGGGGTTTCACGATCTAGCTTGGAGGATTGGACACGTCAAGAAAATATATGTTCCCAGTTGGGCCCCGCACCTCCTAAGGTTGGACTTTTATACATACAGTAGAACCTTGGTTAATCAAAGGACTCATATTTGGGGGTTTCACGATCTAGCTTGGAGGATTGGACACGTCAAGAAAATATATGTTCCCAGTTGGGCCCCGCACCTCCTAAGGCTGGACTTTTATACATACAGTAGAACCTTGGTTAATCAAAGGACTCATATTTGGGGGTTTCACGATCTAGCTTGGAGGATTGGACACGTCAAGAAAATATATGTTCCCAGTTGGGCCCCGCACCTCCTAAGGTTGGACTTTTATACATACAGTAGAACCTTGGTTAATCAAAGGACTCATATTTGGGGGTTTCACGATCTAGCTTGGAGGATTGGACACGTCAAGAAAATATATGTTCCCAGTTGGGCCCCGCACCTCCTAAGGCTGGACTTTTATACATACAGTAGAACCTTGGTTAATCAAAGGACTCATATTTGGGGGTTTCACGATCTAGCTTGGAGGATTGGACACGTCAAGAAAATATATGTTCCCAGTTGGGCCCCGCACCTCCTAAGGCTGGACTTTTATACATACAGTAGAACCTTGGTTAATCAAAGGACTCATATTTGGGGGTTTCACGATCTAGCTTGGAGGATTGGACACGTCAAGAAAATATATGTTCCCAGTTGGGCCCCGCACCTCCTAAGGTTGGACTTTTATACACATACAGTAGAACCTTGGTTAATCAAAAGACTCTCAAGTTGAACAATTCGGAGTTCAACCAAAAGATTTGAGTAAAAATTGCCTTAATGATCAAACAAATGTTTGAAGTTCGAACACTTGAGTTGAACTGATGAAAACGGAACATATTGTTGTATATCCATAATACGACTGCATGTATACATATACAAATATATGAGGAACATAATCAACTGGTAATGATGCCTTCAATAACGAACGAATACACTTCTTTATAAAAATATAAATCTCTCACACTTTATTTTTGAAAGGGTGATGTTTGTTGTGTGTGAGAAATGAGTGGAGACAAGGATGGACTTCTATATTGACCCAAGTTCTTCTCGCGACCATAGCAGCACTTCTTTCGCATCTTGGCTTGGATTGCTCAACCGAGGGCCACTGAGGGCCCAAAGCCCTCTGTCTGGAGGTGGTTCTCACTTCGGCATCCTGTCTCCAAATGACTCAAACTGTCTGGGCACCTGGTTATATTATTGTCTAATGCCCACCTGCTTCCGCTGTTCTTCCACTTATCTACATTGGTGCATCTCTTGATTGACGGCTTGGTCGAGGGTCAATATATAACAATATGAGAATGACTGCCGATGTAAACCAAACACAACTAAATGGCTGGCTGTGTCTACCTGAACAGTATTGTTTCAGTTTTCAAACAAATCAGATATAATTTTGGATTGAATTATATTTGAAAACCATATTTTTCGTAAAAGTAATACCATGATTTTAATGTTGCATAGCTTTTTCTTAAACATTCAAAATAGACGTGCAGTGGAAAAAGACTTGTTTATTACTATTGATATCTATAAACTGTCTCTGCATTTTATATCATATTTAACTGTATTTTCTCATGAAAATTTAAAGCATGTTCGCTATAATTGAGTTATATGGTATAAAAAAACAGTTTTGGTTACAATTCCAATAGTGCTCGAGTATTTTTGTGAAAGCTTACGAGAAGAAGAAGAAATAGAGAAGAAAAAAAAAAAAGAAAGGAATAAGTTAGAAAAAGTCCACTCTGACCTAGCGTGGTAATTCCTGTTAGAGTCCCATCTACGGGTCAAATAGAATTGTTTAATCAGTTACTATAGATTATTATTATTTGAGACCATACATCTATTTGCAAATTATTTAGCTTACATAAGAATACTTGATAAATAGAATTATCATATTTACCAACCCTTCCGCTCGGGCAGGATATGACACAAGGTCAATTCTTAAGCGGAGTTTAACAGGTTTGAATTCAGAGTTTCCCTTCTCCTAGACTAGTTGCCTCACCAAGGCTGAAGAACCCAGTCTGCCATACTATTTACCCATAGCTGGAGGGAGAATAATTGGATTCATACCTTTCCCAAGGGTATTAGTGCTATGTGAAATGCAATCAATCTAGAATTATTGTTGGCGATCTTAGTCGAGGGTGACCCAAAGGCTCCCTTTTCAAGAGCTACTACACCAAGGTGTAGGGGAGGGCACTATACCTTTCCTTGGATTGCTCCACTTTACCCTTGATACGTAACCTATGATGCTGAGTGTTAAGCAAGGTGGCATCAAGTATCATTTTTTTTAGTCTTTGGTATGACTCAGTCTGGGATTGAAAACTGGTCTACCAGACTTTTGGCAAACACTCAAGTCATTAGGCCAATGGTCCGATAAATAGAATTAATCATTTAACTGAGTGCATATAAAATGATTAATATTAAATAGAATTGTTGGAGTTAGATAAAAATACTTGAAACTATTTAACTGGATGTAAAAATGATAAATATTAAATAGAATTATTAGTGTTAGGTAGAAATACTTGTAATCATTTAATTTTGTGCAAATAAATGAGCTTTAAAAATAAGTCGTAAAGTTAGCAACTGTAGTCAAGGGCTACCTGAAAGCTCCCTTTTCAATAGCTACTACACCAAGGTCTTGGGGAGGGCGCTGCTTGATTCCTTGGATTGGTCCACTTTACCCTTGATACGTACCTTATATTGCTGAGTGTTAAGTAAGGAGGTATCAAGTACCATTTTTTGAGTCTTTGGTATGACACGGCCTGGGATTGAACCCCAGTCTCCCGGCCCATTGGCAAACACTCTACCACTAAAGTTACCCACAAACTCTTTGCTTACAAATCATATATAGATAAATAACTGGATTTGTCTTTAAATAACCTACAAAAGTTGATATGCCATAAACACCGATCCACCAACCAAGTTAGAAAATAAGATTAAGATAGAATAAATTGTAAAAAAAGGAAGATATTTAATTTATCTTCCTTTGTAGAAATCTGGCAGTAAATTGATAGTTGCTGTTCCAGCCTTGTAGATTTGGGGATTGTGGAGTACCCCTTCATTGTCACTGCTCTTGGGTCCACTCTGACCAAGAATAGTACCACCAGATAGGGTCCAATCTATGGATCAAATAGAACCAACTGTGTGCAAACAGATGTCTGATGTTAAATCTTGATTATTATATATGACAGTATAATTGTATATAAATTATTAGTGACAGAAATGAATACTTGAAACTATACAATTACGTGCAAATTATTGATAAAAGGTAGGAATACTTGAAACTATATAACTATGTGCTAACAAATTATTTATTAAATGGGAATATGGTCCCATCAGCTGGGACTGCAGAGTACACCAACTGCATCGCTGATGATGGGTAAGACTCCTCCAGCAAGTTTTTTGGATATGACACTAAAGTCTGATGGTGAGGTTCCAGTGATGCTGCAGCTTTGGGGAATGAGGAATACCTCTTCATTGCCATAACTCCCAGGTCCACTCTGGGTTCTATCTATTGGTCAAATAGCACTGTCTGATATTTAAACTGTGTACTTATGCTAAACTGAATTTTTTGAAATAGAACTGTTTTTATATTTAACTGTATATAAACAAATGACTGATGTTTAATTAAATTAAATTGTGGGTGTTAAATAGCAATACTTAAAAACATTTAACTGTGTGCAAAAAAATAATTAATGGTAAATAGAATTATTTGTATTGGAGTGAAATAAGGGAAACTAATTAACTGTGTGCAAAAAAAATGATCCTCAGCTCATTTAAAAATGTTATCTACAAAATTGTTTAGAAAATATATATATACAAAAATATATATGTACAAAAAGGATTTGGCATTAAATAACCTACAATGGTTGATATGCCATAAAACCAAACCAAATCAAATCCTATGTATTTAATATATATGTATAAAAAGGATTTGGCATTAAATAACCTATAATGGTTGATATGCCATAAAACCCAACAAAACCAAATCCTATATATTTAATATATATGTATAAAGAGGATTTGGCATTAAATAACCTAGAATAATTGATATGCCATAAAACCCAATCAAACCAAATCCTATATATTTAATATATATGTATAAAAAGGATTTGGCATTAAATGACCTACACTGGTTGATATGCCATAAAACCCAACCAAACCAAATCATGTATATTCAATATATATGTATAAAGAGGATTTGGCATTATATCGCCTACAATGGTTGATATGCCTTAAAACCTAACCAACCAACCCAACCCAATCAAACCAAATCATATATATAATATATATATATGTATAAAGAGGATTTGGCATTAAATAACCTCCAATGGTTGATATGCCATAAAACCCAACGAAACCAAATCAAATCATATATATTTAATATATATGTATAAAGAGGATCTGGCATTAAATTAGCTCCAATGGTTGATATGCCATAAAACCCAACCCAACCAAATCATATATATTTAAGATATATGTATAAAGAGGATTTGGCATTAAATAACCTACACTGGTTGATATGCCATAAAACCCGACCAAATCAAATCATATATATTTAATATATATGTATAAAGTGGATTTGGCATTAAATAACTTAGAATGGTTGATATGCCTTAAAACCCAACCAAATCAAATTAAATGGGAAAAGGTTACCTGAAACAATTTAACAGTATAGAAATCATTTGTATCAGTTTGGAGTTTTATGCAGGTGAATATTTTCTGAATGTTCCTGGACGATGGAATATTTAAGTCATGTGACTGTTTTATTTCATGATTCAATCTGGTGCCAAATTACAAAGCAGATGTTTCACTTCATGGCGACATTTTGGCAACATCTCTGATATCTTATTTAAAAGATTATTAGGATTAGGCAAGTTTTCAATCTTAATTTTTTCTTCAACCATCTCATTTGTATTGTTTGAATCCCACATGACAAGAAGAAGCTCAATTTAATATCAGCTGTTTCCCTTCAAGTTCTTCATACTTCCCAATAAATAGCCTTGTTCAGGATTTGAACTTGGGTCACACTGTCTATTTCCTATGGCAGTAACCAATATACCACAAATGCCTCTAATGCAAGTCTGGGTTTGTGTGTGTGTGTGTATATATATATATATATATATATACATATCGACACACGACTGACGAAAGCATGGACAGCTATCGATAGGCTCTCGATCATATGGAAGTCGGACCTAACTGATAAAATGAAACGCGGCTTCTTCCAGGCAGCAGTTGTGTCGATACTGCTATATGGATGCACCACATGGACGCTTACGAAGCGGCTGGAGAGGAGGCTGGACGGAAATTACACAAGAATGTTGAGAGCAGTATTAAACAAGTCCTGGCGACAGCACCCCACAAGACTCCAACTATACGGACACTTGCCCCCCATCACGAAAACTATACAAGTTCGACGCACCAGACACGCAGGACACTGCTGGAGAAGCAAGGACGAGCTCATAAGCGATGTACTCCTGTGGACCCCCACATATGGATGTGCAAGAGTGGGACGACCAGCACGAACATACATACAGCAACTATGTGAGGACACAGGATATAACCCTGAAGACCTGCCGGAGGCGATGAATGATAGGGAGAAATGGCGAGAGAGGGTCAAGGATATCCGCACTGGTGGCGCGACATGATGATGATGATGATATACATATGTGTGTGTGTGTATATATGTGTGTGTTTATGAATGTCTGTGTATGTATGTATGTGTACGTACGTATATATATATATGTCTGTGTGTGTGTATATGTGTGTCTTTATATATATATATATATATATATATATATATGTGTGTGTGTGTGGAGATATATATATATATATATATATATATATATATATATATATATATATGAGTGGGGGGGTATTGTTTAATTATTTCTGTATTTTTCCTTTTTATTTTTTTACTCAAACATCTTACTTTTTGTTTTTCTCTTTCTTGACTTATCTTTTTTTTTTTTTTTTTTACTTCATTGATTTTTTTCTCTCTCATTTTTGCTCTATTTTGATTTTTTTTTTTTTTTTCAACTTTTCTTTTATTATTATTCAAATTTTTAATCATTTTTTGTCTTGATTTTTTTTTTTTCATGTTTTCATTTTTATTCTTATTTCTTTTTTTTTAAATTTCACTTCGTCTTCTTTTTTTCCTTCTTTTTTTTTTCACTTGATTGGTTTTTTTTTTTTTTGGTTTTTTTTCATTGCTGTCTTTTTTTTTTTCGATGTTTTTTTTTTTAATTTCTTTTCCTTTTTTCTTTTCATTGTTTCTTCTTCCTTTTCTATTTTCTATTTCTTCTTCCTCTTCTATTTCTTTTCCTTTTTTTTCTTTTACTTTTTCTATTTCTTTTTCTGTTTTTTCTTTTTTATTTCTTTTCCTTTCTTTTCTTTTTGTTTTTTTTTTCTATTTTTCCCCTTTTTTTTGCTCTTTCTTCTTCTTTTCTATTTCTTTTCCTTTCTTTTTTTGCTGTTTTTTTTTCTATTTCTTTTCCTTTTGTTTTTTTTACTTCTTTTCTATTTCTTTTCTTTTTTTCTTTGACTCTTCATTTCTTTTCTAACCTGCTTTTTTTTTTTTTTATTCCTGCAATTTTCTTTGTCTTCTTTCTTTTTCCTTATTTTATCTTTTTTTTCTCTTTTTCATTTTCCACTTCATTCATTTTTTTTCTGTTTTGATTTTTTTGTTTTTTTTCTTTTTCTAATTATTTCTGCTTTTTTCTTTTTCTTTCATTTTCTTTTTTTTTTTCTTTATTCATTTTTCTTTCACGTTTTCTTCATTCTTCCTTCTTTTATTTTTCTTCTTTCACTTCTTTTTTCTTTATTGTTTTGATTTTTTTTCCTTATTCATTTTTCTTTCACATTTTTTCACTTCTTTTTTCTTTATTTTTTCATTTCCTCCTTTTTTTCCTTATTCATTTTTCTTTCACTTTTTCTTCATTCTTCCTTCTTTTATTTTTTCTTTATTTTTTTCATTTTCTCCTTTTTTCCTCATTCATTTTTCTTTCATGAAATCTTCATTCTTCTTTCTTTTATTTTTTTCATTTTATTTCTTTTTTCTTTCATTTTCTCCTTTGTTTCTTTATTCGTTTTTCTTCGTTCTTTTTATTTTTTATTTTTTCTTCTTTCTTTCACATTTTTCTTCATTTTTTCTTTCAATTTTTCCATTCTTTCTTTCTTTCCTTCTTTCTTTCTTTAATTTTATTCTATCCTTCACTTTATTTATTTTTCTTTTTTTATTTTTTCTGTCTTTCTTTCTGCTTCTTTTTTTCCTTTTATATTTCTTTCATTCAGTTTTTTTCCCTTAATCATCTTTCTTTCACTTACTTTTTTTTTTCCTTGATCTTCTTTCTTTTTCTTAGAACTTTTTTTTATCCCATCCCTCCATCCCTGACACCTGCCTTTTCTTAATTTTTCTGTTTGTTTCTCTTTCTCATAATTAGCTCCGTCAGCTGGTCTCCTTTTTTTTTTTTTTGGTCTTTTGTTATTAGCTTGTTCGACATCTGTCACCTTCTTCCTGATTGGTCAGATAATTTGTGTTCTTTTCCTGTGACTAAATTAATTTTTTTCCATTCTGATCACATCTCCCGACTGTTCGGCACCGACTAAAAAACAGAAAATATATCTTCCTTTACCCTTTCCTTTTACAAACAAATATCTCAGAGATCTTAAAAGCAACAATCTATATGTGCTCCAGTAAATTGTTACACCTCTAGTAAAAATAAGGTCTTTGTCCATCTTAGCTTTATGTACACGACACCAGTGTTTATCTGCTCTAAAAATACATCATGCTTAGTGTCTCAAATATAACATGTATTTTAAGCAAGGGTTAGAATACGTTGACAGTATCCTTTGCAAAGTGGTTAAGACCTTCTCCCCTACAACCCCCAAAAAAGAGGTTTCTGGGTAGGATACTAAACTGTATCTGACAGTGATGTTCCGTCTTTGGAGATCAGAGGAATGTGGGGTACTGCTTCATCACCATTACTCCCAGGTCCACTCTGTCCCCCAGTTGTAATACCTTTTAGACTCCCATGTACGTGTCAAATAGATCTGTTTAAAAATCATTTGTAATTGATAGGAATACTTGAAACTATATATGATTATTAGTGACTTGAAACCATATAATTGTGTGCAAACAAATATCTATTATTAATTAGAAATAATTACTTGAAATCATATAATTATTTGTATTAGATAGGAATACTTGAACCTATAAAACTGTATGCAAGTTATTTGTGATATATATGAATAGTTAATGTACAATTGTAAATTATTTGTATTAAGAATTGTTACTTGTAGCTATTGTTTATTAAGGATTATTTTTTATTATCATTATTTACTTGAAACCATATTACTGTTTGTAATTAGATAGAAATAATTACCTGAAATCATAATTATTAATGTTAGATAGGAATACATGAAACTATTCAACTGTGTGTAAATTGTTAGTATTAGATAGGAATACCTGCAACCATATAACTGTGCAAAAAAAACTCCTAAGAAACAACTATGCAAAAAAATGTAGATATGAATGAACAATTCCCTAACCTCTAGGCATCAAATAACCCTTGACTGGTTGACATGTCATTAACATTGGTCAATCGCTAACTAAATGGCTGAAGAAGAAGCTAGACGGCAATTACACAAGAATGCTGTGAGCAATATTGAACAAGTCCTGGCGGCAACACCCCACAAGGCACCAACTATATGGCCACCTGCCTCTCGTCACGAAAACTATGCAAGTTAGACGAACCAGACACGCAGGACACTGCTGAAGAAGCAAGGATGAACTCATCAGTGATGTAGTCCTATGGACCCCTGCATATGGCCAAGCAAAAGCAGGACGATCAGCTCGAACATACATACAGCAACTATGTGAGGATACAGAATGTAGCCCTGAAGACCTGCCTGAAGCGATGAATGATAGGGAGAAGTAACGAGAGAGGGTCAGGTATATCCGTGCTAGCGACACGACATGATGATGATGATTACTGGCCCATTGAGATATGGGTAAAGTGTTCACCAGGAGACCGGAGTTCAATCCCAGGTGGAGTCATACTAAAGACTCAAAAAATGGTGCCTAATGCTTCCTTGCTTAAGTCTCAGCTTTATAAGATACAAATCAAGGGTAAGTGGAGCATTCCAAGAAAAGAAGTAGTGCCTTCTTGTACGCCTTGGTTTAGCAGCACTTGAAAAGAGCCTTCCAGTTGTCCTCAATTACAATTGGCCAACTTACTACTGATATAGTTTGGAAATGCAGAGTGTTTATTAGTTTTGCTATGATATCCAATTTCAGGATTGAGGTATGTGTCTTATGAAAACTTGCAGCTAATATGGTGAAGGACCACTATATATATATGGGTTTATATATATATATATATATAGGTATTCCTCAATCCAGTAAATTGCCCAGTCAGCTGGGGCTGTAGAATACACTGACTGCACCTCTGCAGAGGGGTAAGACCCCCCCCAACGAGTGTCCTGGATATGACACTAAACAATCTGATGGTGAGGTTCCAGCAGTGCTGGAGCTTTGGGGAATGCGGAATACCCCTTCATTGCCTTCGCTCCCAGGTCCACTCTGGCCCGGAGTGGTAGCACCTGATAGGGCCCTATCTATGGGTTAAATAGAACTAACAGCATACTTATGCTAAAATGAATTGAGTAAACTGAATAGCTTTAAATAGAAACGTTTTTGACAATTAAACCGTACTTACACTTAAACTGCGTGCTTATTCTTAACTGAATTATTTCAAATAGAACTGTTTTTCCACATTAAAACTGTATTTACACTTAACTGAATTATTACATATAACTGCTTGAATAGTTTGAAATGGAAATGTTTTTGACAATTAAACTGTGTACTTATGCTAAACTGAATTGTTTTAAATAGAACAGATTATTTACATAAAAATGGATTTGGCAAAGGTTGATATGCCATAAAACCAAACAAGCAAACTCAATTCAGTAAAGCTGGAGTAGGGAACAATTCTATCGGGACAAAATTTGAATAATTAAATATTCCTGGTAAAGAGCTCAATATAAATAATATTATTTCAAGAAAAAAAACAAAATTCAGTCACATTAGTGTTGCATACTCATTTGCAGATGCATGCATAAAGAATCATAACGACAACGCAATAAAGACGAGCGACACAGTTCTTTGAAAAATATACCTCTCACTTTATTTAAAAGTGTTGTGTGTGAGAGGGAGTTTGAGACCAAACAGAACTGCAACATATTGACCTCCCCAGCTCCTCCGGACATAGCAGTGTGTCTTTCTCGTTCTCCAGGGTTGCTCAACCGGAGGACCAGGGGCCCAGCTCTCTGCAGTATCATTTCTCCAACTCTTCTGATCCCCAAACTGCTCAATCGGGGGTCCCAAGGGCCCCTTCTGCTGGGTGCTGTTTTCTTTACAGCATCATTTCTCCAACTCTCCGATCTCCAAACTGATTGAATTTCCTGTGTACTGAGTTATAGGATAGTTCAACGCCCACTCAATCTCTTCTCATAAATGGCCAAAGGAATATCCACGTCTGCCGTCTTTGGAATGGCATGTTTTGATCATCATCGAGCGGAAATAACTGTCGTGCAGTTCACAGGTCACCCTCTTCCGGTGTATTAGTTAGTGACTTTACCGTGGAATTTTAACCCTGTCCCATATTGTCAGCCAAGCTTGCCCACACCAACAGAATATACAACTTCTGCTGTCTTTGGAATGGAAATGTTTGGCCGGCTCGGAGGTCAATATACAATATTAGGATTATAAATTTATTTCCATCCAGTTAAAAGCATTGAGATGAATCAACAACTCCAAAAAAATTTCACAAGACTTCTTCAAATCCAACATGAAAGTAATTGAATACAGCTAGATAATGAAATCATATATATACGAGCTGCACACGATAAGTTTCCAAACTTTTTTCGTATGGGCACTTTTATTGATAGTACACACATGAAACTCTAGTCCCCTTTGAAGTAATCTACTCCGGCTGCAATGCACTTGTTGTACCGTTCCAACAACTTCTGGAAGGCCCCATGGAAGTCCTCTTGTGTGAGCGTGTCAATGACCTTCGTCACAGCCTCTTTCATCTCCTTGATTGTCTCATAACGACAGCCTCTGACCTTAGGGAATAACCAAAAGTCACAGGGAGCAACGTTTGGGAGCCTGAGGAACTGTCTTGATGCCCATCTTGGTACAATAGTCTGTAACAAGGATGGAGTTGTGGACTGGTGCATTATCCTGGTAGAAATGCCACTGACCCAATTTGAATCTCTTCCTGAACTCCCTTAAAACCTTGACATAGTAACCCTAACCCTAACACTTTGGCCAATCAACTGTGGTGTATTGACTTCTTTACTCCTCCTACACCTCTCATCATCCCTCACAGACTCCATGCCTTCCTTGAATCTCTTATGCCACTCAAAAACTGATGCTCAATTCATGTAAGATGGTCAAAAAGTAGTCTGAAGCTTTCCATACGTTTCTGTGGCATTATTTTTTCCAAGTTTAAAACAGAATTTTATTGCATATCGTTCTTCTAAAGTGTCAGATTGCATTTTTGAAATTCACCAGCTATGACAATCAAGCTTTAGTAGGGTGTATTCCAATTGGACATAGTCTATCCAAAATCCCCAGAAAATTCTCAGTTATAAAAACAGGTCTATTTTCAGCCAATCATTTTTTCCCCACAAGTAGTATTTTCTGGAGCCGGTGTTTGAAGTCAGGAACATATAAATAGGCCAAGCAGAGGTCACACGAGCAGTTGAATCGCTTGCCGTGCTAAGAGCGTCACCCAACAACACCGTCCAACCAGAGCAAAGCAACTGCTTTTCACTGAATAGTCCCCCCCCCGGTCAGCTGGACAGATATTTAATCTGTTTGTTTATCTTATTTATTCAATTAACAAAATAAACTAAATCTTCTTGTCGGTCTTTTCTTGCAACTACACGCTTGTATATAACATCTATTACAGTATCATTTTTTTCCTTCGACATGCCTAAGGAAAATATTATGTTCATTGACAAAAAATTAGAATTAATTCTTAGTTGTCTCTACTCAAGGTTTTATGTCTGACAATTCTTTTAGGCATAAATTTCACTAATTTAACGTTTTAGTCTTTATAAGTGTTATTCATCCTACTTTGTTTATTTTGTTTTTTTTTAATGAATGTTTCTCTCGGAAAGGATTTCTTTCGAATGAGATTCTGCTGCTGTCTCTACACAATCTATATCTTCTGCTTTTTTGATATTTTTTAAATTCTATTTTCACTGTACATTTCCACACTAGACGGACCCTCTCTGAAACTGGTAGACAAGTTCACCCACCTGGGAAGCAGTGTCTCATCAACCGAAAAAGACATCGACATGCAACTAACGAAGGCATGGACAGCTATCAATAAGCTATCGGTCATATGGAAGTCAGACCTGACTGATAAAATGAAACACAGTTTCTTCCAAGCTGCAGTCGTATTGATACTGCTATATAGATGCACAAATTGGACGCTAACAAAACGGCTGGAGAAGAAGCTAGACGGCAACTACACAAGAATGCTGTGAGCAATATTGAACAAGTCGTGGAGGCAACACCCCACAAAGCACCAACTGTACGGCCACCTACCTCCCATCACAAAAACTATCAAAGTTTGACGAACCAGACATGCAGGACACTGCTGGAGAAGCAGGGACGAGCTCATAAGTTATGTACTCCTATGGACCCCCTCATATGGCCGAGAAAAAGCAGGATGACCAGCTCAGACATATATCCAGCAGCTATGTGAGGATACGGGATGTAGCCCTGAAAACCTGCCGAGGGCGATGAACGATAGGGAGGAGTGGCGAGAGAGGGTCAGGGATATCCGTGCTGGTAGCACGACATGATGATGATGATGGGCTGCATCTATTTTGAGACAGTTTTGAAGAATTTTGTCTCAAAATAAGTAGGGACACAAAATATTTTTTCCTCTTTTGTCCAAGGCATTGTGATCAAGGATTAATAGTTGTTATAGTATACGATTTTCAAATCTGAAACAAAAAAAAAAAAACACAACATTATTATTAGTCGAGTTATTAGCAATTGTATGAGTTCCATGTATATCAGACACCCTATATATATCGTTCTTTAAAATTTTCTATCATGAAATTTCTTTTTACGGATTATTAGTTCATTTAATTAGTGTTATAATAAATCATTTTAAGAAGGTGGCATTTAGTAGATTATTCATTGGAGAATGGAGCCTTATCATAGACCCCTTTTTTTTTTTTTTATACATTTCCACCATAAATTTTCTATTGGATTTAGATCCGGATTGTTTGTCGGCCATTTTATTGATTTTTATCTGCCTTTCCTGAAGAAAAGCTATAATCTCCTTTGCTCTGTGACAATCATATCATATTTACCAACCCCTCCGCTCGGGCAGGATATGACACAAGGTCAATTTTTTAAGCGGAGTTTAACAGGTTTGAATTCAGAGTTTTCCTTCTCCTAGACTAGTTGCCTCACCAAGGCTGAAGAACCTAGTCTGGCCTACTATTTACCCATAGCTGGAGGGAGAATATTTGGATTCATACCTTTCCCAAGGGTATTAGTACTATGTGAAATGCAATCAGTCAGGTCCAGGATTTGAACTCGTGTCGCCGTGTCCATATCCTGCGACGATAACCATTACACCACGGGCACCTCCACTTTGCTCTGTGACAAGATGCAGTATTGTCCCGAAAAATGTCATCATCATTGAACTAATTTTTTAACGTTAAAATAAGAAAAGGTGCATTGATTGCTGAGGTAATAATTGTCATCTCCCCATTTCCTTTAAAGAACATACAACCCCATATTATAAATGGCTTGAAAATTTTACCTTTTTTTTTTTTTTTTTTTTTTTCATATACCATTAATTTCGATAATTTTGCTAAATTGTATCTGTATGACGTCTCATTGTGGAAATGTTATCTAATTATGTGTGTATTATACATACTATTTTTCCAGCTCAAAAAGGATGCAGATTATACATTAGAACTATATAATTAACTTCTTTTTTTTTTCTCTCACCTCATGCCTCTGCATATTCAAGATGGAATAATTGAAAGAAAGGGATGTCTATAATGCAAACTGTTACCAAGAAATATCCACTGGAATGTGTGTTTGTTTATAATTTTAATTTTCTTAATGTCTGCTTATTTCCACTGTAAGCTTACTGCATTTTTTTTGTGAACATGTTGGTGTGTTCGCTGTAAATTTTCTATTTTAAAACACTTATATATTTTTATTTTTAATCAGTTTAAACTGATGGAAAGTTTAAGAAATACTAAATTAAGGTTATATATATATATATATATATATATATATATATATATATATATATATACACTAAATTTAGGTTATATATATATGATATGCTAAATTTAGGTTTTATATATATATATATATATATATATGCAAATTTCATTAAACATAATAGACATTTTATGTCTACATATTTTCTTTTGGATCCGTTCGAATTCCCGTATTACTTTTATTGTATTCTGGGGGAATTGATTTATGTATTGTCCATAGTTGCATGTATCCCTAGTACTTTCTGCCCGACTTTGGGCCATCATCAGGGGAGGATCTACTACAAAAGTGATGTAACTTTTGTTTTAGCATATTACAACTGTGTAAGGGCGTCTTTGCCGTTGAAGGTTTTGGCGTTTGTTTAAAACTCGAATCTAGTCATTAGAAATAATTCCTCTCCCTCGATTGGAGTTTTGCAAAAAACCAACGTTATATATAAATTTAAATGTCCTTTAGGAGATTGTATCTCTGATAATAATAATATATATGTTGGTTTAACCTCAACTACCCTGTCGAGGAGACTGACAATGCACCTTTCAGACACAAGTTCAATAGCTCAGCATTTAAAAAAAACATTCATGCCCAACGGCACAGCTACGGAAAATTCTCACCGACAACACAACAATATTAGAACATCAAAATAATAAACAAAAACTTCAGATTCTCGAAGCATTACATATCAGAAACCTGCAGCCAACACTTAATAGAATTAATTTTCAAACCAGTGCTAATGTACTTAAATGTCTTTAGCTACTGGCACTAAATATAGAATCACATTCAAAAACAAACGCCAAAACCTTCAACGGCAAAGACGCCCTTACACAGTTGTAATATGCTAAAACAAAAGTTACATCACTTTTGTAGTAGATCCTCCCCTGATGATGGCCCAAAGTCGGGCAGAAAGTACTAGGGATACATGCAACTATGGACAATACATAAATCAATTCCCCAGAATACAATAAAAGTAATACGGGAATTCGAACGGATCCAAAAGAAAATATGTAGACATAAAATGTCTATTATGTTTTATGAAATTTGCATTATAACGAAGAAATGCTGCCTAAATATACATATATATATATATATATATATGCTAAATTTAGGTTTTTTATATATATATGCTAAATTTAGGTTTTTTATATATATATATATATATACATATATATACTAAATTTAGGTTTTATATATATATATATATATATATATATATATACAGGTTTTTTATATATATATATATATATATAGGTTTTATATATATATATATATATATATATATATATATATACACTATATATAGGTTTTATATATATATATATATATATATATAGGTTTTATATATATATATATATATATATATATATATATACATACTAAATATAGGTTTTTTATATATATTTATATATATACTAAATTTAGGTTTTATATATATACACTAAATTTAGGTTAAATTTAACTGCTGAAAATTCTAAAAAGTGAATGTGTATTTTACAGAAGGAATTTTTTTTCCCTTTCTTTCTTTCATTTTTTTCTCTTATCCAGAATTTCATTGTCTAATGCTAGAAGTGTGTGTTATGCACAAGTAATCAAGGTATGCGTTTTTGCTTTTTAAATATAGTTAAATTTAAATTTGAAAAAATAAAAAAAACAGTTGCCATTCTAAAATTGCTGTAGTATTTCAGTATAAGAAAGAGAGTAGTTTTCTGGGACATGTGTTGATGGTTGGTTGGTTGGTTGGTTTTATGGTGTATCAACCCTTTTTGGGTCATTTAACGTCAAATTAAGACATTTTGATTAAAGTTCAAACAATTCAGTTAAATATAAGTTTAGATTTTTGTATGTGTTCATTTGTAAAAAAAATAGTCTCTAACGATGAAATTTTAGTTTGAAATAATTAATTTATTTTGTAATTTGCTTGAAGCATTACACATTAATTTAGAGGGCTATTGCAAGGTGAAATAATAATTACTTGAGTCTAATTAAGACTCAAATAATTATTATTTCGCCATGCAATAGCCCTCTAAATTAATTCAACACAATAAAATAATTAGTGTAATGCTTCAAGCAAATTAAATAATAAAAAGGAGAAAATTAAATTTTGATTATACTACCAAATGGTATTCGTACAAAGCAGTATCTGTTCAAGACTATAAGACATAAAATTCTCTGGAATTTTGAGATACAAACTATTCACCTTTCCTGAATTAGTTGGTTGGTTGGGTTTTATGTCATATCAACCTTTATAGGTTATTTAACGCAAAATCCATTTTTATGCATATAGTCAGTTTTTCAAGCAATTCAGTTTAGCATGAGTACATAGTTTAATTGTCAAAAACATTTCTGTTTCAAGCTATTCAGATTAGTCAAACAGTTCTAATTCAGCTAATTCAATTAAGTATAAGTACAGATTTTTGTTTTACACACAGTTAAATATCAAAAAAGTTCTATTTCAAACAATTCAGTTTAGCATGGGTACATAGTTTAAATTTCTAAAACGGTTCTATTTGACCCATAGATAGGACCCTAAATACTTTGAATGGCATTATTGTCCAAATAGATAATAAAGTAGTTGGTGCTTCTATATTTTGATCAAAGCCGTGTACTTTGAGTGGGGACTGGTGTTATGGAAAAATGATTAACCAGAGTAAAAAATAAGGTCTTTTGTTCGTCCGATAGAAATTGTAGACTTAGCATTCTGCATACACCACTTGTGTTTATCTGTTATAAAAATCCAATCTATATAACGTTCAGTTCCACTGGGCCAGCGTTTAATCCATCTGTGCAAATTGCTCTCTCTTTAAAAAGCCAAATATAACTTGGATCAGCATTACTCGAATCTCGGATCAGATCTCTTTTAAATCAGAGCTTTAATTTGATAGATGCCTTCACTTCAAATGCCGATTTTTATGTGAGAATCAGCCGAGGGAGCTGGGAAGGTGGATGCTGGTTGTGCTAGCCACGGTGGTGAGGGAAAGATTCTCAAAGCTTCTCTACTAATCTTAACTCCCAGATATACAGCCTTCCCTTCTCTACTATCCCACCCTTGCTTGCAAACCAACACCCACGTATCAATCTCCATCTCCCTATAGACATGCAAACATAGTCTGTGGCTGGTTTAGGCAAATTATCCAGATCTGGTGACGAGATGGCTGCCTCCGCTTTCTCTTCCAGGATGGCCTGTGTGTTTTTCTTGGCACTGAAATGCAGCCAGTGCTTCAGCCACTTTGTTAGCAAGCTATCTGAATGATATTTGTCATCGCCTGTTTGCCAAGCACCCCTTCCCCCTCCAACCAGTATATAAGTCTAGTCAGCTACGGGGAGGGACTGTAGAATACACCAAATGCATCACTGCAGAGGGGTAAGACTTTCACTCCCTAATGAGTGCCCGAGATATGAAATGAAACAACCTGATGGTGAGGCTCCAGTCTTGGAGCTTTGAGGAATGTGGAGTACCCCTTCATTGCCATTGCTCCCAGGTTCACTCTGGCTTGGAGTGGTAGGACTTGATAGGGTCCTATCTATGGGTCAAATTAAACTGTTTGACATTTAAACTGTGTACAAATAAATGACTTATGTTAAATTTAATGTTTTATAACAGGACTCTTTGACCATTTAACTGTGTATAAACAAATGACTGATGTCTAATTGAATTGTTAGTGATACATAGCAATACTTGAAACCATTCAACCTTGTTTACATGTTAAACTGTATTGCTTGAAATAGAACTGTTTGATCATTTAACTGTGTATAAACAAATGACTGAAATCTAATTGAATTGTTAGTGATACAATAATTGAAACCATTCAACTATGTGCAAATGAATGAATAGTGTTGAATAGAATTATTTGTAACCACATCACTGTGTGCAAACAAATGATTTATATTAAATAGAATCATTAGTGTTGAATAGCAATAATTGAAACCATTTAATTATGTAGAAACAATAGCAATACGAGTGTGCAAAGAAATTAGTTCAAACTCATTTAAAAATGAGTGGGTGTCCTCATGTTGTAATGGTTAAAGCGCTGGACTGCAGAATCGTAGCTAGTGAGTTCAAACTCCAGACGCACTATTACGTTCCCATTTGGACAAATACCCCTGGAAAAAGTATGGACCCCCTTATCCTCCCAGCTATGGGTAAATAGTACCTCTGCTGTTCTTCTTTAAGCTACAAAGTTTGATATGCCATTTAACGAAGAAACCAAACCAACCTTTAAAAATGAAATTACCTACATACTATTCTCTTGAATATCATATATGTATATCCAGCACCTTACAAAACAGCAGCTTTACAGCTACTTACCTTCTATCTCATAAACCATCCTAATCTGAAAAGCAAGACCTGCAGGGTCTTGTAGCTAGAGAAACAGGACTAAACTTATAAGTAATATTCTTCTGTATATTCCTATGAGCAATATATACTCTGATTTTTATCTTTTTAAAATTCGATTTAGTGTTGTCTAAATTTCTGAGACTAAGTTTGATGATTTTTATCATCAAGGGTTTTTGGACTATTGTCTTCATCTTCATTGTTATTTCCACAACATTTCGGCCAATATGTCCTCCGGCCTTCTTCAGGTGTTAGTTGAATTTGGGAACCTACATGGAACTTCGAACTACGTCCTTTATTGAATGTGGTGGGGGGGCTGTCACCTGTTCTGATTCTGTTAGTGATAACCGGGTACAAGTGTTAAGTATTCCTGTATTGTTACTCGCAGTCAGGATTGAACCTGCAACCTCCAGATGATTGTCTACTTAGAAGCTTAGGTCAGATTCCAAGAATTCTAGATAAATGCATACAAGAACTCCGTTAAGCAGAGACCCCATTGGTAAACCAAATTTTTGTTTATAAAATGTGTTGTTGCATTGGAAGTGGCAGTGTGAAGTGCATAATTTTTATGCTTTCTGTTTTTCTTTTTATTCCTTATAACTCAAAATCTTTCTCAATAAACAAACGTAACATACAATATACAATATTCCTGATAAGTCAAATGATGTAATTTAAAGCAACAAACGCTGATTCACCAATTAAACAGCCAACTTTTTCTTATTATACAAACTTTCCCCTAGGTTTTTGTATTTTGCATTTTTAAACATCCATCGTTGATTTAAAATCGCTAGTATCATCCCTCATGGTCCTGATGATGGTTCAGTAGAACTGAAACGCTATAGTGTCGACCTCAATAAATCTCTCCTTCAACTTGGATCATTTTTATCAATTTTTCTACACATTTAACTGTGTATAAACAAAATTAGCTGAAATAGAATTGTTTGAATAGTTTGAAATAGAAATGTTTTTGACAATTAAACTGTGTACTCATGCTAAACTGAATTGTTTGAAATAGAACTGACTATTCGCATAAAAATAGATTTGGCATTAAATAACCTACAAAGGTTGATATGCCATGAAACCCAACCAAACCAAACCATATATTTTTAATATATACGTATTAAGAGGATTTGGCATTAAATAACCTACAAAGGTTGATATAAACCAAACCAACCAATCAGCCCTCATGTTGCATCAAACTGCTTGAATGGAGACTGTCTGAATAATAAGAATCTTTCGTATCTGATTAACAGATTCACCTGTTGTAATTTTTTTTAATATTTAATCTTCAAAAATAATCCCATATCATATCCGGAATTTTTCTACTCTTTCATATGAAGAATTTAAAGAACTTCACACCATTCGGATAACCACTGTGTTGGGATGTATGCTGGCTTGTTTCTGGTTGCCTTATACACTTCACAAACTAGATGATTTGTCAGGGGTGTCATTGCTGAGTGTTTTACAGAACTGTTCTTTCAGTTTTTCAAATACCATTCTTAAAAAGATATCGCCTGGAAGAAAATTTATCATTTTTTGATGAAAAGTGACTTGTAGTACTGGATTCTTCTATTCTATTTAAATGATTTTTTTTCTTCTTTTAATAGTTGGTTTTATACTATTTTTGTGATTAGTTTTCTCTTGTTCATATTTTATTCTGACAATTAATTGGTGGTTTCACTGATTTTCATTTTTTTTTTGTCTTTCCTACATTGTAATAATTACATCGGTTGAGAACATTTTTTCTATTGACTTTTTCCCCGGCAGCAAAAAACAATAAAATAAAATGAAATTAGATAATTTAAAAAACAATCTTTGAAAGTTATTTTCTGAATTCTTTTTTTTATTTGCTTCCTTGCGTAGAGAAATGAAAAACTCATTCCCAGACTAATTTCTTTCAAAATCGATAAAACCAGAGAAAAAGTAAAGATATATATTTGAAAAGTTTTTTTTCTTCTTTTAACCATTCTAAATATTTAAAGTATTGAAGAATTTTATTCTCAAATAAGCAAAGATTTTTTTCAGTAACGGAAGATGTTTAAGCACCAGGTTATTTATGTTGACGTAACATCACTCAGCATGATGGCTTAATTTTAGCTAATATATATATATATATATATATATATATAAGCAAAATTTGGAAATTTTAAGTAATGTAAATATATATATATATATATATATAAACTATATTTGGAAATTTTAGCTGATATATATATATATATTAGCTAAATTTGGAAATTTTAGCTAATATATATATATTAACTACATTTGGAAATTTTAGCTTATATATATATATATATATATATAATATTAACTAAATTTGGAAATTTTAGGTAATGTAAATATATATATATATATATATATATATATATATAATACATTTGGAAATTTTAGCTAATATATATATATATATATATATATATATGACATTAGCTAAATTTGAAAATGTTTGCTTATATATATATATATATATTAGCTAAATTTGGAAATTTTTGCTAACATATATATATATATATTTGCTAAATTTGGAAATTTTTGCTAACATATATATATATATAAGCTAAATTTGGAAAATTTAGCTAATGTAAATATATATATATGTATGTATATATATATAAGCTAAATGTGGAAATTTTTCCAACTTCAAATGAAACTTTCTTGAAAGTTTTAAAGAAACATAAAAAAACATCAGTGCTAGAAATTGATATCTAATTTAAAAAAAATTTTTTCAATCAATTTCAACATTTTGTGAAAGAGGCTTTCACTCATGTAAATGTGTTAAACAATACGTCATTATGAAGATTTCATGAAGTTCTGATTGGTCAGAAAATTTCACAAAAATAATCTGGAGGATTTTGTCAGACTTTTATTTTAAAATGAGCATGTCATCACCAGCAGCTTCAAAAATTTGTTGCAACTTGAAATTTTTCCAACTTGAAAAAAAAAAAAAAAAATTCTATTTTTTACAAAGTGCATACCAAAATATACTTAAGATTTATTAATCAACATCCAGATGGTGGAAAGTGAGTTTTTATTGATTTTTTAAAACTTTAGTCGTCAAATGTAACAGGTGATGGCTGTATTTTTCTACTATCTGATTCTATTTTGCCAAGTTTTATCAAATATTATTTTAAAATGGGGAATCAGTACAAGTTGCATAAAACAACCGATTCTCTGTTGAACATGCTAAAATGAATGGCACAGCAGTTATTATTATGTCTTTAAATAATAACTAAATAAAGTATTTTATAAATGATTGCATCAAATTAAGGTCTATTTCTGTGTTATTTAATATATATGTTGGATTATGATACAATATTTGGCTGGGAATTTATAGGGATTATACTGCAAGGAGTAAGCTTCAAAACTCAAATTTCAACTGTCCAATTGGCTGGGGCTGTAGAATACACTGCTTCTCTGCAGAGGGGTAAGATTCCTCCAATGAGTGTCCTATGGCCCAGTCAGCTAGGGCTGTAGAATACACTGCTTCTCTGCAGAGGGGTAAGACTCCTCCAATGAGTGTCCTGTGGCCTAGTTGGCTGGGGCTGTAGAATACACTGACTGGAGCTCTGCAGATGGGTAAGACTCCCCACTCCGTGTTCTGGATATGACACTAAACAATCTGATTGTGAGATTCCAGTAATGCTGGAGCTTTATGGAATGCAGAGTACTCATTCATTGCCATCACTCCCATGTCCACTCAGGCCTGGAGTGGTAGCACCTGATTGGGTTCTATCTATGGGTCAAATAGAACTAAACTGTGTGCTTGTGCTAAACTGAATTGCTTGAAATAGAACTGTTTTGTCATTTAACTCTCTGTAAACAAAGCTATTCTTATACTAAACTGAATTGTTTTGGTTAGAAGTGTTTAAGTCAACTGAATAGCCTGAAATAGAAATGTTTTTTTACAATTAAATCGTGTACTTATGCTAAATTGAATTATTTGAAATAGAACTGATTGTTTAAAAATGGATTTGGCATTAAATAACCTACAAAAGTTCATATGCCATAAAACCTAAAGAAACAAAATCAATGAAATTTCAACGTTTTGGCAGCCCAGTCGGCTGGAGCTATAAATGTGCCGACTGCATCTCTGCACAGGGTTAAGATCCCTCTCTCCAATGTGTGTCCTGGATATTACATTAAACTATTTGATGGCAAGGCTCCAGTCTTGGAGATTTTGAGATTGCTTCTTCATTGCCATTGCTCCCAGGTCCACTCTGACCTGGAGTGGTAGCACCTGATAGGGTTGTATCTATGTGTCAAAAAGAACAAACTGGGTGCAAACAAATGACTGATATTGAATTTTGACTTAAAACCATTTAACTGTCTGCAAAAGAATATTATCTATAAAGTGTGTTCACAAATTATATATTTAATATGTATGTATAAAGGATTTGGCATTAAATAACCTTCAATAGTTGATATGCCATAAAACCCAACCAAACCAAATAGTATATATTTGATATATATGTATAAAGAGTATTTGGCATTAAATAACCTACAATGGTTGATATGCCATAAAACCCAACCAAACCAAATTCTCTTCTTTTTGTTGATTATTATTAGGTCTGATCTTCTGGCCGAGATTAGGTGATTTATTATTATTATTATTTCTTTTAATAATTGAAAAATATTTTGTGTGAAATCTGGTGACATGAAAAAAAAAGGAGAAACAGTGTTAAAAATCAAATCGAGATATTTCTCTAAAAGTATAACGTCATGAGAAAAAATTTCTTATTACACCAGAGAGAGATAGAGAAAGAAGAGTGCTAATTTTTCTGAATGCTGTAACATTAATACATTGTTAAATAGGATGGATACACTGATACTAATGTGTTTGGATAGAGTAAGTTTTCTGCTACAAAACTGTATTATTATTCAAAAGATTAAAGAGAGAAAGAAGGAACCGACACCTTTCAGGAATGAAAGTCTATCACAGAATTGAAAGAGCAACCTCTCTATCAAAGCGGTTTGCCACTATATAAATCAAAGGCAATACTGCTGGAAGTCGTTAAATGCTTCCCAATGACAGCGTTAACGCACTAGAAACATGTGTAAAAGTAAAATAAATGATTTTTAAAAAATAAATCTCTTTGTGGACGTATTCATTTTAAGATATATATAAGTAAATTTGGCGACTGTAGTCGAGAGCGACCAGAAGGCTCCCTTTTCAATAGCTACTACACTTTACCCTGGATACATACCTTATATTGCTGAGTGCTAAGCAAGGAGGTATCTAATACCATTTTTAAAGTCTTTGGTATAACTCAACCTATAAGACATTTATATAAAAAGTAAGTTGGCAACTGTAGTCAAGAGTGACCCAAAGGCCCCCTTTTCAATAGCTACTACACCGAGGTGTAGGGGAGGGCACTACTCCATTCCCTGGATTGCTCTACTTTACCCTTTATCTCTACCTTATAATGCTGAGTGCCAAGCAAGGAGGCATCAAGTACCATTTTTTTGGCTCTTTGGTATAACTTGACTAAGGATTGAACCCTGGCTCCCAGACCATTGGCAAACACTCTATTCATTTGATCAATATATATATATATATATATATATATATATATATATATAAAAATATATATATATATATAAAAATATATATATATATATATATATATATATATATATATATATGCCATTCTGAACCCAAGGTCATCATTTGATGAAGACTTTATTGGAAGCAAAACTGCTGTTTATGCAGCAGTTTTTGTATATAATCGTCTATATATAAGACATATATATATATATATATATATATATATATATATATATATATATATATATATAAAAATATATATATATATATAAAAATATATATATATATATATATGCCATTCTGAACCCAAGGTCATCATTTGATGAAGACTTTATTGGAAGCAAAACTGCTGTTTATGCAGCAGTTTTTGTATATAATCGTCTATATATAAGACATATATATATATATATATATATATATATATATATATATATATATATATATATATATATATATATAAAAATATATATATATATATAAAAATATATATATATATATAAAAATATATATATATATATATATGCCATTCTGAACCCAAGGTCATCATTTGATGAAGACTTTATTGGAAGCAAAACTGCTGTTTATGCAGCAGTTTTTGTATATAATCGTCTATATATATATATATATATATATATATATATATATATATATATAAGACTTTCTTATATCTAGAAGGCCTATAGGGATGGCTGACAGAGAAGTGTCAAGGGAAGCCATGCAATCTGCACAACTTAATGGTGGAGAAACTAAAGGATTGAATCTAAGAATCCAGAAAAAAACAAAAATCCTAATATGAAATTTTTTGAATGGTTTTTTGATTATTTTGAAAGTTGTATTTGTATTCAAGGATGTTTTTAGCCTTATATGTCTCATGTGATATTTAAGGTGAGTGAATTTTATACACTGCAATTAAGGAATGCTAATGAAACATTCCATATTGATTGATTTTTTTTACTGCAGAAAATATTGATTATAGAAAAGCATTTATTGAAATAAAACAACAAAAACCCATGATTCAGTAACGTTCGCATCATTTAAATAGAATTAGCAATGTCTTGTCAGATATAAAACATGGTTGACCTATTTCTTTCATCAAACAAATGACAAATTTTGTCATCTGCGGACGTCTGTGTCAAAGTGAAGCAAATATCTTTTGATTATTTGTCCATTATAAAAAAGACCTTTGATCTCCAATGAAAAGATTTTGATTATGCACTTATTTTAGGAAAATAATTGCAACCATCAATAATCTAAAGAAATGACATTCTTATTCCAAGTGTTTTTTGTATAATTAAATTGTCAAAATTTGAAATAGTTCTTTTTGCAACGTTTCAACTGTCTCATTTGTCAACCTTGTTGAGAGGTTCAGTCGATAGGGAATGTGTGTCCGTTAATTTTTCGATGTATTTCCAAAGTAAAATCATTTCCCAATGCATTTTTATAGTAAAATCATTGTCCAATGCATTTTTATAGTAAAATCATTGTCCAATGCATTTTTATAGTAAAATCATTCTCCAATGCATTTTTATAATAAAATCATTGTCCAAGTAAAATCATTTCCCAATGTATATCTATAATAAAATTATTGATAAATGCTTTTTTTTTAATTCAATGAGATCATTATCCACTACATGCCCAGTCGGCTGGGGCTGTAGAATATACCAACTGCACTTCTGCAGAGGGGTAAGACACCACCAACGAGTATCCTAATATGACATTAAACAATGTGATGGTGAGGTTCCAGTGATGCTGGAGCTTTGGGGAATGTGGTGTACCTCTTCATTGCCATCACTTCCAGGTCCACTCTGACCTAAGAGTGGTAGCACCTGATAGGGTCCTATCGGTCAAAGTTTCGAGAGTTTACTGTTTTTGCATTTAAACTGTGTATTTATGCTAAACTGAATTGCCTAGAATAGAACTGTTTTTGACATTGAAACTGTACTTACACTAAACTGAATTGTTTGAATTAGAACTGTTTGACTAAACTGAATAACTTGCAATAGAAATATTTTTAACCATTAAATTGTGTACTCATGCTCAACTGAATTGTATCAAAAGAATAAAAATGGATTTGGCGTTGAATAAACTACAAAGGTTGAATAGCCATAAAACTCAGACGACCAATCGTTGTCCAATACATTTTCATGATAAAGTTGTTGTCTTATGCATTTTTGTAATAAAATCATTGTCCAATGCATTTTTATAGTAAAATCTTTGTCCAATACAGTTTATAATAAAATCATAGTCCAATGCCTTTTTATTGTAAAATCATTATCCAATGTATTTTTATAGCAAAATCATTGTCCGATGCATTTTGATTGGCAAATCCTTGTCCAATGCATTTTTTAGTAAAATCATTGTCCAATGCATTTCTATTGTAAATTTATTGTCTAATGTATTTTTATAGTAAAATCATTGTCCAATGTATTTTTATAGTAAAATCATTGTCCAATGCATTTTTATAATAAACTAGAAATCTGTGTCAAATTGAAGCAAATATATTTTGATTATTTGACCATTATAATACAGCCCTTTGACCTCAAATAAAAAGATTACAGTTATGCTCCAACCAAGTGAAGAGAGTTGGTTTCGTTTGGTTTATTTTTTATAATTTCTTATCAACTCTTCATGGGTTTTTAATGCCAGTCTTCATCTTATTTCTAACGGATTTATTGCAATTACAACCTTATTTTCAATGTTCCATTGCATTTTTTTTTATTTGTCTCTGATAATTTGTATTCTTGCTGCTCAAGTATTCTTATTAAATACAATTAATTTGCCCACATTTTATGGTTGCGAGTATTCCTATCTAATACAAATAATTTACCCACAGTTTTATGGTTGCGAGTATTCCTATCTAATGCAATTAATTTACCCACAGTTTTATGGTTGGGAGTATTCCTATCTAATCCAATTAATTTGCCCACAGTTTTATGGTTGTGAGTATTCCTATCTAATGCAATTAATTTGCCCACAGTTGTATGATTTCACTTATTCCGATCTAATAGTAACAACTTGCATACAAATTATATGGTTTGAAGTATTCCTACCTAATTCTGAAAATTTTTATACTTTAAACGGCTTGTAGATTTCTTGATAAACAGAGGGAAAAGATGAAATAAATACCTCTCGCATATGGTCTCCTCGCAAAACCCCTTAAGCTTTCAAGATAGTTTATAGAAACGCTCACCTGATGGAGACAGACTTCTTCGACATAGTTGCTGGAGTTTTACTAAGACATACGTTAGTGCCATATTTGTTTATAATCTGTACCGGCTCATTGGCCTAGCTGGTAGAGTGTTCGCCAATGGTCCTGGAGACCTGGGTTCAATCCTAGGTCGCATCATACCAAAGACTTTAAAAATGGTACTTGATACCTCCTTGCTTAACACTCAGCGATATAAGGTACATATCAAGGGTAAAGTGGAGCAATCCAGGGAAAGGAGTAGTGCCCTTCCCTACACCTTAGTGTAGTAGCTACTGAAAAGGGAGCCTTCTGGTCACCCTTGACTACGGTCGCAAACTTTTTTATTTATAATCTGCCTGGACTATGTATGTCAAACTTTGATAGATCTAATAAACGAAAATGGCTTTACGTTAAAAAAGGTAAAAAGTAAACGATACCACACAGAAACTATAACAGACATGGACTTTGTAGATGATTTAGCACTTTTTGCAAATACACCTGCCCAAGCTGAATCCTTGCTGCATAGCCTGGAACAGGCAGCTTGAGGCATTGTCCTCTTCATGAACACAAGTAAAACAGAGTACATGTGTCTTAAATGAGGAGGATCAATCTCTACTCTAAGTGACAAGCCTCTGAAATTAGTTGACAAGTTTATGTACCTCAGTAGCAATATCTTATCATATTTACCAACCCTTCCGCTCGGGCAGGATATGACACAAGGTCAATTTTTTAAGCAGAGTTTAACAGGTTTGAATTCAGAGTTTTCCTTCTCCTAGACTAGTTGCCTCACCAAGGCTGAAGAACCTAGTCTGCCCTACTATTTATACATAGCTGGAGGGAGAATAATTGGATTCATACCTTTCCCAAGGGTATTAGTGCTATGTGAAATGCAATCGGTCTTATCCAAGATTTGAACACGTCGCCGTGTCCATTTCCTACGATGATAAACATTACACCACGGGCACCTCCCGGTAGCAATATCTTATCTACTGAAAGTGATGTCTTAAGTTTTAAGTATTCCATTCTAATACTAATAATTTGCAAGCTATTTAATATAGTTCACAACCATTTTAAACTGGTAAATGTTTCATACTTATTATATCAATCTTTTGTGAGCCAGTGTGTTGGGTTGAGTCATTAATGATTTTTATTTTAGTAAAATATAATCTATTCATGATTAATTTAACGGTGAATTAAATTGAATCAATCGTGTATTCGTCATTAATTTGAATCACCACTTGCCATTTATCAAGTCGCATGTTGATGCTTCTTAAATAAAATTCAACTGGTTTTAAATTCGGGAAGTTTTCTACTAATATTTTCACTTGATCTTTTTGTCATTGCGAGCATTTTGTTGAGAAGGAAAAAAATGGAAATCGTTGATTTAACATCATTAATATCATCCCTCATAGTCCTGATGATGGTTCGTTAGGACTGAAACACTATAGTGTCAACTTCGCTTCTTGATAAATCTTTCCTACTTGGATTACCTTATTATCAATTTTTCTTTATATATTGTCAGATTAGACTCCATTATTTCCCTGGATTGCTCCACTATTCCCTTGATACATACCTTATATTACTGAGTGTTAAACAAGGAGGTATCAAGTACCATTTTTAAAGTCTTTGGTATGACAAGATCTGGGATTGAACCAAGGTCTCTGGGACCATTGGTGAACACTCTCTCTGCTAGACCAATGAGTCGGGTGAATATGGTTGAACAGACTAGCCTATATCCAATAATTTTTCCTGCATGATTCTTGCGGTTTGTGGCCTTGTGTTATCATAGTGAAGCACATTTTTCCCATTGATGAGTGCAGGTTGTTTTTTCGCTGAAGATTTTCATATTGTTTTTAAGTGGTGGATGGTTGTAGATTGGGATGTATTAAGGTCAAGTACTAATTCTCAAGTGCTTTTGCATGGATTACAATCCGACACTTCTCTTAAGGCATCTCGATTGAGGTCTGATGATCATCTAGGTCTGGGTTCGTTTCTCAATGATGTATCAGCAGAACAAAACTTTGGAGACCTGTTTTGGACTCATTAATGATGACACCTTGGCCATAAGCACTAAAAAATTTTCTTGACTGTTTCTATAGAATTTTGGTACTTCTTGAATTTTCACAACATTACCAGTTGAATATGCTCTTTAAATTCCTCCATTTTAGAGGCATAAAATCATAGATTAAATTATGATACACACTCTTTCACTTATTGAGAAGCCAAGTCGACACTATAGCGTTTCGGTTCTAATGAATCATCATCAGGACTATGAGGGATAATGTTAGTGATCTTAAATCAACGATGGATATTTAAAAGTGCAAAATACAAAAACCTTAGGAAAATTCGTATGTCAATAATCGCTGATTCACTAATTAAACAGCCAACTTTTTCTTGTTATACAAATTTTCCTGAGGTATTTGTATTTTTCACTTTTAAACATCCATCGTTGATTTAAGATCACTAATATCATCCCTCTTCGTCCTGATGATGGTTCATTAGAAATCATGATGCACACTCTTTCACTTATTGAAAAGTAAAGTCAACACTATAGCATTTCGGCTCTGATGAACCATCATCAGGACTATGTAATAATAATCGCTGATTCACTAATTAAAAGGCCAACTTTTTCTTGTTATACAAATTTGCCTGGAGTATTTGTATTTTGCACTCTTAAACATCTATTGTTGATTTAAGATCATTAATATCATCCTTCATAGTCCTGATGATGGTCCATTAGAACCGAAACACTATACTGTCAAATTTGTTTCTCAATAAATCTTCTACTTGGATTACCTTGTTATCATTTTTTCTTTATATATTGTCGGATTAGACTCCATTATTCACTTCCACTCTTTCACTACTGAAATAAAAACGACCTCTGAAGGCACTCTTTAATCAGATAATTGCAAGTTGTGATTTAAACATTGGAAGTTTAGAATGTGTTGTAAAAAAAAAGGAAAAATATTTATGTTTTAACCCAGTAAGTAAAAAAAGTAAGTAAAGTTGGCAACTGTAGTTGAGGGTGACCCAAAGGTTCCCTTTTCAATAGCTACTACACCAAGGGGTAGGTGAGGGTGCTACTCCTTTCCCTGGATTGCTCCACTTTACCCTTGATCCATACCTTATAATGCTGAGTGTTAAGCAAGGAGGCATCAAGTACCATCTTTTTAGTTTTTGGTATGACTTGACCTGGGATTGAACCCACGTCTTCCGGGCCATTGGCTAATGAATGTAATTCTAACTGGGTTGGAAAGTAATTGAAATGAAGGGTAGCTCCATATTCCTCAGATCACAAGATCTGGATGGCCCAGTCAGCTGGGGCTGCAGAATAAACCAACTACATCTCTCCAAAGGAGTAAGACCCCTCCCCTAACAAAGGTCCTGATTATGACACTAAAAATTCTGATGGTGAGACTTCAGTAATGCTGGAGCTTTGGTAAATGCAGAGTACCCTTTCATTGACATCACTCCTAGGTCCACTCTGGCTCGGAGTGATAGCACCTGATAGGGTCCTATCTATGGGTCAAATAGAACAGTTTGACATTTTAACTAGGTGTAAACAAATGACTGATGTTTAATTTAATTTTTAGTGATAAATAGCAATACTTGAAAACATTAAATTGCCCAGTCTGGTGGGGGGTTGAGAATACTACGACTGCTTCTCTGCTGAGGGGTAATACCCGCCCCAATGAGTGTTCTGGATATGACACTAAACAATCTGATGATGAGGCTTCAATAATGCTGGACCTTTGGCGAATGCAGAGTACCCTTTCTTTGACATCACTCCTATATCCACTCTGGCTCGGAGTGGTAGCACCTGATAGGGTCCTATTTATGGGTCAAATCGAACAGTTGGACATTTAAACTGGGTGTAAACAAATGACTGATGTTTAATTGTTAGTGATAAATAGCAATACTTGAAAACATTAAATTGCCCAGTCTGGTTGGGGGTTGAGAATACTACGACTGCTTCTCTGCGGAGGGGTAGGACCCCCCCCAATGAATGTTCTAGATATGACACTAAACAATCTGATGATGTGTTTCCAGCAATGCTTGAGCTTTGGGGAATGCGGAGTACCCTTTCATTGCCATCGCTCCCAGGTCCACTCTGGCCCAGAGTGGTAGCACCTAATAAGGGTCCTATCTATGGGTTAAAAAGAACTAAACCGTGCTTCTTTCACTATACTGACTTTTGCATTCAAACTGTATTTATGCTAAACTGAATTGTTTAAAATAGAACTGTTTTGACATTGAAATTGCATACTAGTGCTGAACTGAATTGCTCAAAATAGAACTGTTTTGTTGTCTAGAATGCGGAGTACCCCTTCATTGCCATTGATCCCAGGTCCACTCTGGCCCGGCGTGGTAGCACCTGATAGGGCCCTATCTATGTGATAAATAGAACTAACGGCATACTTATGCTAAAATGAATTGTTTTAGTAAACTGAATAGCTTGAAATAGAAATGTTTTTGACAATTATATATATTTAATATATATGTATAACGAGGATTTGGCATTAAATACCCTACAATGGTTAATATGCCATAAAACCCAACCAAATCATATATATTTAATATATATGTATAAAGAGGATTTGGCATTAAATAACCTACAATGGTTGATATGCCATAAAACCCAACCAAACCAAATCATATATATCTAATATATATGTATAAAGAGGATTTGGCATTAAATAACCTACAATGGTTGATATGCCATAAAACCCAACCAAACCAAATCATATATATTTAATATATATGTATAAAGAAGATTTGGCATTAAATAACCTAAAATGGTTGATATGCCATAAAAGCCAACCAAACCAAATCATATATATTTAATATATATGTATAAAGAGGATTTGGCATTAAATAACCTAAAATGGTTGATATGCCATAAAAGCCAACCAAACCAAATCATATATATTTAATATATATGTATAAAGAGGATTTGGCATTAAATAACCTAAAATGGTTGATATGCCATAAAACCCAACCAAACCAAATCATATATATTTAATATATATGTATAAAAAGGATTTGGCATTAAATAACCTAAAATGGTTGATATGCCATAAAACCCAACCAAACCAAATCATATATATATATAATATATATGTATAAAAAGGATTTGGCATTAAATAACCTACAATGGTTGATATGCCATAAAACCCAACCCAACCAAACCAAATCATATATATTTAATATATATGTATAAAAAGGATTTGGCATTAAATAACCTAAAATGGTTGATATGCCATAAAACCCAACCAAACCAAATCATATATATATATAATATATATGTATAAAAAGGATTTGGCATTAAATAACCTAAAATGGTTGATATGCCATAAAATCCAACCAAACCAAATCATATAAATTTAATATATATGTATAAAGAGTATTTGGCATTAAATAACTTACAGTGGTTGATATGCCATAAAACCCAACCAAACCAAATCATATATATTTGATATATATGTATAAAAAGGATTTGGCATTAAATAACCTAAAATGGTTGATATGCCATAAAACCCAACCAAACCTAACCAAATCAAGATCTGGAGTGTTATTTCTGGATGCAGTTTAGTGTCATACCCAGGACATTAGTTTTGGGTGGCGGGAGGTTTTATGCTTCCTCAGAGAATGCTCTTCGCATATTGTATGCTTTGCCGTCAGGACTTGGCCGTTATAATAACTGTATCTTAAGTTGATGATATTTTGTCTCACGGATTTTGATTCCGATTAAAACTGCAAACTCTGCAAATGTGGTCTAAGAAAAAGTTTCATCTCACCGATTAGTGTGTAGATATCTGTTTACATTGAATGAGAAAATTTCAAATTGGTGCTGTGTGACTGTTATTTAGCCATTGGTGGACCCTGAAATAATATTTTCTTCTTTTTGCAATTGCTACAATTGCTTGGAAGTTCTCCCCCAACTTACTTTCTCTCTCAGCTCTTACCAAATGGTAATCTTCTGGGATTGATGAAGGCTTTACATGTTAGATAAGTGAAGTAAGTTGCAAGTGATGATAAAAAGATGTCGGCTTTAGAGGTACAGCACTTCTTGGACATTGGTTGGGTTCGGGTGGAGATTTCATGAAAAAAAAAAAGTGATGTGTTTGAATATGTTTTCTCAATTTTTTTTATTTTAATTCTTTTTTTTTTTTAATTTATTTATTTATTTATTTTTTTATTTAAATCCATTTTTGAAATTTCTGTTCACTTGGCTTCTTTAGGTATCTTTGATCTTTATTTATATATATATATACACACTGTACATAGTATAACAGTTATAAAAAAAGGAACTTGAGAAGCCAATTTCATATTCTGGATGAAGCTGTTTGCATTTCACCTTAATTAATGCCTTTTGGAAAGGCATGAATCCATCTCCCCTACTTCAGGGTAAAATAGTAGCACATAATGATCTTTCTTGGTTTGGTAAGGTAACAAATCTAGGAAAAGGAATAATCATTAATTCAAAACTTGAGGAGTGATGTTTTGGAGAATCTGTGTGTGTGTGTGTGTGTGTATATATATATATATATATTTGTGTGTGTGTGTGTGTGTGTGTTTTTATTTTGCATGCATGACTGTACACATGTTTATAGGCTTGAGTATGTGTATCTATGTGTGTGTCTGTATATATATATATATATATATATATATATATATATATATATATATATATATGTGTGTGTGTGTAATGTTTGTCTCTAAATGTTTACCTGTATGTTTAAATATATATATATATATTTTTGAATTACCATGACTAGAAAATCTGGCTAACACCTACATGAGACATATGGAACACTGAACAGCTGTTTCGACCTTATTGGGTCTCTCTCTCTCTCTCTCTCTCTCTATATATATATATATATATATATATATATATATATGTGTGTGAGTGTGTGTTTTTATTTTGCATGCATGACTGTACACATGTTTATAGGCTTGAGTATGTGTATCTATGTGTGTCTGTATATACATATATATATATATATATATATATATATATATATGTGTGTGTGTGTGTGTAATGTTCGTCTCTAAATGTTTACCTGTATGTTTAAATGGATAGGTATATATATATATATATATATATATATATATATATATATATTTGAATTATCATGACTAGAAAATCCGGCAAACACCTACATGAGACATACGGAACACTGAACAGCTGTTTCGACCTTATTGGGTCTATATATATATATATATATATATATATATGTGTGTGTGTGTACGCATATAATATTAGATATATGTATGCTTATATGTATTAATTTCCCTATAAATGGCTGTGTGTGTGTAAAAATGTTTACACGACTCACAAAACCCTAAGGAACTAAAATCTTTCAAATGAATTAACCTTTTTCATTTTAAGAAAAAAATCTATTTATCTTAGGAAAAAATGGCGATAAACACCTTTACTAATATCAAATCTATCTTGTTAAGTTAGAAAAAATTTACAGGTTTTATTTGATTTCCATTTAAAATTAAAATTCATTCCTTATTTAATTTCTTAATATTTTTATATTTTTATTCTGAATATCACCATTCTAACTACCATTATTATTATTAATTTTATTATAATTATTATTACAGTTTTATCATCATTATTTTTGTTAATTTTATTACATTATCAATTATATTAATATTATTACAGATATCATTACTTTCATTCTACTATTACTAATCATTATCAATTTTTCTCTTATGAACCTTTTTCAACTCAATTTTAATTTGTTTTTATGGCAGCATTTAAATATTAGTTCATTATGTTTATTTAATAGTCAGCTAGTAAATTTATATCTTAGTAAAGTTGGCAACCGTTGTCGAGGGCGACCAGAAGGCTCCCTTTTCAATAGCTACTACGCTGAGGTGTAAGTGAGAGTGCTACTCTTTTCCCTGGATTGCTCCACTTTACCCTTGATACGTACCTTATATTGCTGAGTGTTAAGCAAGGAGGTATCAAGTACCACTTTTAAAGTCTTTGGTATGATGCGACCTAGGATTGAACCCAGATCTCCCAGACCATTGGCGAACACTCTACCAATGAGCCTGTCTACATTTATATCTAATGATCCTTATTTTTTCCTCCACAAAAAAGTTACGTCTGCTATTGAAGCTTCCAGGAGTAGATGTTTTGGGTTTTTTTAAAATAAATCTCTACTTAATTTATGGAGTTAGACCCCCCTGTAATATAATGGCCGAGAGATTTCGTTTCATGTCTTTGGGTTTAGTTAAGCTGAGAACCTTTCGGCTCAGTGCATGGGTTACTTAGGTGCAACATTAACACAGGTGTTCACGCGCGCACGCGCCACTCAGAGATGTCACAGTAGCCCGAGATGGGAAACGGGGGCTAGCCTGTGGGAATGATGTCACACACCTGAAGCACCCGGGGGATTTTGGGAGATTTTTAAAAAATCAGTGAGTTGAGATGAGACATGCCATGGGGGAGAACGGTTGGCATTCGCTTGCTCGCGGAGACCTTTGTGGCAGGTGTCGCACGTGTTGGGTTGAGGGAGGCAGATGAAAAAGCCAGAATAGAAAGATTGTGCCTCTCTCTCCTTATGTCGAAGAACCTTTAAACTCAAAAGTAATAAAAAGTTTTGTACCTGAACAAAGAAGTCGTTAAGTGTTTTTTGTGTTTCGAGATTCCTATGTTCTATCTTTATGGACATTCGATGTACGTTTCACACATAGCCATATCATGGCTATGGTACACCCCTATCTTTCAAACTCCCAAACTACTTCAATTGGGCTATTTGGTTTCTGAGTAAAGGGTTGTAAAAAATGTCTATGATTATAGAACCTCTGTTTTCAATGTTCAGCTGAGATTCCAATAAAAACCTTCTGCTCTTGGCTATTTTCCATCCGGGGTGGGGGAATAGTTGCTTGATTAGAATACTTTCTCGCAATTACACATTCCTCCCATGGGACAGTTTTCTTTATTTCTACAATTACAGAGTAATTTATTTGTACTGATTGACCTTTTAGCATTCTGTCTATTAAATTCTCGGGTTATGAATTATTTTAAATATATTATATATAGTGCAAGAGTTATTAATATGTAGTGGATTCTTATTAAAGAATTCATTCACTGGGTTGTTCTTGTTGAAATGTCTATCTACTTGCCTATATTAATATTCGAAAGTTTACAGAAAAGGGAATTAAACCAGATTATCTTCTTACTCGGTCAGCTTGGACTGGAGAATCTATTGACTTCTTCTCTGCAGCGGGTTAAGACCTCTCCAATGAGTGTCCTGTATATGACACTAAACAATATGATGGTGAGGTTCTAGTAATGCTGGAGCTTTGGGGAATGTGGAGTACTCCTTTATTGCCATTGCTCCCAGGCTCACTCTGGCCCAGAGTGGTAGCACCTGATAAGGATCCTATCTATGGGTTAAATAGAACTAAACCATTGTTTGAACTTAATGTTTTTTGCATTTAACCTGTGTATTTATGCTAAACTGAATTGCTTGAAATAGAACTGTTTTGACATCTAAACTTATGCTAAACTGAATTATCTGAAATAAAACAGTTTTTACATTTAACTCTGTGTATTGCCCAGTCAGCTGGGGCTGTAATATACACTGACTGCACCTCTGAAGAGGGGTAAGACACCCTTCCAATGATTGTCCTGGATATGACACTAAACAATCTGATGGTGAGGTTCCAGTGATGCTGGGGCTTTAGGGAATGTGGAGCACCTCTTCATTGCCATTGCTTCCAGGTCCACTCTGGCCTGGAATGGTAGAACCTGATAGGGCCCTATCTATGGGTTAAATAGATGTAACTGCATACTCATGCTAAACTGAATTGTTTGAATTAGAACTGTGTTTTAGGTGACTCACCTATGACCAGAATAATGGACTTACCCAAAGGGTATCTTAATCAAGAACTAAGCTGGTAGAGTGAGCAGCAGCTGTAGTAAGCACCTTGCCTGTCTTCATGTACGTTGAACCAAGGAAATCCTACTCAGAGACTTGGAAACATTTGTGTGGCACCTCATATGTCCATGTTGAGTTATTTATTTATTGTCCCCTAATAAACGGACATAACAAACTGTTTGACTAAACTGAATAGCTTGAAATTGAAATATTTTTTACTATTAAACTGTACTTACATTTAAACTTCATGCTTATGCTAAACTGAGTTGTTTTAAATGGAACTGTTTTTAACATTGAAACTGTACTTACACTAAACTGAATTGTTTAATATAGAAGTGTTTTGACATTTGACTGTGTGTAAAGAAAATCTGTACTTATACTAAATTAGCTCTGTTTGACTAAACTGAATAGCAAGAAATAGAAATGTTTTTGATAATTAAACTGTGTACTCATGCTGAACTGAATCGTTTGAAATAGAACTATTTGCATAAAAATGGATTTGGTGTTAAATAACCTAGAAAGGTTGGTATGCCATAAAACACAACCAACCAGATTACCTTTCTTTTTGTATGCTGAGTTTTTTTATTATCAGAAATACTATTATTGTCCTTATCTTCAAGTCTACATTCACAATTATTGTTACTTCCATTGTTACTTCTGCCACCGCCATTGTTTATATTATGGTATACAGTAATTTCATTTTTTTTTTCAAAGTTGTTCCTGGTATTCTCGTCTCAGTTGGAATTCATTATAGATTCTATTATTTTCATTAAAAAATTTTTTTGTGTTGTCAGATAATCTATTAATCTTTATGTTAATCACATTCATCATCAGTTTGATTATTGATCTGGGGTGGTTGAAATTGACATTAATGTAAGTAGGTGTTTGGTTATCTTTGCTAAATGTTTTCAAAGTATTGTTGGATAAATTAAAAGTAACGTCTAGGAAATTAACTATTTTTAAGGCTAAATGAAATCGCAATTTTAAATCCTTGTAGCTTGAAGGCTCTTATAATTGATGTATTTTCTAAGTTTTTGGGTCATTACTATCTGGGATGAAGATGAGGCTGTCATCCCTATATAAACATATTTGCTTGAGGTCTGTTATCCTCCCTAGAGTGTCTTATATATAAATACCTATCAAGTCAGCTATTTGTGCTGAGTCATAAGCACCCATGGGAACGGCAAAGTTATTTGTACAATTTTTCATCTTAGTAGACTTATTATCTGTAAGAAAAGACTATCTACAAGTTAAAATCATTTTTATTTTCTCTTAGGTGATGTCTATTAAGTTTTTATCATGGTTTAAACTTTTTGATGATAACTCTTTAGAAATGGAGGAGTAGAAATAAATAATATTAAATAAATAGGGTTTTATTTTTACTCTGAATGTTTTAAAATCATTCTATGGTAACAAAGGTTTTACTTGGAGTTTTTTTGTATGTTTAACATCGTGTTTTTGATTAGAGAGGTAGAATTCAATATCAAATTGAATAAATGGGCTTCTATTTTTACACTTAATGTCTAACCCATTCTATTACGTCGGATGTGGTTATACTTTTTGCATGTGGAAGATGAGGTTTTTGGGCAATTTTTTTAAAAAACTAGGCTTAGTTTAGTCTTTGATGGGTTTATTAATCTAGACTGTTGTTTGTCTTGGAAATTTGGTTTACAGTCTTTAAATAAGATATAAGCATTTTTTTTTTCACTAATTTACCCATTCAGTCATTAATGTGCATTTTGCTAGCAAAATGTAACTGTGTTGTTGATTTGTGAGAGAATATCACTGTTATCTAATTTTGAAAGTATCAAGAATCTTATCTTGTAGGATTCTATGATAATTGGAAAGGCTAATCAAAATAAGTTAGCCCTTCCACTTATCAGAGAACCCTACAAAATGAGATTAGCCCTTCCACTTATCATAGAACCCTACAGAATAATATCACCCCTTCCACTTATCATAGAACCCTACAGAATAATATCACCCCTTCCAATTATCATAGAACCCTACAAAATAATATCAGCCCTTCCAATTATCATAGAACCCTACAAAATAATATCAGTCCTTCCAATTATCATAGAACCCTACAAAATAAGATCAGCCCTTCCAATTATCATAGAACCCTACAAAATAATATCAGTCCTTCCAATTATCATAGAACCCTACAAAATAATATCAGTCCTACCAATTATCATAGAACCCTACAAAATAATATCAGTCCTTCCAATTATCATAGAACCCTACAAAATAATATCAGTCCTTCCAATTATCATAGAACCCTACAAAATAATATCAGTCCTTCCAATTATCATAGAACCCTACAAAATAATATCAGTCCTTCCAATTATCATAGAACCCTACAAAATAATATCAGTCCTTCCAATTATCATAGAACCCTACAAAATAAGATCAGTCCTTCCAATTATCATAGAACCCTACAAAATAAGATCAGCCCTTCCAATTATCATAGAACCCTACAAAATGAGATTAGCCCTACACTAAATGGAACTGTTTTTGTATGCTAAACTGAATTGTTTAATATAGAAGTCTTTTGACATTTAACTGTGCATAAACAAAAACTATACTTATACTAAACTGACTTGTTTGAAATAAAACTGTTTGACTAAATTGAATAGCTTGAAATAGAAATGTTTTCGACAATTAAACTACACTTATGCTGAACTGAATTGTTTGAAATAGAACTGTTAATTTGTATAAAAATGAATTTTGCATTAAATAACCAACCAAGGTTGATATGCCATAAACCCAAACAAACAAACAATATTAGTATGTGTGAGTGTGCATATATATATGTGTGTGTGTGTGTATATATATATATATGGTTGAGCGGTATGATACTAACGTAAAGTTGGGTAGATTTCAATCAGCCTGTCTGTGGATGACAATGTGAATATATATATATATATATATATATTAGTGTGTGTGTGTATATATATATATATATATATATATGTACACTCACTTGATTAAATAGGGGAGACACTTTATATCTGTTATTCTATCTCTGATCCTTTCAAGTCTCCATATGAGTCATTTAACGTTTGGATGAAATGAATTTGAGAAGGCGCACTATTTAGTCAAAGATATTTACAAGTAAAAATTCTGCCCTTGATATACACATATATCTGTGTGTGTGTGTGTGTGTGTGTGTGTGTGTGTGTATATATATATATATAGTCGGGTCATTGATGACAAAACTGGTACCTCCTACTGAGTTCATCTTGTCAGCTGTGTGGCTTGACACCCTGCAGGATGAAAAACAAGACCTGTCAAAGGGCAGAGGAAGCTTTTCGCTTAATGGCTATCTGGCGTATTATTCCTGGGAATGTTAAACCCTTTTTTCTTTGTCAAATTATCTAACCATAACACCTGCCGTTGACGGGATTATCTTTCTTTGACTTGTCACTGGACAATAATCATGCAGAGTTAGAGAATTTGGGTTGTACGACCTTTGACCTCTATAATGTACAAATGTTACCTTTGCGATCTTTTCAAATAACTAACCTTTCTCTTGGAAAAGACCCATGGCAATGGATGTGTGGCGACTTATACTGTCACACAATGGAAAGAAAAAGTCGTTTTGAATTGCTGAAAGAAGGTAGTTATATGTCTACGCAAGAGTGACAGGAGTCTTATCCTAACACCATTGTTGTGTCCATCCGTGACAAGGATTACTTACAGGAGAGACTCTTGTGTTTAAGCAGCCCTATTTAAGAGACCACTGGTCACCCAGACAAAAGAATGCAGGTATTAAGGGGGTGAGATTATGAGGGACGGCAGTGACCTGTGAAAGATTATGCAGTTACCATGTGTGTGTGTGTGTGTGTGTTTTTATATGTGTGTGTATCTATAAATATATACACACACACCACCCAACCCCTTGCTCAGTCGGCTGAGGCTGTAGTATACACCGACTGCAGACCCCCCCCAAATGATATGACACTAAACACTAAAAATGATATGACACTAAACAATCTGATGGTGAGGTTCTAGTGATGCTGGAGCTTTGAGGAATGCAGAGTACCTCTTCATTGCCATTGCTCCCAGGTCCATTCTGGCCTGGAATGGTAGCACCTGATAGGGCCCTATCTATGGGTTAAATAGAACTAAACTGCATACTTATGCTGAACTGAATTTTTAAAATTAGAACTGTTTGACTAAACTGAATAGCTTGAAATGTTTTTTTTACAATCAAACCGTACTTACATTTAAACTGTACGCTTATTCTATACTGAATTGTTTGAAATGGATCTGTTTTTTACATTGAAACTGTACTTACACTAAACTGATTTAATATAGAACTGTTTTGACATTTAACTGTGTGCAAACAAAACCAGTAATTATACTAAACTGAATCATCTGAATTAAAACTGTTTAACTAAGAAATAAACTGTGTACTTAAGCTAAACTGAATTATTTCAAATGGAACTGTTTTTTGACATTGAAACTGTACTTACACTAAACTGAATTAGGTTAATTAGAACTGCTTGACTAAACTGAATTGCTTGAAATAAAGATGTTTTTCACCATTGAACTCTACTTACATTTAAACTGCGTACTTATGCTCAACTGAATTGTTTGAAATAGAACTATTTTCATAAAAATGGGTTTGGCATTAAATAACCTACAATGGTTGATATGCCATAAAACCCAACCAACCAACCCCTCTGCACCGGCAGGACGTGACACAAGTTCAGTTTTTTAGTAGAGTTTAACAGATTTGAATTCAGAGTTTTCCTTCTCCTCGATTGGTTAAAGAGTCTTGTCTGTCCAACTATTTACCTATATCTAAAGGAAGAATAGTTGGATTTATGCCTTTTCCAAGCATATTATCATTATGTGAAACGCAAACAGCCCTGTCTAGGATTCGAACTTGGGTTGCTGTGTCCATTTTCTATGACAGTAACCATTTCAACACGAACGCCTCCTTTGAGTGTATATCGTAGGAAAAATTAATTTTTCTTTCTCTGCAGGGATTTGTGCCTATACTTCTATTCCGTGACAGTAGCATTAAATTTGAGATCTTTGAATTATGGATAGTCTTCAAAAAGGAACTGTTTTCTAATGAAGAATTTGTATCAGGATACAGCACCTACTTAAGAAGGATTTACCTTCACTTTTGCTTATTACAAATGCCAAATTCCTTGCAGAAAATACGGCTGAACATAAGAAAAGAAAGCTTTTCAAAAAGAAGAGGAAAAAAAAGAGAGAAAGAAAGAAAAGAATAAGTTGCTGATTTTTTTTTTTTTTTGTTTTTATTCTTTTTTTTTTTTTAAGAAGAAGGTTATTAACTTTTGCTTAAAATTCTGACTGCCGCCCCACCCATCTACCCTGATGTGGAAAAATCCTC
>OY757941.1:3570412-3632912 GCA_963585895.1 Sepioteuthis lessoniana | reverse complement strand
TCTTTCTGTCTGCTTCTTTAGATTTATCAGGATTGTTAAAAGAAGGAAAGGCAAAAACAAAATGCGGATAAAAATTTTTTTATTTTTTTTTTCAGATTTGTTTATCGGAAAATAAATTCTTATATAAGTAGCATTTGTACACTGAAAAAAAATGTAATTACGAATGTGTTTGTGTTTACTTCATATATATATATATATATATATATATATATCTTATCATATATATACACATATATATATATATATATATGTATAGTGTATGTGTGTAGATAGTATCACACAGGAATTAGAAGTACATATTACAAGTGTTTCGGGTATGACATCAAACTTTATCCAGTGGTAAAACTCCACTTGTGTAGATCTGGAGAGTTTCCATTTATAACTTCATTACAATTACTCCCAGGTCCACGCGGACCCAAATTGATAGTACCTGTTAGGGTCTAATCAGTTGGTCTGAAGTGTTTAGTTGTTTAAAATGATTGTGAACTTTATTTATACATTAGCTCATCAAACCTTGATATTGCAACTAAGTATGAAGTGTTTAGCTGTTTAAAATGATTGTGAACTTTATTAATACATTGGCTCTTAAACACATTTGATATTGCAACTAAGTATGAAGTGTTTAGCTGTTTAAAATGATTGTGAACTTTATTAATACATTGGCACTTAAATCAGTTGATATTGCAACTAAGTACTTTGGCTCTTAACACATTGCCACCCTGTTGGCTGAGACAAGAATATGCTGACTGAACCTCTGCAGAGGAGTAACCATCCCCCTCCATCGAGTGTCCTGGATATGACGCTAAAAGATCCAATGGTAGGGTTCCTGTTCTGGATCTCTTGGGAACTGGAAGTACCCCTCATTGCTATTACTCCAGGTCTCTTCTGACCCAGAGTGGAAGTACCTGTTAGGGTCCCATCTATGGTCAAATAAAGCTATTTAACCATTTAACTGTGTGCAAACAAATGACCAAGGTTAAATTATTGGTATTACATAGCAATACTTGCAACCAATTAATTGTGTGGAAATTTGCTCTGATTTATTTGGAAATAAAATTACCCACAAACTATTCACTTATTGTCTGTATAAACTGGATTTGGCATTAAATGACATGTAAATACACCTATGAAACAAGACCATCTACAGGGGACGTCCACGTGGTCAAAGCGATGGACTGTGGAATTGTAAGCGAGTTAGTACTCCAGTCACGCTATTATGTTCACTTTTGGGCAAATTCCCTTGGGAAAGGTATGAACCTCCTTATCTTCCCAGCTATGGGTTAAATCGTACCACTTCTGTTCTTCTAGGAAAATGGTTTTAGCATTAAATAACCTACAAAGGTCCATATGCCATTAAACAAAGAAACCAAACCAAACCAACGTTCACTTTCGGAAAAATCCTCTTGGGAAAGGTATGAACCCCCTTATCCTCCCAGCTATGGGTTAAATAGTACCACTACTGTTCTTCTAGGAGAATGGCTTTGGCATTAAATAACCTACAAAGGTTGATATGCCATTAAACAAAGAAACCAAAGCAAACCAAGACCATCTACAAAGCCTGTAAAGCAAAATTTGTCTATTAACCTTTGTTTCACACCCCAGCAAAAAAAAAAAACAAAACATTTACCTACAAACTACTTGCTTAGAAATAATATATCTATATGTTTGATTAAATACGACAAACACTTCTTATCTACCTATATTATCTTTGATCCATTCAAATTTTCATATGATTTGGTTTGGTTTTATGGCACATCAACTATTGTAGGTTATTTAATGCCAAATCCATTTTATACATATAAATAGTTCTATTTCAAACAATTCGGTTTAGCATAAGTACAGTTTTTTTTTGTTTAGACACAGTTAAATATAAGAACAGTTCTATTTCAAATAATTCAGTTTAGCATCGGCATATAGTTTAGTTCTATTTCACCCATAGGTAGGACCCTATCAGGTGCTATCACTCCAGGCCAGAGTGAACCAGCGAGCGATGGTAATGAAGAGGTACTTTGCATGCCCCAAAGCTCCAGCATTACTGGAGCCTCACCATCAGATTGTTTAGTGTCATATCCAGGACACTCGTTGGGTGTGGAAGGTTGTAGTCTTACCCCTCTGCAGAGATGCAGTCAGTGTATTCTGCTGCCCCCCTGCTGACTACACTCTCCCCTGAGTTCCAGGAACGCAGTGTCACCCTGATGTTGTGAAGTGTTATAACAAGGATACCCCTTTTGTGAGGTCTTACTCCCTCTGCGGAAGACACAGTCATTGTATCTAAAGTCCTGCTGACAGGGTACATAGAGATAGATAAGATACAATATTTATTTATATATGATTATAGAATAAAGTCGTTATTGGAGAGTCATTCAATTTATCAAGTGAAATATTGCCAAAGGACTTGGCATAACAATGGCTAACAATGGCACTTTTTTCAAGGAAATCAATAAGTCCTTTCAGCACGATCTTATTTATGAACCAGTGTGCTCACAGAAATACTCCTTGGACTTTTTGACATAAGCTGCTCATGGCAAACTCATGTTTAGCCAATTGGTAAACAGTTTTTTTTTCTGTTTTTTTTTGTTCCAGTTGGCTGGGGCTGCAGAATACTCTAATTGAATCTCAGCAGAGGGGTAAGACTTACCGAACAAGTGTCCTAGATATGACACTAAACAATCCGATGGTGATGCTCCAGTAATGCTGGAGCTTTGGGGAATATGGAGTACCCCTTTATTGCCACTGCTCCCAGGTCCACTCTGATTCAGAGTGGTAGCAACTAATAGGGTCCTATCTATGGGTCAAATAGACCTAAACTGTATAGCTTGAAAATAACTGTTTTTACATTTAACTGTGTTTAAACTGCATACTTTTGCTAAATTGAATTGTTTGAAAAAGAACTGTTTGTATGTAAGAAAAAATAGATTTGGCATTAAATAAACTACAGTAGTTAATATGACAAAACCAAACCAAACCTTATGCTAAACTGAATTGTTTGAAATAGAACTGTTTATATGTATAAAAATGGATTTGCGATTAAATAACCTACAAAGGTTGATATGCTATAACCCCCCCCCAAAAAAAACCCAGTTTTTTTTTACTAAAACATGCTTCTCTGTACCTATCATACATTCTTCACAGAATTTCACACTGTTAGCACTTCTATGCCACCAAAAGTTTGATGACAGACCTCTTTTCAGTCCTGAAGCCCTCTGTTTGATTTGTTGCTGCTTTGAATAGCTCAAAACAAATAAACCAATTCCAATCAATGTAGAGATTTTACATTGAAGGAAAAGAATTTTGAAAATTATTTTTTTTGAATTTTTTTAAAAATCTCGATATTTATTGAAAGATCCTTATGTATGTATGTCTCTCTCTCTCTCTCTCTATATATATATATATATAGTCATCCACAGACGGATCTTTTACGTTATATCAGACCTCATCAGTGTGGCTAGACATATTAGCTTCCCGTAGCTGGGATTGAAACCCGGTTGACTCAAACGCCAATCCAAGCTTCTAACCCTTCGGCTACGAGGAGCCAGTAGCAGCGAAGTAAATTTTAAACGGTTATGAATCACCATTATTATTGTTTACATACATCTGCTTAACGGCTACTGAGACCTCAATTCATATATGAAGAGGCTTGCAATAAACGCTAATGGCAACGCGATTACTTCAATTCGCTAGAGAACTCAACCCTACGGGGGTAGGGGAGTATATATCTCTATAGTCATCCACACACACATATATATATAAAATGCTTCAATTATGTCATCAATTTGCGCTGACAGCACTGATGTCTTGATTCTGTCTCCATCAGTTCCGATCATTCATCGTTCCGAGCAGGGCTTTCTAACTACATCCATTGTCCACAAAGTTCTTGCTTATCAGCCAATATAAGAATGTCTATGTGTAGGGGTGCATAGAAGAATGTTACTTATGAGTATGTCCTAGCTTTTCCAGCAGTGTCATGCATGGCTTGTTCATCTAGGATAGTTTTTTAGATTGGAGGAAAGTGGCCGTACAGCAGTTGTTTCATTGCGTGTTGCTTCCAGGATTTATTCAAAATTACTGGTAGTATTCTTGTAGAGTCTCCATCTAGCTTTTTTTAAAAGTTCAATTATACATTTTTAGAACAATATTTTTCGAATTTGTTAATCATTTCTATTTATGACTAAAATATACAATACTTCATAAGTCAGATATTTCCAAATATGAATGTGAAATTCGAGATAGTTTTAGTTAACTTACTTTTAGAATTTCAATACGTATTTACCCAACCCCTCCACTCGGGCAGGATATGACACAAGGTCAATTTTTTAAGTGGAGTTTAACAGGTTTGAATTCAGAGTTTTCCTTCTCCTAAACTAGTTACCTCACCAAGGCTGAAGAACACAGTCTGCCCTACTATTTACCCATAGCTGGAGGGAGAATAATTGGATTCATACCTTTCCCAAGGGTATTAGTGCAATGTGAAATGCAATCAGTCTCGTCCAGGATTTGAACTCGTGTCGCCGTGTACATTTCCTACGACAATAACCAGTATACCACGGGCACCTCCTTTTAGAATTTCAATATTGCTTATTGATTACTATTACTTAGAATATTCGAACTATCGAACTCATCTTTATTGTTATAATCACAACGTTTCGGCTGATATGTCCTTCAGCCTTCTTCAGGTGTTTCATGTCAAACTCAGGAGTCAACAGAGATTTTCGAACTGAACCTTTTATTTTAACAACAAGGGTAGACTGTTCCAATTTTAGTAACCATGACTGGATACAAGTGTTAAGTTATAGTAAGAGAGGTAAGATTGGCGATAGTTGAGGGTGACTCGAAGTCTCCCTTTTCGATAGCTACTACACCAAGGTGTATGGGAGGGCGTTACTCCTTTCCCTGGATTGCTCCACTATACCCTTAATCCGTACCTTATAATGCTGAGTGTTAAGCAAGGCAGCATTAAGTACCATTTTTTGAGTCTTTGGTATGACTCAACTTGGGATTGAACCCCGGTCTCCCGGACCATTCGCACTGTTGTTGGGATTGAACCTGTAACCTTCACTCAGAAGTACTTTACCAACCAAACACTTTATCCACTGCAACATGTGTCTGGCAAGGTTCAAATATAGAGTTCAGTCTGAGATTCTGTGTGGACTCTCAAGTTTGACATGAAACACCTGGCGAAGGTCGAAGGATATATCGGCCAAAACGTTGTGTACAACTATAAAAATAAGATTGATTGTCCAAATATTCCAACAAATAAAGTTGGGTTACTACATAATATTTTTCTCTGCATGGCTTGGGGAAAAAATAATATAGATAATTTAATCTCGTTTGTTTAAGGAATATTTTATGAAGCTAGAATATTTAGCTGTTAAATTAAATATGTTTTGCCTCTTCTTTGTTATTAGTATATTTACTGCTAAATAAAAGTAAAATTGTGTAAGTGCTCATGGTTTCTTTTACCAGAAGTGGACTCCGCAACACAAGTTCAAATAAAGGGTTTAGTTTGAGATTCTGTGTAGACTCCTGAATTTGACAAGAAACACCTGAAGGAGGACATATCGGCTGGACAGTAATAATTTTCAAACCAATCTAAATGACCCAGAAATGGTGCCCTAACAAGTACTACCTCTCCAGGAATTGGTTTGTTTTAATGGCACATCAACCATTATAGGTTATTTTAAAGAGTTTTTGAAAGTCTTTTAGGTTTTTGATAACATAACAAAATTACGTAAACTCAGAGTTGGATAAAACTGAGATGCTTATGAATTTAAAAAACAGAATGCTATCAAAAGAAATAGAATATTATCAAGAACTCTTTCAAAAACACTTTTTATACATGCAATCAACCTCTGATGATGGCTTATGAAGGTTAAAAAAATACTCGGAACAATTTTGGTAAATTCATCCACCAATTCAAACCTGAAACCAAGAGACTTATCAGGAAACTTGAAAGGATCTTAATTAAATTATATTGACAAAATGTGCCTTTATTATTTAATCAAACATGCTTAAATGAAAGACTGCTACCTCACTACACACACACACACACACACACACACATATATATATATATATATATATATATATATATATATATATATATATATATATATGATTTTAAGAAAAATCAATAAATGTAAATTTATTTTACCTGCTACTTAAAATAACTTGTGCTTCAAATGGAAATTTGAACAGAAATGGATTTCTTTTGAACCATTAACATAAGGGAATACATTTCATCTTATAATTTAAATATACATATATCTTAAAAAAAAAAAATTATATATCATATAGGCACCCTTTTCCTATATAAAAGTCACATTGAAATTTATTGTTTATTAATAAGACGACTCTCAATAAATTTGTTGTATATCTCCAACAAAATCCAAAGTATGAACTTTTAGTTAATAAAATTTGGTTTATTTTTATGGCATATCAACCATTGTAGGTTATTTAATGCCAAATCCTCTTTATACATATATATTAAATATATATGATTTGGTTTGGTTGGGTTTTATGGCATATCAACCATTGTGGGTTATTTAATGCCAAATCCTCTTTATACATATATATTAAATATATATGATTTGGTTTGGTTGGGTTTTATGGCATATCAACCATTGTAGGTTATTTAATGCCAAATCCTCTTTATACATATATATTAAATATATATGATTTGGTTTGGTTGGGTTTTATGGCATATCAACCATTGTGGGTTATTTAATGCCAAATCCTCTTTATACATTAAATATATAGAATTTGATTTGGTTGGGTTTTATGGCATATCAACCATTGTAGGTAATTTAATGTCAAGTCTTCTTTATACATATATATTAGATATACACAGTGGTGTGAAATAGATATTTGTACATATGAAAATTTTTATTTTCATCTTTCAAACCTAGTCAGAATAAAATTTTTATATACATTTTCTGTATAAGGATATATTCTACAAATATGTGTATATAAACTTTGGTCACAATTAATTTTACAGAAATTAATGCCATATATTTATTTTCATATGTACAAATATATGACATTGATTTCATTTGTACAACTATTTATTTCACCCCACTACATATGATTCGTAAACACATTTTGTAGATAACTTTTTTGAACAAGCCTAAGCTCTTTTTTGCACACAGTTAAATGGTTTTAAGTATTGCTTTATAACTGTCATAATTTAACATTGGTCATTTGTTTGCACACAGTTTGTTCTATTTGACCAATAGATAGGATCCTATCAGGTGCTACCACTTCAGGTCCACTCTACATTCCCTAACTCTCCAAGACTGGAGCCTCACTATCAGATAGTTTAATGTCATATCCAGGACACTCATTAGGAGGTGGGGTGACCTCTCTGCAGAAATGCAGTTTGTGTATTCAAGAGCCACAACTGGCTGGGCTTAGTTCATAACGTAGTTGAAGTTTAATTAATGTATGATATAAAAATGCAAAAATTTCTAAAGAATTTTTTGCACAAAAGCATTAGAAATTCATTTTTTAAGTTGCGGCTCACTAGACCTTTCTAAGATCGTATGCTAGTACCTACTACTTGATGTTGAAAAACCCTAGGTACCAAAACTTTTCACTCAGATATTTGTTTGCCGAATCGGCTGGGGCTGTAAAATACACCGGCTGCACCTCTGCAAAGGGGTAAGACCCTCCTCCCCAATGAGTGTCCTGATATGACACTAAACAAGCTGATGGTGAGATTTCAGTGATGCTGGGGCTTTGGGGAATGCGGAGCATCCCTTCATTGCCATTGCTCCCAGGTCCACTCTAGGTCGAAATGGTAGCACCTGATAGGGTCCTATCTATGGGTTAAATAGAACTCAGCTGCATACTTATGCTAAACTGAATTGTTTGAAATGGAACTGTTTTTGACACTGAAATTATACTTTCACTAAACTGAATTAACATAGAACTGTCTTGACATTAAACTGTGTTTAAACAAAATCTCTACTTATACTAAACTGAATTATCTGAATCAGAACAATTTGAATAAACTAAATTGCTTGAAATAGAAATGTTTTTGACAATTAAACTATGTACTCATGCTAAACTAAATTGTTTGAAATAGAACTGTTTATTTGTATAAAAATGGATTTGGTGTTAAATAACCTACAAAGGTTGATATGCCATAAAACCCAACAAACCAACCAACCATCAGATATTTGAAAACAATATCCACCTTCGACATTTACTTTCATGAACTCAAATCTTGTTTGCCTGTCTGTAAGATTCTTTTCGTCTTTTATATATTCATGGTGTAATCAACTGTGCCAAGGTGAGTCTCATAAGACATTCAGCATTCAGCAAAAATAAATTAGAAATGGCTGTATGATCACTGTTTGATGCTATTATTGACCTAGATATCTCCCTCCCCAGATTCCTTTAAGAATCATGGGTTCAAAATTTTGCATGTTCCTTACCTCTATTTGAAACCCTGAGAATTTTTCAATAGAACAAAGACATTGCCTGTTGTAATCTATAGAAGGTTGTCATGACTCCTGTAGATTTTGATGTACCTTGATTATTTATTTAGGATGTGCCGGTGGAGTTAGAAAATGTACATAAATTTTTAGATTGCTCACTGGGATTGAACTCATGGGCATTATCAGTACACTCGGAATTGACATTAAGTCGGTGGTGGAAGGAGGAACTCCAAATATCGGAGTGACCAAAATTCCTCTCGTTGCTTTTTCTCTTGGGGATTCTCTTTGCGGAACGAAGAAGCAGCAGAAATAAATGATGATTTGCATTTGATTCCATCTGGTCTTATCATAACAACGTGGACGGATTTGGTCTGATTCTTTGCCCTACAACTGTCACATCTCGAGATTTACTTTCGGATTTATTTTCATATTCAGCAATTTCAAACGTTGTACAAGTGTGGCCAGGTACTCAGGTTGCTGTCTGTCTGTCTTTTTTTTTTTGTGGGTGTTTGTACTTATTTTGATTATTTGTGTGTATATGTATATAAGTAGGTATGTATCTAGTGATTGATTGATTGTAAGTGTGTGTGTATATATATATATATATATATATATACTGATTGATTGTAAGTGTATATATATATATATATATATATATATATATATGTATCTATTGATTGTTTATGAATGTGTGTTATGTTTTGGTCTGTATATATTCATATGTTAATTGTGTGTGTGCGTATGTATGTATGTGTGTGTGTGTGTGTATATATATGTGTGTGTGTGTGTGTGTGTGTGGAGAGAGAGAAAGTAATTATGAGCATGGTTGTATATATATGTTTGGTTTATTTTTTTTATATATGTATTTAATTATGGCTGTTTGTGTGGGTGTGTGTATATATATATGTATATATATATAGACTGTATGTGTGTGTGTGTGCACATAGATATAAATATATATCCATATGTCGACTGTAATTGTGTGTGTGCATATATATAAATATATATATTGACTGTATGTGTTTGTGTGTGTATATGTATATATATAATTATGTTGATTATAAGTGCTTGTGTATGTTTATTTTGTATATAAGTGTGTGCTGATACAGGCATTCAGTTTTATATATATATATATATATATATATATATATGTTTAAAGTGAATATATTTGTTAATATACATGCTTGAAGTGAATGTGTATGAATATATATGCTCATAAGTGTGTATGTGTGTGTGTATATATATATATATATAGCCCTGTTTATTGTGTGTGTGTGTTAGTGCATAATATGTATTGCTGAATGTGTTTATATATATATATATCTGAAGTGAATGAAAACAAAAAACAAGATGAATACTAAGACCTTTCCAGAGGACTAAGGTGACTGTGACAATAATTATTGTTTTAACTCTGAGAAAAATTCCCCAAAACTTGGAACTGGAGGAATTAGAGATCCGTGGAGGGATTGAAACTGTTTGGACCGTGTCAGTGCTGAAATTGGCTTGAGGGTCTAGATAAAAAAAGTAAACTGGGCTTTTGGCCTAATGAGTCATACCAGGTCGAGTTATACCAAAGACTCAAAAAATGGTCCTTGATGCCACCTTGCCTAACACTCAGCATTATAAGGTAAGGATCAAGGGTAAAGTGGAGCAATCCAGGCAATAGAGTAGCACTCTCCCCTACTCCTCAGTGTGGTAGCTATTGAAAAAGGAGCCTTTGGGTCACCCTTGACTAAGGTTGCCAACTTTACTTTTTTTTATAACAAGATAACGATGGGGAGTTCTCATCATGTAATGGCTAAAGTATTGGACTTGCACATCCTATTTACCAACCCCTCCGCTCGGGCAGGATATGACACAAGGTCAATTTTTAAGCGGAGTTTAACAGGTTTGAATTCAGAGTTTTCCTTCTCCTAGACTAGTTGCCTAACCAAGGCTGAAGAACCCAGTCTGTCCTACTATTTACCCATAGCTGGAGGGAGAATAATTGGATTCATACCTTTCCCAAGGGTATTAGTGCTATGTGAAATGCAACCAGTTTTGTCCAGGATTTGAACTCGTGTCGCCGTGTTCATTTCCTACGACGATAACAATTACACTACGGGCACCTCCATAATTGGACTTGAACATACACGAAGTGTTGCAACCTAACAGAAGGTTACTGAATCAGAAATAACCAAAACAAAGGTTGGTAATGAAATGGAAATCTTTATAACATTAACAAAATATAATACTTGTCAGCGGCATGAAGAAGGTAACCACTGCTAGGGGTGACTTCTTAGTATATTTTCACCCCCTCATATTTGTGTCCAACATATTTATGAGGAATGGGGCATACCCGTTAATGTTCATAGGTAGGGTATATAACAGTATGAGGAATGGGACATACCCATTAACGTTCATAGGTCGGGTATATAACAGTATGAGGAATGGGACATACCCATTAATATTCATAGGTAGGGTATATAACAGTATGAGGAATAGGACATACCCATTAATGTTCATAGGGTATATAATGGTAAGGAAGTTTGATATTGATTATGTTCAATTTTGGATTAATCCCTCTTTTCTTCAGCATGGATGCATTTGGCATTAGATAACCCATGACATTTGGTATGCCATTAAACAGAGAAATCAAACCAAGAAAAGTTTAATCAGGAGCCAAATCAGAATCGAAACTTTTATGGCCCAATTGGCTGGGGCGGCTTCAGAATGCACCAGTTGCTTCTCTGCAGAGGGGTAAGACACCCCCAATGAGTGACCGAGATATGATTTGAAACAATCTGACGATGGGGCTCCAGTCTTGTTGAAGCTTTGGTTAATGCTCAGTACTCCTTCATTGTCAAATCTGCCAGGTCCATTCTGACTCGGAGTGCTAACACATGATAGAGTCCTATCTATAGAACTATTTGACACTTAAACTGTGTACTTATGTTAAACTGAATTGCTTGAAATGAATAGTTTTTACATTCAACTTTGTGTAAACAAATAACTGATGTTTAATTGGGTTGTTGGTGGTAAATAGCAATACTTGCAAGCATTAAACTGTGTGCGAACAAATAATTAATAGTAAATAGAATTATTCGTACTTGATAGAAATAAGTGAAAGCATTTAACTGTGTGGAAAAAAAAATGTACCCTGGCTCATTTAAAAATTTTATCTGCAAAATGTGTTTATGAATCATATATATTTAATATATATGTATAAAGAGGATTTGGCATTAAATAACCTACAATGGTTGATATGCCATAAAACCCAACCAAACCAAATCATATATATTTAATATATATGTACAAAGAGTATTTGGCATTAAATAACGTACTATGGTTGATATGCCATAAAACCCAACCAAATCATATATATATATATATATGTATAAAGAGGATTTGGCATTAAATAACCTACAATAGTTGATATAACTTTCTTCACTAGAGAGCTCAGCCCTACGGAGGGCGGGGTCCTCATGGTGTAATGGTTGATGGATGATATTATGTGCATGTATCTCTCTCTGTCTCTATATATATATATAAGCATATGCCCACATATGCCAATATTGTTTATTCATATATCTGAATATAGATTTTGAAGTAATACTGTGTATATATGTTTGTATATATATATATATATATATATATATATATAAAATATTATTTGCATGTATATAGGTTGTATATATAATATTATGTGCGTGTATATATATATATATATAAGCATATGCCTACATATGCCAATATTGTTTATTTTTACAGATTTTGAAGTAATACTGTATGTGTATGTATGTATGTGATGATATTATGTGCATGTATCTCTCTCTGTCTCTATATATATATATAAGCATATGCCCACATATGCCAATATTGTTTATTCATATATCTGAATATAGATTTTGAAGTAATACTGTGTATATATGTTTGTATATATATATATATATATATATATATATATAAAATATTATTTGCATGTATATAGGTTGTATATATAATATTATGTGCGTGTATATATATATATATATAAGCATATGCCTACATATGCCAATATTGTTTATTTTTACAGATTTTGAAGTAATACTGTATGTGTATGTATGTATGTGATGATATTATGTGCATGTATCTCTCTCTCTCTCTCATATATATATAAGCATATGCCCACATATACCAATATTGTTTATTCATATATCTGAATATAGATTTTGAAATAATACTGTATGTTTGTGTGTATATATATATATATATATATATATATATATATATATAATGGATGATATTATGTGCATGTATCTCTCTCTCTCTCTCTGTCTCTCTCTGTGTATATATATATATATATATATATATATATATAAAAGCATATGCCCACATATACCAATATTGTTTATTCATACATTTGAATATAGATTTTGAAGTAATACTCTGTGTGTGTGTGTGTGTGTGTGATGGATGATATTATGTGCATGTATATCTATATCTATATATATATATGTATATAAGCATATGCCCACATATACCAACAATGTTTAATCATACATTTGAATACAAATATTGATGTAATAGTCTGTGTGTGTGTATGTATGTATATATATATATATATATATATATATATATATATATATAGTTGTGTATGTGTCTCTGTTTGCCCATAAAAATGGAATGTTATTATCAAAGTGCATTTGTTCGAGCAAGATTACAATCCTCTAGCTGAACTTTGCTGAGTCTGTTTGACCACACTAAACTTTGCAAGTAGGTCAAGTGCTCTTCGTTATTTCATTCAAGCCAAAAAAATGAAAGAAAGAAAGAAGCAACTACATTCAGACAGACCCTATCGTCTATGCTCAGGAAGGAAGGAATGAAGGAATGGTTAATGTACATCATAAAGTCAATATGATTAAATCCGAACTGAATCTGTACTGAAGGCATCATATGAGTCTGCAAAAATATTACTCCTTATTATGATGAAGTTCAATTTTTTTTTACTTATGTTCATATTGTAAAGTTACCCAGTCAGCTGGGGCTGTAGAATACACCGACTGGTTCTTTGTAGAGAAGTAACACCTTCCTCCACTCAACGACTTGATATGATACTAAACAATCTGATGGTGAGGCTCCAGTAATGCTGGAGCTTTGGGGGATATGAAGTACCTCTTCATTACCATTACTCCCAGATCCACTCTGGCCTGGAGTGGTAGCACTTGATTGGGTCTTAACTATGGGTCAAATAGAACTAAACTGTTTACATATACTTAACTGAATTGTTTTAAATTTAATTCGGCATTAAATGACCTGAAAAGGGTTGAAATGCCATAAAACAAAACTAGCAACCATATTGCAAAGCCTAATCAGATGAGGTTGTAAAATATGCCGAGAGCATCTCTGAAGAAGGGTAAGACCCCCACTCCCCAACAATTGTTTTGGATATGACACTAAACTTTCCGAGGTGGGTGTCCTCATGGTGTAATGGTTAAAGCGATGGACTGCGGAATCGTGGTATGCAAGTTCGTACTCCAGTCGCGCTATTACATTCACTTTCAGGCAAATACCCTTGGGAAAGGTATGAACCCCCTTATCCTCCCAGCTATGGGTAAAATAGTACCACTACTGTTCTTCTAGGAGAATGGCTTTGGCGTTAAATAACCTTAAAAGAGTTGATATGCCATTAAACAAAGAAACCAACCCTAAACATTCCGATGATGAGGATACAATCCTGAAACTTTTGTTTCTAATATATTCTTTACCTTTGTTTTAACAGTTTTTGTTGATGTGAAGCTCCAGATTTAGAAAGTTGCAGAATGTGGAGTACCACTTCATGGCACTTACTCCTGGGCATAATCTGACCCACAGTGGTAGCACCTGAGAGCTTCCCATCTTTGGGTTCAATAGAACTGTTAGATCAATATTTAGAACCATTTGATTGTGTGAAAATGAATGAGTAAAGTCAAGTTGCATTATTAGTGTTGAATAGAAATACTTGAAAACCTTTTACTGTGTGAAAAAATTGAGTCATCAGTATTACATTGCAATCTTTAGGGCTGTTTAACTCTGTGCAAATAAAACTATTGGTGTTAGATAGCAATACTTGAAGCCATTAAAGTAATTGATGCTAAAACAAATTATTCATGTCAGACAACAATACTCAGAAACATTTAACTGTGTGCAAATAAAGGAATAGTCTGGAATAGAATTATCATTGCGATATAGCAATATTTGAAGCCATTTAACTGCAAATAAAACTACTTGTTTGAACAATGCTTGAAACCACTTCACAGTGATTAATATTCAGCTCAGTCAGCAGGGGCTATCAAATACACTAACTTCATCTCTGCAGACCCCCACCCCGCCCAATAAGTGCCCTGGATACGAGACAAAACTATTTGATGGTGATGCTTCAGATTTGTTTTTATCCAACTCTGGGTTCGCATATTTTTGTTATATTTTAAAAACTTTCAAAAACAACACACCTTACACACGCAAGCAACCCCTGATGATGGCCTATGAAGGGTTCAAAAGCGCTCGGGACAATTTTGGGAATTTCATCTACCAATTCCAACCTGAAACTAAGACACTTATCATCAGGAAACATGAAAGGATCTTAAATAAATTATACAGACAAAATTTGTCTTTATTATTTAATGAAACATGCTTAAATGAATGACTGCAGACTAACTACACACACACATATATGGAAGAAAATAATGGATAGTAATCCGACAATTTGTGAAGAAAAATTGACAACAAATAATCCAAATAGAAAGTGGGGATTTATAGAGAAACAAAGTCGACACTATAGCGTTTCGGTTCTGCTGAACCATCATCAGGACTGAGGGGTATATATATATATATCCCAGTAAGATGAACCAAACATGCCGTGTGCTGCTAGAGAAGTAAGGACATAATCATAAGCAACATTATTATATTATTTTATTACAACAAATCCGAAACATAGGGTAAGTGGTCCGCATGATATAGTGGTAGAGAAAAATTGATCACACAGCAATCCAAGTGGAATTAGAGATTTATTGAAAAGTCAACACTATAGTGTTCGGGTTCTACTGAACCATCATCAGGACCATGAGAGGTGATATTAGCGAAGTTAGGTCAACGCTAATATCACCCCTCATGGATCCTGATGATGGTTCAATAGAACCGAAATACTAGTGTCGACTTTTCAATCAATCTCTAATTCCACTTGGATTACCTTGTTATCAATTTTTCACTACATATTGTCGGATTACAATCCATTATTTACTTCCATGATATCGTGGCTGACATGCTGGACTGCAACTTCATAGTACGCGAGTTCAAACTCCAGTTGCTCTGTTGCATTCACTTTTGGACTAATGCCCTTGGGAAAGGTACGAAACCTTTTATTCTCGAGCTGTGGGTTAAATAGTACCAATATTGTTTTTCTACAAGCATGACCTTGGCATTAAATGATCTGTGAAGGTTGATATGTCATTATAAAAAAAAAAAAAAGGAAACATTAAAAAAAGTTGGTGAAAAATGAGAAATAATCGCTATCTATGATTTCCCAGGACATTTAAACTATTCTTCTATTTAGTTGACATATATGGTGTGGTGTGTCTTACAGAAATGATTTTCTAAAGATTGCTAACCTGTATTATCATTCGCATTAATGTGTATGTATAAAAAAAATTATAATTGATTTTCAAAAATATCTTATACCCACAAAACCTCTACTTACCGAAACCCAAGAATATTTTGCTATTTTGACTCTTTATGTTAAGTTTGGTTTCTTTGTTTAATGGCATATCAACCTTTGTAGGTTATTTAATGCCAAAGCCATTCTCCTAGAAGAACAGTAGTGGTACTTTTTAACCTTTAGTTGGGAGGATAAGGTGGTTCATACCTTTCCCAAGGGTATTTGTCCGTAAGTGAACGAGTATGAACTCACTTACTACGATTCCGCTGTCCATTGCTTTAACCATTACACCACAAGGACACCCCCTTTATGTTTAGAGTGGCATGAGAGATTTCCCAAAGGATCCAACGTGATCCATAAACAAAAATAATTCCCCAGCCTGATTTTTATCATTCAGTATTTTTGGACTATTGTGTTCATCTTTATTATATTCACAACATTTCGGCCGATATATCCTCCAAACTTCTTCAGTTTATTGTCAAACTCAGGAGCCTACACGGAACTTCGAACCACGTCCTTTATTTAATTCATGAGGGTCCCTTGCTCTGATTCTGTTAAGCATAACCGTGTACAAGTGTGTCCATTATGCTTATAGGCATTGGTTCCCTAAGCTTATAAAGAGATAATCATCTGGAGGTTGCATGTTCAATCCTTACTGCAGGTGAGTAATAATATAGGAATACTTAACACTTAAATAACCCACAAAGTTTGATATGCCATTAAAGAAAGAAACCAAACCATCCAATATGAGAGATCATATAAGTGTCCATTGATTAATTTTTAATCAGACTTTACAAATCAAACCTTTAAATCCCGAGAACCCTGAATGTCTCTTGACTGTCGGCCTCCCCCCTTGACTCCTGGCTTGAAAAATGGCTGAAAATGTCATCATCATCATCATGTCGTGCCGCCAGCATGGATATCCCTGATCCTCTCTCGCCACTTCTCCCTATTATTCATCGCCTCTGGCAGGTCTTCAGGGTTACATCCTGTGTCCTCACATAGCTGCTGTATGTATGTTCGAGCTGGTCATCCTACTTTTTCTTGGCCATATGTGGGGGTCCATAGGAGTACATCACTTATGAGCTCGTCCTTGCTTCTCCAGCAGTGTCCTGCGTGTCTGCTTCGTCTAAATGTAAAATCTATTATTTAATCATTTTACAGGATGGTAAATAACAGGTTTTATGATTCTATGGATAGTTTAAAATATTTTTTACAATAAAAAAAATTGTAACATTTTATGGGCAATATCGATGTGAAAGTGCGGGATGCACACTCTATGTTTTTTGAGCTGATATAGTTAGTTATATAAATAGCAAGTGCTTGCGTTTAAAGAATTGATATTTCTTTTCTTTTTAAGTTGGCAGCAAAAATATTTGTGGAAATTTGATTCCAGTTTTCAAGATTTGCTTTGAGAATAATCCAGCCTTTAATAATAATCACCTCTTCTTCTTCTTCTTTCTACCTTTTTTCTTCCTACTCCTACCTTCTTCTGTCTTTTTATTATTTCTCCTTCTTTCATGTGTTCAATCTTTCTATTACTTCTTCTTCTGTTTTCTTCTTATTTTTTCTTCTTCTATTCCTTCTGTCTTTTTATTCCATCCTATTACCCTCCTTCATTTCCTCTTTCAGCCCTCTTATTTCTTCTTTTTCTTACTATCTTTTTTTTCTGTCTTATTACCTTCCTTCTCTTCCTACCTTCTTCTTTTTATTTCTTCTTCCTCTTACTATTTTTTCTTCTGTCTTTTTACCCTCCCTTTCTTCCTGTTTCTACCTTCTTCTTTTTCTTTATTTTTCTTACTACCTTTTTTTTTTCTGTCTTATTACCCTCCTTTTCTTCCTCTTTCTACCTTCTTCTTTTTCTTTCTTTTTATTTCTTTGTCTTCTTTTTCTTACTACTTTTTTTTTCTGTCTTATTACCGTCCTTCTCTTCCTCTTTCTACCCTCTTCTTCTTTTTCTTTCTTTGTCTTCTTTTTCTTACTACCTTTTTTTTCTGTCTTATTACCCTCCTTCTCTTCCTCTTTCTACCCTCTTCTTCTTTTTCTTTCTTTTTCTTTCTTTGTCTTCTTTTTCTTACTACCTTTTTTTTTCTGTCTTATTACCCTCCTTCTCTTCCTCTTTCTACCCTTTTCTTCTTTTTCTTTCTTTGTCTTCTTTTTCTTACTACCTTTTTTTTTCTGTCTTATTACCCTCCTTCTCTTCCTCTTTCTACCCTCTTCTTCTTTTTCTTTCTTTGTCTTCTTTTTCTTACTACCTTTTTTTTCTGTCTTATTACCCTCCTTCTCTTCCTCTTTCTACCCTTTTCTTCTTTTTCTTTCTTTGTCTTCTTTTTCTTACTACCTTTTTTTTTCTGTCTTATTACCCTCCTTCTCTTCCTCTTTCTACCCTCTTCTTCTTTTTCTTTCTTTGTCTTCTTTTTCTTACTACCTTTTTTTTCTGTCTTATTACCCTCCTTCTCTTCCGCTTTCTACCCTCTTCTTCTTTTTCTTTCTTTTTATTTCTTTGTCTTCTTTTTCTTACTACCTTTTTTTTTCTGTCTTATTACCCTCCTTCTCTTCCTCTTTCTACCCTCTTCTTCTTTTTCTTTCTTTGTCTTCTTTTTCTTACTACCTTTTTTTCTGTCTTATTACCCTCCTTCTCTTCCTCTTTCTACCCTCTTCTTCTTTTTCTTTCTTTGTCTTCTTTTTCTTACTACCTTTTTTTTTCTGTCTTATTACCCTCCTTTTCTTCCTCTTTCTACCATCTTCTTCTTTTTCTTTCTTTTTATTTCTTTGTCTTCTTTTTCTTACTACCTTTTTTTTTCTGTCTTATTACCTTCCTTCTCTTCCTCTTTCTACCCTCTTCTTCTTTTTCTTACTACCTTTTTTTTCTGTCTTATTACCCTCCTTTTCTTCCTCTTCCTACCCTCTTCTTCTTTTTCTTTCTTTGTCTTCTTTTTCTTACTACCTTTTTTTTCTGTCTTATTACCCTCCTTCTCTTCCTCTTTCTACCCTCTTCTTCTTTTTCTTTCTTTGTCTTCTTTTTCTTACTACCTTTTTTTTCCTGTCTTATTACCCTCCTTTTCTTCCTCTTTTACCCTCTTCTTCTTTTTCTTTCTTTTAATTTCTTTGTCTTCTTTTTCTTACTACCTTTTTTTTTTCTGTCTTATTACCCTCCTTCTTTTCCTCTTTCTACCCTCTTCTTCTTTTTCTTTCTTTGTCTTCTTTTTCTTACTACCTTTTTTTTCTCTCTTATTACCCTCCTTCTCTTCCTCTTTCTACCCTCTTCTTCTTTTTCTTTCTTTGTCTTCTTTTTCTTACTACCTTTTTTTTCTGTCTTATTACCCTCCTTCTCTTCCTCTTTCTACCCTCTTCTTTTTCTTTCTTTTTCTTTCTTTGTCTTCTTTTTCTTACTACCTTTTTTTTTCTGTCTTATTACCCTCCTTCTCTTCCTCTTTCTACCCTCTTCTTCTTTTTCTGTCTTTTTATTTCTTCTTACTATCTTTTTCTTCTGTCTTATTACCCTTCTTATTCCTACTATTTTTTTTATTACTTCTTCTCTTAGAGTTGATTTAATGGTTCTGATTTTGACCAACCCAATCCCCGCCCCTTATATGAGGGCCATGGAATATCTTTTAAAAATCTTTTGATAATGTTGGGTATCACACACCTTTTTCCACACAATGAACTAGTCCATCTGCCATATATAGCAGTAGCTACTAATACCAGGGCAGACTAGAAGGTGAAGAGCAGCTTCTTATAGGAATAGTACTAGAGCTTTGGAGACTGGAGATTGCACTCGATCACCTTACTTGCTACCGTAATAACGGAAGCCAATACTATCGTTGGACTATATCTTTATTCTGTATTCACTAATCCTATGTTCTTGTTTACTAATAGTCTCTCTATTGTATATACTTTTTCCTGAGAATATATCTCTATTTCCTCTCATATTGTGGTTTGTCCTTTATTTAATATTTCATTCTGTATTCACTAATCCTATGTTCTTGTCTAATAATAATCTCTCTATTGTCTTTTATTTAATATTACATTCTGTATTCACTAATCCTATGTTTTTGTCTACTAATAGTCTCTCTATTGTATATACTTTTTCCTGAGACGATATCTCTATTTCCTCTCATATTGTGGTTTGTCCTTTATTTAACATTACAAGCGTTCACTAACCAGAACGCAACAGATAAAAAAAGAGATTAAAAAAACGTGTTAAATATAAGTGAAGATGCAGTTGGTTTATCAGTTTAAACAGTCCACATTCATAGAATACTAATCACTAAAAGAAATGAAGGAAAAAGAAATATATGTATTTGACTTTTGGTAGTGATACAGTTTGAAATTAGAATTAACCCTTGGAACTGTGAGTCTCACACAATTGTAAATCTCTCTACCGTAGGCTCCTGGTTTGAAAAATAGCTGAAAATGTAAAATGTTTCATCTTTAACTGTCTTACAGTCTGTTAAATAAATAACACATTACAACATTCTATTGACAATAGGAAATATATTTAAAAATAATAAAATTATATATAACAAAGGAAACTGCAACATTCTATTGGCAAAAAAATGTAGAAGTTTTAAATAACTGGTACAAATTCTGGCCGCCCACATTTATATATTTCCTGTTAGCGGTAACAAAAATCTGACGTCTTGCTTATGTATACTTTGAGTTAATAGTACAAATATCACCTGCTTGGGTTTATATACTTCTAATTAGCAGGACAAATACCAGCCTCTTGGTTGGTTGGTTGGGTTTTATGGCATATCAACCTCTGTAAATAATTTAACAACAAATCTATTTTTATACAAATAAACAGTTCTATTTCAAACAATTCAGTTTAGCATCAGTACACATTTTAATTGTCAAGAACATTTCTATTTCAAGCTATTCAGCTTAGTCACACAGTTCTAATTCAAACAATTTAGTATAAGTATAGAATTTGTTTACACTATATTAAATGTCAAAAACAAGTGTCGTACCTCTCTACAGAGCTGCAATCAGCATATTCTACAGTCCCAGCCAACCGGGCTATACACAGAATTAGATATAAAATGAGTTTTATTTCCTATAATTCAGTTTAACATAAGTATGCAGTTTAAATGTCAAAACAGTTCTTTTTCAAGCAATTCAGTTTAGCATAAGTAGCTGTACAGCTAACAGGGACTATACACCTGGGTGACTGTTATTTGTTTGTGCTTTATGGTATATCAACCTCTGTAGGTTATTTTGTGCCAAATCCATTTTTATACAAATAATCAGTTCTATTTCAAACAATTCAGCTTAGCATGAGTACACATTTTAATTGTCAAAAACATTTCTATTTCAAGCTATTCAGTTTAGTCAAAAAGATCTAATTCAGCTAAGTGTAAGTATAGATTTTGTTTATACACAATTAAATGTCAAAACAGTTCTATATCAAACAATTCAGTTTCGCATAAATACTATTTCAATCTCAAAAACTGTTCCATTTCAAACAATGCAGTTTTGCATAAGTACACAGTTTAAATGCAAGTACACACTTAAATTGTCAAAAATACTTCTATTTCAAGCTATTTAGTTTAGTCAAACAGTTCTAATTCAAACAATTGAGTTTAATAAAAGTATGCTATAAGTTCTATTTAACCCATAGATAGGGCCCTATCAGGTGCTACCATTCCGAGCCAGAGTGGACCTGGAAGCAATGGCAATGAAGGAGTGTTCATCATTCCCCAAAACCCCAGCATCACTGGAACCTCACCATCAGATTATTTTGTGTCATATCCAGGACACACGTTGTGGGGGTCTTATCCATCTGCAGAGGTACAGTCGATATATTCAACAGCCTCTTTGGTATATGTACTTCTAGCTAGTGGTACAAATACAATCCACTCTGGTATATATACTTTCAGTTGGTGGTACAAACACTACCTTCTCGGTTTGGTATGGCTTCTTTGTTTAATGGCATATCAACCTTTATAGGTTATTTAATGCCAAAGTTATTCTCCTAGAAGAATAGTAGTGGTACTATTTAACCCATAGCTGGGAGGATAAGGGGGTTCATACCTTTCCCAAGGGTATTTGTCTGAAAGTGAACATAATAGAGCAACTGGAGTATGAACTCGCTTACTATGATTCCACAGTCCATCACTTTAACCATTACAACACGAGGACACCCCCCCACTACCCTCTCGGTTATATAGACTTTCAATTAGTGGTACCAATAGCACCCACCTAAGTATATATATACTTCTTATTAGTAGTATAAATACCAACCACTTGGGTACATATACTTTTAATTAGTGGTACAAATACCAGTCTTGCCCAGTCAGCTGAGAGTGTAGAATACACTGACTGCATTTCAGCCAAGGAGTAACCCCCCCCGCCTTGAATGAGTGTCCTGTTATGACACTAAACAATCAGATGGTAAAGTTCCCGTAATGCTGGAACTTTGGGGAACGCGGAGTACTCTTTAATTGCCATCGGTCCTTGGTTCACTATTGCCCAGAGTGGTAGCACCTTATAGGGTCCTATCTATAGGTCAAGTAGAACTAGACTATGCTAAACTGAATTTCTTGAAATAGAGCTGTTTTGATATTTAAACTGTGAACTCATACTAAACTGAATTTTTTTTAAATGGAACTGTTTTTGTATGCTAAACTGAATTGTTTGAAATAGAACAGTTTTGACATTTAATTGTATGTAAACAAAAAACTGCACTTATTCTAAACTGACTTGTCTGAAATAAAACTGCTTTTCTAAACTGAATAGCTTGAAATAGAAATTTTTTTTAACAATTAAACTGTGTACTTATGCTCAACTGAATTGTTTGAAATAGAACTGATTATTTGTATAAAAATGTATTTGGCATTAAATAACCTACAAAAGTGGATATACCATGATAGGGTAAGTTTTCAGCTAGTTTTAATGAAACTGATAAATTTCGAAGCTGGAAATCTGCTGATAGGGTAGGTTTTCAGCTAGTTTTAATGAAACTGGTAAATTTTAGAAGCTGGAAATTCCACTGATAGGGTATGTTTTCAGCTAGTTTTAATGAAACTGATAAATTTCGAAGCTGGAAATCCGCTGATAGGGTAGGTTTTCAGCTAGTTTTAATGAAACTGGTAAATTTTAGAAGCTGGAAATTCCGCTGATAGGATATGTTTTCAGCTAGTTTTAATGAAACTGATAAATTTCGAAGCTGGAAATCCGCTGATAGGGTAGGTTTTCAGCTAGTTTTAATGAAACTGATAAATTTTTTTAATGAGTCTTTTTTTTGGGTTCTGCATATATACCTCCAACATTGAGTTACAGTTTTAGATGCTGTACCGAAAATAATCAAACCTAGGGGAAAATCTTTTTCTTGTTTAATTTTTGTGTATTTGTTCCCAATTAAAAGAGAAATCGTCTCGCTAATGAGGAAGGATGGAAATAAAATCGAGCCTGTCTCAGGTTATCAAAACATCAAGTCTTAGATTGATATACACAAGTACTTATTTCCATCTCACCCCACCCTGCCATTTTCCTCTCTCTGCTGCCATGTTAATGGTTAGGTTTTCTGAATATGATGGCAAGGATTCTTTTCTTTCTTTGGCCATCGCACTCTATGAACAAATAGTATGAGAAGTACGCCCTATGATTTTCAGAGCAGAAAAACTTGTATCTCTCCAGGAAAGATATTAATTTGACTAAAAATATAGTATCCAATGTAAGTCAAGTAGAAGTAAAGTTGTCTCCCTTTAGTCGAGAGTGATCCAAAGGCTCCCTTTTCGATAGCTACTTCACCGAGGTGTATGGGAGGGCAATACTCCTTTCCCTGGATTGCTCTACTTTACCCTTGATATATACCTTATAATACTGAGTGTTAAGCAAGGAGGCATCAAGAAGGAGGTGCCCGTGGTGTAATTGTTATCGTCATAGGAAATGGACACGGCGACGCGAGTTCAAATCTTGGACGAGACTGATTTCATTTCACATAGCACTAATACCCCTGGGAAAGGTATGAATCCAATTATTCTCCCTCCAGCTATGGGTAAATAGTAGGACAGACTGGGTTCTTCAGCCTTGGTGAGGCAACTAGTCTAGGAGAAGGAAAACTCTGAATTCAAACCTGTTAAACTTCGCTTAAAAATTGACCTTGTGTCATATCCTGCCCGAGCGGAGGGGTTGGGTAAATAGGATCAAGAACCATTTTTTGAGTCTTCGGTGTGACTCGACCTGGAATTTAACCCCGGTCTCCTGGGCTATTGGTGAACACTCTATCCATCATGCTAATGTAAATAACTAAATTCTATGGATGAGGGGAGTGGAAGTCTCTGTGGCTAGTGTGCTGGACTGTAAAATGATGATAAGTGAGTTCAAACTCAACTCACACCATCATTTTTACTTACAGACTAATGCTCTTGGGAAAAGCATAAACCCCTTAACTCTCGAGCTATCGAATAAAGAGTACAACTACGGTTTTTCTACGATGATGGCTTTGGCATTATATAACCCATGATGGTTGATATGCCATTAAACAAAGAAACCAACCAGGATTTTATTACATTTAATGGAACATTATAAAATCTAAACCGATATCATTAGTTATCATTTATAACCAAGAGTAAAATTTATTTTTGGGCACTTCAAATGGTGTAATGGTTATCAAGAATGAGTTCAATTCTCACTGAGTGCCCTAGATTTATTAGTCTTGTGTCATAACTAAGCCAAACTTACTAAATAACTACTTATATTTGATTTTTTTTTTTCTAACTAAAGATACCAGGATTTTTTTTAGTGGAGCATTATTCAATCTGAACAGATATTATTAGGTATTATTTATTGCCAAACTCTACAGCATTGATGCTCTATAACCAGAAATAAAATGATATTGAAGTTGTTGATTGTTTATAGCTATATGTCTATATATTTGCATACTTCATGTAGTAAATGGTTAGCAAGTTAGATTAACAGGGTCAGTATTATAGGTCACCCAGTGAGAATCAAACTCACTGGGTGACCTATAATACTGACCTTGTACCATAGGTATGCTCAGTATAGTATATAACTATATAATTATGCTTTCTTTTTTTCTTTTTGTTTATTTTCTTTTTCTAAACCAAATACACTAGAATTTTATTATGTCTAGTAGAACATTATATAATTTAAACTTATATTATTAGGTGTTAATTATTACCAAACTTTACAACATTGAAACTCTGTATTTACAAATGAAATTTTATAAAAGTTGTTAATTCTATAAAATTGTATGAGCGGTGGGTTTATTTTTGAACTGCTATATGTTCATATTTTTGATATTGGGTTGCAGTGCTGAAGTTTAGTCTTGAATAATACCTAATGATGTCCATTTTGATTGTTTAAATTCAGCTACAGTTAATTAATAATAGTGATCCAAATTTTGAAATAATAAAAACTGCAGTTATTTTTGTAGTAATTTAATAATTCCTGTTGGTTGTGAAAGAATGAGTTGTTTATATATATATATATATATATATATATATATATTATATATATATATTTGTTTGTTGGTCCAAAGAGGGAAAAAAAAAAATTGAAAATTTTAAGATGAATAGGTCTACAAAGACATTTATATTTTTTAAGATTATTTCTTTTACTCTAACATGTTTCTAGCTTCTTGCTATCTTCAGAGGGTCTTAATAATTTTGGCTGGCATAGTTTTTGATTTATATAGAGGAGACTGTCCCTTCTGTGATAGATTTTCTGTAGGTGTTGGTTCCTTTTTTTCACTTTTTCTTTTTCCTTTTCTAAACGTTTGTTCTGTGCATTTTTATGGGTGTGCTTCGTTTTTCCTAATTAGTCTTTGATACTTGATATGCTATAAAGTTCGGTTTACTTTGGGTCATGGCGTGTGTGTATATGCGTGTGTATTAGGGAAGTTTGTCTCGGTATGTGTATAGTTTAGTTCAGTTAAATCTTGTTGAGTTTTGAATTTTAAATGTTTTTTATGTTTTTCTCAAGTTTATTGTTGCGTTCTGGTTAGTGAACGCTTGTAATATTAAATAAAGGACAAACCACGATATGAGAGGAAATAGAGATATATTCTCAGGAAAAAGTATATACAATAGAGAGACTATTAGTAAACAAGAACATAGGATTAGTGAATACAGAATAAAGATATAGTCCAACGATAGTATTGGCTTCCGTTATTACGGTAGCAAGTAAGGTGATCGAGTGTGATCTCCAGTCTCCAACGCTCTAATACTATTCATATAAGAAGCTGCTTTTCACCTTCTAGTCTGCCCTGGTATTAGTAGCTACTGTTATATACGGCCGATGGACTAGTACATTGTGTGGAAAAAGGTGGGTGATACCCAAAATTTATGTATGTATGTGAGTGGCTGAAATTCCACTAATTTTAAACTGACACCCATGTAGTGCAAGTAAATTTAACCATGTGGCAATGATGTCTTCATGTAGCTTTTGTCTTAGCATTTTTTTCATATACAATCAGTTACATTTTTAAAGGTTGACAAAAAGACCAAGACTCATGTCTGGCGGTGTACCATAGCCATGATACGGCTATGTGTGAAACGTACATGGGATGTTCATAAAGATGGAACATAGGAATCTCGAAATTCGAAAAACACTTACGACTTCTTAGTTCAGGTACAAAACTTTTTATTACCTTTGAGTTTAAAGGTTCTTCAACATAAGGAGAGAGATACACATTCTTTCTATTCTGGCTTTTTCATCTTCCCCCCATCTCGTACATAGAATGTTCAAAACATATATACATAGAACATAGGAATCACGAAAAACACTTACGACTTCTTAGTTCAGATAGGAAACTTTTTATTACCTTTGAGTTTAAAGGTTCTTCAACATAAGGAGAGAGATACACATTCTTTCTATTCTGGCTTTTTCATCTGCCCCCCCATCTCGTACATAGAATGTTCAAAACATATATACATAGAACATAGGAATCACGAAAAACACTTACGACTTCTTAGTTCAGATCGGAAACTTTTTATTACCTTTGAGTTTAAAGGTTCTTCAACATAAGGAGAGAGATACACATTCTTTCTATTCTGGCTTTTTCATCTGCCCCTAATGAGGCACCCGCCACAAAGGCCACTGGCCTTGCTTTGGCGAGCAAGTGAAATCCAACCATCTTCTCCTGAGGCAGGTCTCAACTCTACTGACTTTTTCAAAATCCCAAAATCCTCCTCACGTTTCCGGTGCATGACATCATTCGGACTTGCTAGCCCTGTTTCCCATCTGGGCTATTTTGACATCTCTGCTCCGTGCGCATGAACACCTGTGTTAATGTTGCACCTAAGTAACCCATGCAATGAGCCGAAAGGTTCTCAGCCTAACTAAACCCAAAGGCATAAAACGAAATCCCTTGGCTATTATATTACTGCAGTATTTCTGCCTCTGTTTGACAAATAGCATCCTATAATTCTTCCAGGTTGTATTCTTTTAATCAATGTACCTGTACTTCTAAAATTTTCAACCCAGAACAGTATCATTCTATGTGCTAGTGAGCACTGTCCAACAAAGGCAGACTTGAGACCGTAAGGCCCCCGGTTTCGGCTGGGCTCACCTTTGGGTGAACAAGCTCCATCATTAACACCTTTGTCTCCCTTGTATAGCACTGGACCTTGCAGTCCAGTTTAAGCTATAATCAGGCATACGTGCCTAGACCCAGATTTGGGTCCAAGTCCTGCTAGGCTCATCAGGCCCACATTGTACTAAGTGGGCTGATGACCAGCGTTGTCTAGCCTTGGCTTGTGTCTGACCTTCCCCTCCCCTAAATCCCCCTATAATCGACCTTTGGGTCAAGTCCTGTCTGGTAGGAGGCAGACACAAATACTGAACAGTATCATCCCAGCACAATATGAAATCAGCATGTTAAACTCTCTGTAATGCAATTACAGATTCACCTGTTTTAAAAAATGTTTTGTCACGTGATATCCCACGGAGACGATAGAAATAAGATTAATACTATCCTCCCTTTGGAATGAACAGTGGCAAGCCATCAAAGAGTGACCGTTAAGAAAGAATGTAGGTCACAGAGGGGATACCAACAGATGTTGGTACTTAGTAACCTCAGGTCGCCGGACACCAGGGGGAAGGAGGGAGAAGCCAAATGATTGGCTGGGACCCTAAAACAGAAGTGGCACCTTCTCCCTGTCGGGGGAAAAAAATGAGAAGAAAAGTTAGTTTTTGGGCAGGGCTCGTGGCAGACAGACCCATAGCAATTACTCCGGGTGAAGAAGACCAAAACATATCTCGGACACGAGGGACCCAAGTTCTTCAAGCCAGTGTTAAAAAAGCATAAAGTCTATTAGCCCGTGAAAGAAGAAAGATTCTCCAGTGGAACCCCGTCGAAAAATAAGATAAGTAACTTTGGGACTATTTCTCCGTATACCCAATTTTATATACCACTCTCTCTCTCTCTCTCTCTCAATTTGAAGGAAAACGAAAGAAAAGAAAAGAAGAAAGACATTTATGTTCATGGACTGTTCAATTTATTATATATTTGACACTTTGAAGGTGTATATAATTGTAGTAAAAGATTCATGTATTTTAATGTTCCCACGTGGTCTAAGTTGTTATTTGTGGCGTCTGCTACGAATTTTTTACTTCATGCTTCCTTTTCAGCTTCTGTTCGCCTTATGCTATCTTGCTTAAAATTGTCCTATAAATTCCTTTAAAATATCACACGGGAGACCGGAGTTGCCGACTACTACAATATAATATTATTACGTCTGAATCTAGAGGTCCATGTCTTGCATTGTCTAGGGGAGGAAGGAAAGCGACCTGGTGGGTGTGTGGATAGTGTGAAATTTGGAACCCCTTGCCAGTGGCGGTCAGTCTAGCCCTAAATTAATCCCTCACATAATATGCCAGTTCTTATATGCCTGAGAGAAAAACTCTGAACGAGGACTTATTCTACAAGGGATCAAGTGCCAACCTGCCCCATCTTCACACGTGCAAAAATGTAAAGTCCCGTTTTGGGATTTTAGTCAATTTGCCGTCACAGTTTCAACAGCAAATATACTGTGTGCACTAGTCCAAGCCATGATTCTGACAGAAAAAAAAGTAGACATAAGCTAGATGTAGCTATCATTACCACTTACCCAAGTTCACTTTCCCTAGACAGGTGACTGTCTGAAATCTGGGAGGTGTTTCTGCTGCGCCCTATGTAATAAAAACATATATTTTGAATATGTAGTTTCAATTTCACCTGATGACAGCTGACACATGACAAATTCTTTACTTTGTATTTGCAGCAGACTTACTTTAACAGTAAATGTAGGAAATAGAATATATATTTATATATATATGTATATATATATATATATAGACTTGGCCTAGCAGTTAGAGTGTTCGCCAATGGCCCGGAAGACCTGTGTTCAATCCCTGGTCGAATCATACCAAAGACTTTAAAAATGGTACTTGATGCCTCCTTGCTTAACACTCAGCATTAAAAGGTACGGATCAAGGGTAAAGTGGAGCAATCCAGAGAAAGGAGTTGCGCCCTCCCCTACACCTTGGTGTAGTAGCTATCGAAAAGGGAGCCTTCGGGTCACCCTCGACTATGGTCGCCAACTTTACTTACTTTAACAGTAAATATAGGAAATAGAATATATATATATATATATATACTTACTTTATTTATATATATATATATATATATATATATATATAGTATTATTTGGTCCAGTTAAACCGGAGTTGGGAGTAATTCCATCAGGACAAGAAAACTATTCAAGAGTGAACATTTAAATTTTCCTGGTAAAGAGATCAATGTAACAGACATTACAGAGCAATAAATTCTTTAAGAAAAACAACAAACCGGTCACATTAGGATTATAAATTTATTTCCTTCAACAGGATTAGTTGCCCAACCAATGCTAAAGAACTAAGTCTACCCTACAGTTTATCCTTAGGTGGGTCAGGGACAGAAGGATTCATGCCTTTTTTCAGGGAATTAGCCAAAAGTGAACACACCTGTTCAAGATTTAAACTTAAGTCATCAATTCTATTTCCTACATTTACTGTTAAAGTAAGTGTATATATATATATATATATATATATATATTTCGAAAACACAAAAAAAAATTAACAGGACTTCTTCAGATTCTATGGATAAAATGTATTTTATCCATAGAATCTGAAGAAGTCCTGTTAATTTTTTTTCGTGTTTATGAAATTTTCAAAAGTGCATAACAGGATGGAAATAAATTTATAATCCTAATGTGACTGGTTTGTTGTTTTTCTTAAAGTATATATATATATATATATAGAGAGAGAGAGAGAGAGATTTAATTTTTATATATATATATATATACACACACACTTACTTTAACAGTAAATGTAGGAAATAGAATTGGTGACTTAAGTTTAAATCTTGAACAGGTGGTTTCACTTTTGGCTAATTCCCTGAGAAAAGGCATGAATCCTTCTGTCCTTGACCCACCCTTGGATAAACTGTAGGGTAGACTTAGTTCTTTAGCATTGGTTGGGCAACCAATTCTGTTGAAGGAAAACTGAATTGAAACCAGCTTGCCTAAGCAGTAACACAGGGTCCCTCAGCAGTATTTTATAATACCATTAGACTTTGTCAGTTTTTCGTCATATCGTGAGGATGCCAGATCACGATGCAACCTCTTCGTATAATCCTTTGCTGTATTCAAAAATTTCCTTTAACGAAGCGCTAAGTCAATTAACAATATGACTTCGAACATGAATGAAAAGACTTACCAAGAAATTCACGCGTGAATCAGCCCAGTCATCTGGGACGATAGAATACACTGACTGCGTCTCTGCGTAGTGGTGAGACACCTACAACAGCGATTTGTCCTAATTATGACATGAATCAATCTGATGGCGTGTTCCAGTAAGGCTGATTCTTTGGAGAATGCTCAGTACCCCTTCATTACCATCGCTCTCATGTCCCCTCTCGTCTGGTGTAGTAGCACCTGATAGGGTTCTATCTATGGGTCAGATAGAACTGTTCAACATTTAAACTGTGTGCAAACAAATGACTTCTGATAAATCAATTAAACGAAGTGCAAACAAGTGACTTATGCTAAACGGAATAGTTAGAAATAGAACTGTTTGATCATTTAACCGTGTATCTACAAAATGTGTTTACAAATCATATATTTGATTGATATGTAAAAACAGGATTTGGCTTTAAATAACCAACAATGGTTGATATGACATAAAGCCCAACCAAACCGAATCCTATACATTTAATATAGATGTATAAAGAAGATTTGGCATTAAATAACCTACAATGGTTGATGTGCCATAAAAGCCAACCAAACCAATTCCTATATATTTAATATATATGTATAAAGAGGATTTAGCATTGAATAACCTACAATGGTTGATATGCCATAAAACCCAACCATACCAAATCTCTTACATCATTCTAACAGAGTATGATTCATTTTTTTCTCTAGTTATTTATTTATGTTAGTATTTTACAAGCATATGTTATAAATGATACAATAAGATATTGTATACTTTACAATTCCTTGCTCAGTCGGCTAGGGCTGTAGAAAACACCAACTGCCCCCCAATGAGAGTCCTGGGTCTGACACTAAACAATCTGATGGTGAGGTTCCAATGGTGCTGGAGCTTTGGGGAATGTGGTGCACCCCTTCATTGCCATTGCTCCCAGGTCCACTCTGGCTTGGAGTGGTAGCACCTGATAGGGTCCTATCTATGGGTTAAAAAGAACTAACTGCATACTTATGCTGAACTGAATTGTTTGAATTAGAACTGTTTGACTAAACTGAATAGCTTAAAATAGAAATGTTTTTGGCAATTACATTGTACTTACATTTAAACTGCATGCTTATGCTAAACTGAATTGTTTGAAATGGAACTGCTTTTGACATTGAAACTGTACTTACACTAAACTGAATTGTTTAATATAGAAGTTTTTTGACATTCAACTGTGTGTAAACAAAATCTGTACTTGTACTAAACTGAATTAGCTGAATTAGAACTGTTTGAATAAACTGAAAAGCTTGAAATAGAAATGTTTTTGACAAACTGTTTACTCATGTTAAACTGAATTCTTTGACATACAACTGACTATTTGCATAATAATGGATTTGGCATTAAATAACCTTCAAAGGTTGATATGCCATAAAACCCAAACAAACTGTTAGTTGTGGCTTAATAGTCGATTTGGTATATAAGTTCACCTCAGAGTTTTGGTTAGACCTATAATGGCTGTATAGGTCAAGCATCAAACATACAGTATTGTACCGATTGATCTGAACTAACTCATTTGGCCTGAATGAGAATAGACTATGATGACCTGTTGCAAAATCATTCAATCGCAATAAGCTTATTGGAGTTTATTGAACATTATACATTCTTATAAGTCAATAATTTTGAAATTACAATGTGGTATCTTAGAATTTGTGTTTCAGTCATCAGTAAAATAACTTTCTCGTAACCTCTATTTAAAATATTGATATATAAATTCTGTATTTATACCAATGGGTGTCTACTAAATAATCTACCATTACATCTCCGAGAACTGTTTGATATTTATTTAAACTGTTTGTAAATAAATGACTGATGTCTAATTGAATTGTTAGCAATGCATAGCAATACTTGGGACCATTTAACTTGGGCGGGGGGTGGATGTCCTCATGGTGTAATGGTTAAAGCGGTGAACTGCAGGGTCGCAGTAAGCGAGTTCGTACTCCAGTCATGCTATTATGTTCACTTTTGGGCAAATACCCTCGGGAAAGGTATGAACCCCCTTATCCTACCAGCTATGGGTTAAATAGTACTGCTACTGTTCTTCTAGGAGAATGGCTTTGGCATTAAATAACCTACAAAGGTTGATATGCCATTAAACAAAGAAATGATTGGTGCAGACAAATGAATGTTGTGAAATTGTGACTGTTATACCAGAAGCCATTTAACTGTGTGCAATCAAAGGTTGGTATGTCATAAAACCCAACCAAACCAAATCATATATATTTAATATATATATATATATATATATATATATATATAAAGAGGATTTGGCATTAAATAACCTACAAAGGTTGATATGCCATAAAACCCAACCAAACCAAATCATATATATTTAATATATATGTATATAGAGGATTTGGCATTAAATAACTGACAATGGTTGATATGCCATAAAACCCAGCCAAACCAAATCATATATATATTTAATATATATGTGTAAAGAGTATTTGGCATTAAATAACCTACAGTGGTTGATATGCCATAAAACCCAACCCAACCAAATCATATATATATATATATATATATATATAGATATATATGTATTAAGAAGATTTGGCATTAAATAGCCTATAATGTTTGATATGCCATAAAACCCAACCAAATTAAATCATATATATTTGGTTTATATGTCTTAAGAGGATTTTGTATTAAATAACCTACAGAAATTTTGTGAAGTCTGGATTCCCATTTAATGTCATCTAAATTCTCAAAATAAAAGCAATGACTCTAAAATGCTAATTAGAGCCCTTCACTTCTTCCTGAATAGAAGCATTAATAGCATTATGGATAGCTGTTACAATTGTACCCCAAGGAATTTGTGGATTGTCTAGTTTTCTGTAAATCTTTACTGCAAAAAAAAAAAAAGGTGATCATAATTCTGTGAAATCACATTGAGGAAAAAGACATTTTTGGAGAAATTCTTTTCAAAATCCATTTTATGATTTAAAAAGTAAAAAACATGATGAAATGTAAACGATTGAAAACTCCTATGTTGTATTACAAATCTTTTGTTATCAGAGAAACTTGGCTTTTCTGTTTTCATCTTTTAAGAAGAGGCCATCTTACTTTGATTTTTTTTATTGTTTTAACCTTTTTTAATTTAAAAAAAAATCTTTTTCCAAAAATGAACCTGATGAAGACATCTGTCTTTGGTGTTAATCTCACAAGTGATACGTCTCAAGATTTTTAGATTCACTCACAACTCAGCTCAGTAAAACATTTTTTCATTCTCCGATTCCCAAACTGGGATATTTTTTGTCCTTGTTAACAACTTTAGAATTAAACTCATATAAGGCCTTGTTACTTGCATTCAAATAAAACTTAAATTTAATTTACAAAAGCCGCCTTCACAACTGCATTGATGCGTTTGGGATTCTTTGTATAATTTTATTCAATGTCTTAAATGTTATAAATATGTTTAACAATACTGATTAATTAAGTGGTTTTCAAATTATAGTGATATTAATGAAAGTAAATATGGATCAAAATTTGACAGTATGAAGAAAGGCGAAAAATAAAATCCAAATAGGTGAATTTATTACGATATGAAGTTGATGTTAAACGTTTCGGTTTCAGTAACCATCATCAGGACTTTGATATAAGAATAGTTCACATAGCGATGGAGCGCTTATGGAGATAACAGAAGCAAATGAAATGTATACAATGAAAAGATACAAACGTGCACAAAGCGTTCTTAATTCAAAAGTGTGAAGAACATGTTTGGCATGTGGAAATATATTTGAAAACGTTGGATTTTTTTAAAGAAGCGAGATAAATCCTCCTGTTTTTTAGAAATACGTAAAGACAAGTAAGTTTTCATATATACAGATCGTTTCGAAGTCATTCATGTTAGATGTCATGTAAGATTGTATTTGGTGTTTGTTTTTCCGAAAGGACAGTATGAAAGTAAATATGGTTAAAAATCCGACAGTATAAAAAAAGCAGAAAGACATAATCCAAATAAGTTAATTTATTATGATGTAAAGTCGACGTTAAACATTTCGACTTTACATCATAATGTTGTATTTTGACCTTCGGCCCGAGCAAACATGCCATTACAAGGTGAGGCATCGAAAGGAAATGACACATTCCAATGGCCAGTAATCGAAAGAGATCACATGGGTGGATTTGGCTGATGAAATGGGACAAGGTAAAGCCCATGATACACTCATAGACTGATGCACCGGAAGAGAGTGACCTGTGAACTGCATGACAGTTATTTCCGCTGGATGACGATCAATCATGCCATTCCAAAGATCGAGTGGGTGATCGAGTGGGCGTTGAACTATTATATAACACAGTCAAGACAGAAGTCAAGTGGCAGTTCCAGTTAGAGTTGGAGAGGAGTTATAGACGAGGTGTGGCAGGGAAAGCCACACCCGGCCGAAGAGGCCCTCGGGAACCCCGATGGAGTTTGGGGACCAGAGAAGTTGCTGATAAGATGCAGTAAAGAAAGCCATCACTCAGCAGAGTGGGCCTCTGGGCCTCCGGTTGAGCATCTGGAGAACAAGAAAGACACAACGTTGACGGCCATAAGAGTGGAGGTCAAAATATTGAAGTTTCTGTTCGGTCTCCAGCTCCCTCTCACACACAAACCTTGAGTAACCTTTTCGAACCCTTACAATAAAACGAGAGGTACAAATATTCATAAAGAAGTCTTCCAGCATCTTTATTATTGTGTCTTTATGATGCTGTAGATGACAATATAACAATAATAAATTCACCTACTGGGATTATGTTTTTCTGCTTTCTTCGGTGATATTAATATATAATCAATAGAATTGATTGAATGATATAAGTAAAGTTGGTGACCGTAGTCAAGGACAACCAGAAGGCTTCCTTTTCAATAGCTACTACACTGAGGTGTACGGGAGGGTGCTACTCCTTTCCCTGGACTGCTCCACTTTACCCTTGATGCGTACCTTATATTGCTGAGTGTTAAGCAAGGAGGTATCAAGTATCATTTTTGAAGTCTTTGGTATGACATGACCTGGGATATAACCCTGGTCTCCTGGACCATTGGTGAACACTCTATCCACTAGGCCAATGAGCCGGCATAATGCTGCTTTTGAACTAATGAGTAGAGTGTTCGCCAATAGCCCGGGAGACTGGTCATACCAAAAACTCAAAAACTGGTTCTTGATGCAGCCTTGCATAACACTCAGCATTATAAGGTAAAGATCAAGGTTAAAGTGGAACAATCCAAGGAAAGGAGGGGGTGTCCTTGTGGTGTAATGGTTAAAGCGATGGACTGCGGAATTGTAGTACGCGAGTTTGTACTCCAGTCGCGCTATTTCATTCACTTTTGGGCAAATACCCTTGGGAAAGGTATAAACCCCCTTATCCTCCCAGCTATGGGTTAAATAGTACCTCTACTGTTCTTCTAGGAGAATGGCTTTAGCATTAAATAACCTAAAAAGAATTGATATGCCATTAAACAAAAGAAACTAAACCAAGGAAAGGAGTAGTGCCCTCCTCTACACCTTGGTGTAGTAGCTATTGAAAAAAGGAGCCTTCAGGTCACTGTCGACAAAGGTTAAAAATTGAATGACATAGATATAGCATATTTATATAAAAATATTTTTTCTTTTTAAAAAAGGAAATAATTTGATATTGTGTATATTTTTATAAAAAATTCAGTATAAATAATTTAGCCTTAGCGTGAGTTATTCTATATACTATGCTTTTTCAGTATAAATAATCTTTAACAATTACTATTTGATTTAGTAATTATACAGCACACTGCTGGATCAGTAGGGACAAACTCATAAGTGATGTACTCCTGTGGACCCCTTCACATGGACGAGCAAAGGGAGGACTTCCAATTCGAACCTACATACAGCAGCTCTGTGCTGATATGGTATTGTGACGTGAAAGATTTACTTTTATCCCAAAACGGGGTTTTATCTTCACACGTGTGAAGACGGGGCAGGTTGGCACTTGATCCCTTATAGAATAAGTCCTCGTTCAGAGTTTTTCTCTCAGGCATATAAGAACTGGCATATTATGTGAGGGATTAATTTAGGGCTAGACTGACCGCCACTGGCAAGGGGTTCCAAATTTCACACTATCCACACACCCACCAGGTCGCTTTCCTTCCTTCCCCTAGACAATGCAAGACATGGACCTCTAGATTCAGACGTAATAATATTATATTGTAGTAGTCGGCAACTCCGGTTTCCCGTGTGATATTTTAAAGGAATTTATAGGACAATTTTAAGCAAGATAGCATAAGGCGAACAGAGCTGAAAAGGAAGCATGAAGTAACAAATTCGTAGCAGACGCCACAAATAACAACTTAGACCACGTGGGAACATTAAAATACATGAATCTTTTACTACAATTATATACACCTTCAAAGTGTCAAATATATAATAAATTGAACAGTCCATGAACATAAATGTCTTTCTTCTTTTCTTTTCTTTCGTTTTCCTTCAAATTGAGAGAGAGAGAGAGTGGTATATAAAATTGGGTATACGGAGAAATAGTCCCAAAGTTACTTATCTTATTTTTCGACGGGGTTCCGCTGGAGAATCTTTCTTCTTTTACGGGCTAATAGACTTTATGCTATTTTTAACACTGGCTTGAAGAAAATGGCTTCTTCGTGTCTCGCAGAATTTCGTCTTCTTTTACCCGGAGTACTTGGCTTTTGGTTCTGTCTCCTACGAACCCTGTCCTACGACTAACTTTCTTACTATCTATTTCCGCTGACGGGAAGGAGTCCCCACTTCTGTTTTAGGGTCCCAGCCAATCGTTTGGCTTCTACCTTCTTGTGTCAGGCGACCCAAGTGAGGTCACCAAGTATAAACATATGGTCTCCCCTGTGACCTACATTCTTTCTTAAAGGTTTGCTACTGTTAATTCGAACACGGGGAATAGTATTAATCTCATTTCTATCGTCTCAGTGGGATATCACGTGACAGTATGTAGCCCTGAGGATCTACCGAAAGCAATGGACAATAGGGAGGTGTCCTGAGAAAGGGTCAGGAATATCTGTGCTGATAGCACAACATGATGATGATGATAATGAATTGTCTTAAATACATTGATTTAATATTTATTACAGTTAGCTTAAGAATTAATATGTAAATTCTTCCTAATATAGATAATAGTGAATAATTTATGATACGTTTCATAATAGGAGTAAACTATTATTTTTTAATATTAATTTTTGTTATTGACCAACTCATTGGTCTAGTAGGTAGAGTGTTTGCCAACGGTCAGAGAGACCTAGGTTCAATCCCAGGTTGAGTCATACAAAAGACTTTAAAAATCGTACTTGATACCACCTTGTTTAACACTCAGTGATATAAGACACGTATCAAGAGTAAAGTGGAGCAATTCAGGGGAAAGAATAATGCCCTCTCCTACACCTCTGTGTAGTAGCTATTGAAAAGGGAGCCTTCTGATCACCCTCGACTACAGTCACCAATTTTACTTACTTTATTAAGATTACATGTGTTATATTGATTATAATTTTAAAATTTTCTATAAATTCAATGGGGGGTGTCCTCATGGCGTAATGGTTAAAGCGCTCAACTGTGGAATAGTAGTAAGCGAGTTCCAACTCCTGTTGCACTATTACTTTCTCTTTTGGGCAAATACCCTTGGGAAAGGCATGAACCCTCTTATCCTCCCAGCTATGGGTTAAATAGTACCAATACTATCCTTCTAAAAAGGATGGATTTGGCATTAAATAACGCAGGTAGGTTGATATGCCATTAAAGACAGAAACCAATATAAATTCAGTGAACTTAGGAATTGATTTATATTTATATTTTATTAAATTGATATTTAGGTTACTATTAATATGATTTATTGTATTCACTGTTTTTGAAATTCACTAATGTCTTAAATTATAGGTAACAGTTTTTTTTTTAAAGAGGAATGCATAAACATTACATTTTCTTATATTTCCAATGTGAGGATTTTTTTTTCTTTTTGCTGGAAGCCATATAAGTGTTTCGTGATTGAATTCTAATATGCTTTTTATAACTGTTTTTATTTTCATCTGATGAGGTCACAATATTATCTGTGTAACCGAAATAAATTTATAATGGTATTACAAGATTGAATTTTTTTTTGTCTGTTGTATGCAAAAAATGTTTTTGCTGTATATGAGTTTCAATATATATTTAATCTGAAATCATTTTTATTTTCGATAGCCATTGGCATTGAACATTTCGTTCGATATTCTACTTTCTCTTTGGATTATTACCTTTTAGTCTACATCTTAGACTATTTAAGACACCAACTGTACGGCCACCTGCCTCCTATCACGAAAACTATTCAAGTTAGACGAACCAGACATGCAGGACACTGCTGGAGAAGCAAGGACAAACTCATAAGTGATGTACTCTTATGGACCCCCACACATGGCCATGCAAAAGCAGGACGACCAGCACGAACATATATTCAGCAACTATGTGAGGATACAGGATGTTGTCCAGATGACCTGCCTGAGGCAATGAACGATAGGGAAAAGTGGCGAGAGAGGGTCAGGGATATCCGTGCTACCAGCGCGACATGATGATGATGATACATATATATATATATATATATATATATATGGAAACTAGTAGACAAATTCACCTACCTAGGAAGCAGCGTTTCATCAACCGAAAAAGACATTGACACACGACTAACGAAAGCATGGACAGCTATCGATAGGCTCTCGATCATATGGAAATAAGACCTGACAGATAAAATGAATCGCAGTTTCTTCCAAGCAGCGGTCGTATCGATACTGCTATATGGATGCACTACTTGGATGCTAACTAAACGGCTGAAGAAGAAGCTAGACGGCAATTGCACAAGAATGTTGAGAGCAATATTGAACAAGTCCTGACGGCAACACCCCACTAGGCACCAACTATAGGGCCACTTGTCTCCCATCACAAAAACTATACAAGTTAGATGAACCAGACACGCAGGACACTGCTGGAGAAGCAAGGACGAACTCATAAGTGATGTACTCCTATGGACCCCCGCATATGACCAAGCAAAAGCAGGATGACCAGCTCGAACCTACATACAGCAGCTATGTGAGGATACAGGATGTATCCCTGAAGACCTGCCAGAAGCGATGAATGATAGGGAGAAGTGGCGAGAGAGGGTCAGGGATATCTGTGCTAGTGGCACAACATGATGATGATGATGATGATATATATATATATAAGTAAGTAAAGTTAGCGACCATAGTCGAGGGTGACCCGAAGGCTCCCTTTTCGATAGCTACTACACCAAGGTGTAGGGGAGGGCGCTACTCCATTCCCAGGATTGCTCCACTTTACCCTTGAACCGTACCTTATAATGCTGAGTGTTAAGCAAGGTGGTATCAAGTACCATTTTTAAAGTCTTTGGTATGACTCGACCTGGGATTGAACCCAGGTCTCCCGGGCCATTGGCGAACACATGCCTCCTTCCTTAACATTCAGCATTATAAGGTATTGATCAATGGAGTGACACCCTCCCCTACACCTAGGTGTAGTAGCTATTGAAAAGGGAGCCTTTGGGTCACCCTCGATTACATCTTATTTCATTATGGCAGAATTTGGTTTGTGTATTTACAGTTTTAAGGGCACTGCTAAATTTTAGTCTCATTATTATTATTATTATTATTATTATCACTTGAAAGTTTTTCACACAAATGTTAGTCTGATGGTCTTTCGGAGAAGTCTGGATAACAGCAAGTCTCTTTTCAGTTTTCTAGCCAATGTCAACAATGTTGTACTTTAGATGGTCTCAGCTTTTCCTCCAATTTTTAACTCTACAAACCCCCTTATTAAGCCTTTGCGGATTGTTCCAAGCATACTAATCATAATTGATATCATTATCACATTCATGGTCCATAGTTTTTCAGTTCTCCAGCAAGGTTTAAGTACTTGCCTCTCATTATTATTTTTTTATGATCATAATTTTATGCCTTTTAAGTTTTTCATTCCAGCATTAGCTGGTGGTCTTTCTGTGGAGTCTCAGTGACAGCAGGTTTTCTGGACTCTTCAGAGTATTCTCGCCAATCTTAAGAATTCTGTCGTCTGAATGGTCTTGATTCTTCCTCTAATTTCCAATTCCTCCTGTCTTTTCCCAACCCTCTGGAGACTTTTCCAAATACAACAATTAAAACTGGTATCTCCATCATCCTCAAGAGGCACCTTTGGTGGTGTAATGGTTAGCAAGCTAGACTATCAAACCTTCACAAGTGAGTTCGAGTCTCATTGGGTGCCCCATATATATGGCCTTATGCCATCTCTTTGCAAAAAACCTTTGTAAATTCCAACTGGTATCATCATCACCCTCAAGGGGTGCCTTTGGTGGTGTAATGGTTAGCAAGCTAGGCTATTAAACATTGGGTGCCCCATCCATATAGCCTTGTGCCGTCTCTAATCAAAAAAGCTTTGTAAATTCCAACTGGTATCATCATCACCCTCGTGTTCCACAGTTTTTTTTTTGTTCTCTGACAAGATTCAAGTATTTCTTCATCTCTTTGCTTTCTTGTATTTTTATTCTGGTCCGTTGGAACAGCAACATTCACTTGATGCCAAGTTCCTTTTTTTTTTCTTGTTTATTAACACTAAGGGAGAAAGGAATATTGACAATCCAAAGAATGGGGTGAGGTGGGGTTAATGGTCGAGGGAGAAGCAGAAGAGTCAAAGAGTTTCGGTAGGGAATGGAATATATACAAAAGTACAAAGTTAGGTGGGTAATGAACATGGTTCCAAGGGAAAAAGATTTAAAAACTTAGGGTCATACCTACAAACGGTGTAAGAGTGTTGAGAGAGCTTTTCAGGGTTGGGAGTGGAAGAGTAGCGATAGCTGGTGAGGTAATTGCACACCTAAGTATGTAGGCAAGTAACTCTTAGCCTGCATTACACCCCCCCCCATCATTTCTTGTTCTTCAGAATCAACATAAACATCAATTTTCTTTCTTGTTATCTATCATCAGCTTCCAGGAATCCTGAGCTGTGTCTCACCCTCATCTTCATCCCGTTTTTTTAAGCTCTCTCCATTTCAAATTCTCCTCCAAGGTTTAATACAATAAAGTTCAGTGTGCTGCCTGGGACTAATAGTATTCAAAGGTGCCCTTCCAAAACTCAGCCCAGAGAAAAGGAGCCGAGTATCGTCACACCAGAGTTAGGGGAGTTGGAGGGGATCTCTGATAAAATTTACTCCAAGAGAATTCATTTAAAAAGAGCATTGGTTCTCCTTCTGTTTTTTTTTTCTTCATTTCTTTAATTTTTTTTTTTCTTTTTTTTAAAAAATTTTTTTTTTTTGACTTACTACCATTTTTAACCCTCAGCTAAAACAAATAATTCAATTATAAATTCAGTCCTTGTTTCTCTCTCTCTCCTACAGTTAACTCTATTTCACTGTTTCTCTCCTCTCTTTTCTCACCCCATCTTTGTTTAGTTTCTCTTTTTGTTGCTTTTCTCTCTCTCTCTCTCTCTTCGTCCCTTTTCTTGCTTTCTTTTTCTTCCTCTGCTTCTCTTTTCTATCTTTCCTTTTCTCTCTCACATCTCTCTCTCTTTTGTCTGCTATCTTGCTCCAACCCTTCTCTCTCTCTCTCTCTCTACTATTACTTTCTCTCTCTCTCTCTCTTCACTATTACTTTCTCTCTCTCTCTCTTCACTATTACTTTCTCTCTCTCTCTCTTACTTTCTCTCTCTCTCTCTTCACTATTACTTTCTCTCTCTCTCTCTCTCTCTCTTACTTTCTCTCTCTCTCTTCACTATTACTTTCTCTCTCTCTTTCTCTTCACTATTACTTTTCTCTCTCTCTCTCTCCAATATTACTTTCTTTCTCTCTTCCTGTCCTTTCACTCTCTATCTCTTTTTTCTCTCTGCTTTCATTTTTTCTTTCTCTATTTCTTGTTTCTCTTTCTCTCTCTCTCTCTCTCTCTCCACATCTTTTCTGCCTTCCCTTCTCCTTTTCCTCCTTCCCTCTTTTCCTCTTTTTATTTATCCCTTTCCTCTCTTTCTCTTCACCCCTCTCTCTTATCCTCAACTTCTGCTTCTCTCATTTTTGCTGGCTTTTTATAAGGTTATGGGTGTTGTCAGAATTCTATAAGATGTAAGAGAGAACGAAAATTGAGGCAGTACTGAAATTTTACGTAAGCTGAAGCCCAAACGCCTCACGTCTGGTATTAAAAACATGGCAAACACTTTATTTTAGAAACACTGCTATACAGTATTGCTATCACCTAGCCTCACCCATCCAACAATATTTCATTTACACCTTTCTTTCAAGACCCCAGATGTAAGTTACAACACCTGAGATGGTGGAAGAGACAAAGCACTCTACAGCCCCCCCCCACACACACACACCAAAGAGTGAGGATGCTGACCAACTAGAATAAGGGTCTCTGCCAAATTTGAACTTCAAGACACAACAACAATACAGTGGGTCAAAGTTGAAATCTTTTAGTCATTTATTAACCTTTTCCTAGTTTGGCACAAGGACAGCATTATGGGACACCCAAGAGAATCAAACTCATTTGTAGACATTTATTAAGCACAAGGCCAGTATTGTGGGTGCATCCATTGAGAATCAGATTCACTTGTAGTCATTTTTCAATGCACTTCCTAGTTTGGCACAAGGTTAGAAGTATTGAGTACTCTGTGAAACTCATTCACTAATGACAGGTCTGCTGGCATTATTCCATTTTTTTTTTTTATGTCCTTGTTTCAAAAACCATTACTATTGTAGTAAATTTGATGTTCATTGGCTGCTCTTGGCTTGTAGCCTTGTGTCAGACTTTGTTGACCTTAGAAAAATTGTCTTTCATTCCTTTTGCTCCCTTGTACTCTGTTTCACTCTTACTTTATATGATTTGAAAAAAAAAATCCTATGTCCCCCCCTCGCTCCACCTGCCTCTTCCTTTTACCCCCTGAACTCTCCTCCTCCTCCTCCTCCTCACCCCCCCCCGGCAGCCACTTTTCTCTTTTTCTTTCCCCATCTCTATTCTCCACTTCCTTTTACTTGCAAGCTCCCCCCCTCTCCTGACTTTGACTTTCCCTCTTTTCTCTACTCCCTTTCCATTTTCCTCCTCTTCCTTCTACCCGCAATATCTCCTCCTTTTCCTCCCCCTTCCTGACTTTTACTTTCCCTCTTCTTTTCTCTAACCCTTTCCATTTTCCTCCTATTCCTTCTACCCACAATATCTCCTTTTCCTTCCACTTCCTGACTTTCACTTTTCTCTCTTCTTTGTTCAATTCCATTTCTTCTCCTTTCTCCTCTTCCTTTTACCAACAAAAACTCCTCCTTTTTTCTCTGTATTTCCAAAATATTTTCTCTTCTCTCCTTTCACTTTTCATCCCTTTGAGCCTGCCATCACCTCAGTCATTATCCCTTCTTTCCCACTCTCTCTCAACGCTTACTCCCTTATTTGCCTCTCCCTAACCTTTCTTTCTATTCACTCCCCATCTTCCAGAGTACAGCCTACCTTTTTCATATTGCTAACTTTACTTCCTCATATCTTACTTCACCATCAACTCCAAAATATATCCTTTCCCCCTACCCGCTAACCTTCATTTTTCATCTTATTTCACACTTCAATTCAGCCTCTGCCTGACTGCCACTTGTTATTATTAGATTTTACCTGTTAGCTTTTGCCTGACCTCAGTGAGCCTTTCTCCACCCACACAGCAGTCTCTCTCTCTCTATATATATATATATATATACACACACACACACACACACACACACACAAGGGTTACTTAAAAAGTTCTAAGCCTCACCCAGAAAAAAGACCATAATTGAACATTTTCCTTGTGCTAACACAATTCTATGCCACCCTGGTGTATCTTTTATATATATATATATATATATATATATATATATATATATATATATGGTGTTAGTCCTGATGATGGTTCAGTAGAACCGAAACACTATAGTGTCGACTTCTCAATAAATCTCTCCTTCCACTTGGATTACCTTGTTATCAATTTTTCTATATATATATATATATATATTATACAATAATATATATGAATATGAGTGTTGGTCTCAGCCACCCAACACAAATGCTAGGCTTCCCTAGCATCCCTGTTTGGCGCCCTTGACTGTCTTTATACCAAGCAACATGGCCAGTTTCTATTGGACTTCAACAGATCTCTTCTTTCTTGGTGTGGCTTAGAACTTTTTAAACAACCTTCTTATATATCATCTCTGTTTGCAGAGCTTTGAATTTACCAACTGCATTCTCCGCAGAAGGATTAAAAAAAAACTCCTGATCAGTCTGCCCTACTATTTAACCATAGTTGGAGGGAGAATAATTGGATTCATACCTTTCCCAAGGGTATTAATGCTATGTGAAATGCAATCCGTCTCATCCATGATTTGAACTCGTGTCGCCGTGTCCATTTCCTACGATGATAACCATTACACCACGGGCACTTCGACTTAAACTCTAAGGAAATGCCTGGAGAAAGGTCTAGATGGAAATCACACTAGCATGCTGTTTTGAACAAATCCTAGCAGTAGTGCCCAGTGAAACAGCAGCTGTATGGCCACTTACCTCCCATATATTTATCCACTCTGTGCAGACACTAGAGGACTTACCAAGAATGATGGCTGTTAGGGGTGGTAAGTGGAAGAGAGACAACGGAACCTGCCTTTGTTACACCTTGAAGATGAGAATGATCTTCATAGTTAAAGTCTGTATTGCATATTAGATAGATAGATGGATAGATGATTAATATTTATCATAAATATTGTGTTTGAAATGAAGCAGAAAAAAAGAAGAAATCTGGATACTGTACTCACTGTATATACATTCTAAATGGACTGGGGAAGAAAGGAATTTAGACAATCCAAAGAAAAAAGCATAGGATGGTGGATGGGGGGGGGTGTTAATGGTCAGAGGGATCAACAGGAAAATAAAAGAGTTTCGGTAAGGGATGGAATATCTACAAGAGAATGAACATAGTCCCTTGGGTGAAAGATTTAAAAACTTAGGGTCATACCTACAAATGGTGTAATCGCATTGAGAGAGCTTCCCAGGGTCGGAAGTGGAAGAGTAAGAATAAATGTTAAATTGATGCATTCCTAGGTATGTAGGTAGGTTACTCTCAGCCAGGATTGTGTACACACACACACGAAACATCATTCCTTGCTCGTCAGAATCAACATAAACATCAATTTTCTTTCTTGTTATCTATCGCCAGCTTCCAGGAATCCTGAGCTGTGTCTCACGCTCGTCTTCATCCCATTTTTAAGCTCTCTCCATTTCAACTCTACCTCTAGGGTTTAATACAATGAAGTACAGGGACTTACAGTTCTCAAAGGTGCCTTTCCAAAACCCGACCTATAGTAAAGGGGCAGAGTGTGGTTGCACCAGAGTTAGGGGGCAAAAAGGGGATCTCTGATAAAATTTATTCCAAGCGAATTGATTTAAGAAGAGTGTCGGTTCAGTTCTGTTTATTTTTATTTTTTTCAACCCTTTGCTAAAACAAATAATTCTATTATATCTCCTCTTCATTTCTCTTTCTCTCTCTGACATAGTTAACTCTCTCTACCTTCTTGATTTCTCTCTCTTTTTTTCCCTCTCCACCTTTTTCTCTCTGTGTCACTCTTTCTTTCTTCCTTCTCTCTATCTCTTTCTCCCTTCATTTATTTGCTCTCTCCTCTTTTTTTTTTCTTTTTTACTTTCTCCTCTCACTTTTCGCACTCCTCCTCCATTTCTTTTCTCTTGCTCTCTCTCTCTCTCACCTTCTCTTTTCTCTCTCTCTTCCTTCATTCCCCACCTCTCCCTCTTTCTCTGTTTTTTGTCTTCATCTCTGTTCTCTCTCTTTTTTTCTCTCCCCCTCTTCATTTTGGCTCTCTTTGCTCCATTTCTTTTCCCCTCTTCTTCCCTTTCTGCCTCTTGTTTCTTTTTTCCCTTTCCTTATCCTCCCCATTATTTTCACATTTCGTTTTTCCCTTTTTCTTCTCCTCCTTCCTCTATTTCTTTTCTCTTTCTTTCTCTGTTTTCCCTTCTTCTCCCTATCCTCCTTTATTTCTCTCTCTCTCTTCCCCCTCTTGGCATAAATGAGATTATTTATTACATTGAAGAGCATTTCTAGTTTTGTTCGGGTTTAGAAGGGTTGCATCAGTTTTGTTTGTGAGTTGGGAACACGGGAGCATCAGTCAACTGAAATCCTCTCAAATAACACAAATAGACAAAAGATGAAAAAGCAAACAAAAAAGAGAATAATTTGCAAAGAAGCGTTTCAGAGAGGGCAGGGATTTGGCACTACAGATCAGCAGACTTTTGGAATCTTAATCTTTCTACAAACTACGATTCTAACTTTAGAGTCAGACAGTCTTGTGAGAAAAGAATGACGTTCTGAAATTGATGCAAAGGCTGCAGTTGGAGAGAGGAAATAGTGGAGAATCTTTAACGATGACGGAACTGATGTTGTTCCAAGTTTTATTACATCCAACAACAAAAAAATAGAAATAAAAAAAAAAATTGATAAAACAACTAAGTGCCTATATTCTTAGTAAAAGAGAAAAAGTAGAGAGAGTGAGAGAAAGAAAATATGAGAGAGAGAGAGAAGAAAGAGAGGAAGAGGGGAAAAATATTTAGCTGAGTATTAGGAAAGAAAAGTGCATGTATCCATGGTTTTTTTTTTTTTTATTCAGCTGAATATTTTTCCTTCTGTCTCTCTTTTTTTTCTCTTTTTCTCATTCTCTATATTTTTCACTTTTACTTTCTCTCTCTCTCTCTCTCTCTCTTTTCTCTTCTTTTTTTTTCCGTCTGTCTATTTGTCCCCCTCTTTCTCTCTCTTCCCCTTCCTTTCTCCTCTCTCACCCTCTTTTTCTCAACATTTTCTTTTTTTTCTCTTTTAATTTCTCCCTCTCCTTTTATACTCTCTCTCTTCTTCCCTTTCCATTTCTCTCTCTTCCTCTTCTTTCCTTTTCATTTCTTTTTCTTTCTCTTCTTTCCTTTTTATTTCTCTCTCTCTCTTCTTTCTCTCTCTCTCTCTCTCAGCTCCTTTTTTCTCTTTTACTTTATTAGTTTCTTTTTGACCTTTTTCCTCTTTTCTTCTCTTTCTCTGTCTTCACTTTCTCTTTCTCTCTCCAACTTTCTCTTTATCCCTTTCCTACCTTTTTCTCTCCCTTATATCTCCTGTTCCCATCCTTTCTCTCTCTCTCTCTCTCTCTCCTGTTCCCATCCTTCCTCTCTCTCTCTCCTGTTCCCATCCTTTCTCTCTCTCTCTCTCCTGTTCCCTTCCTTTCTCTCTCTCTCTCCTGTTCCCTTCCTTTCTTTCTCTCTCCTCTTCCCTTCCTTTCTCTCTCTCTCTCTCTCTCCTGTTCCCATCCTTTCTCTCTCTCTCTCCTCTTCCCTTCCTTTCTCTCTCTCTCTTTCCTGTTCCCTTCCTTTCTTTCTCTCTCCTCTTCCCTTCCTTTCTCTCTCTCTCTCTCCTCTTTCCTTCCTTTCTCTCTCTCTCTCTCTCCTCTTCCCATCCTTTCTCTCTCTCTCTCCTCTTCCCTTCCTTTCTCTCTCTCTCTCTCTCCTCTTCCCTTCCTTTCTCTCTCTCTCTCTCTTGTTCCCATCCTTTCTCTCTCTCTCTCTCTCCTCTTCCCATCCTTTCTCTCTCTCTCTCCTCTTCCCTTCCTTTCTCTCTCTCTCTCCCGTTCCCTTCCTTTCTTTCTCTCTCCTCTTCCCTTCCTTTCTCTCTCTCTCTCTCTCTCTCCTGTTCCCATCCTTTCTCTCTCTCTCTCTCCTGTTCCCTTCCTTTCTCTCTCTCTCTCTCTTGTTCCCTTCCTTTCTCTCTCTCTCTCGTTCCCTTCCTTTCTCTCTCTCTCTCTCTCTTGTTCCCTTCCTTTCTCTCTCTCTCTCTCTCTCTCTCTTGTTCCCTTCCTTTCTTTCTCTCTCTTGTTCCCTTCCTTTCTCTCTCTTTCCATCTCTCAAAAGAGGTTTTTTTTTACCTCTCTCCTTGAAATTACCTTTTAGAATTCCTTGTGGGAAAGTTTTCAATTAAGAAAATTGTTTTATTCTCAGCATATAGACAAAACACCACATAAATGGTATTGCAATTTTAACCAAAAAATGATTAAAAAAATAAAAGTTCTTATATGCAATTGCCAAAAATTGGTACATTTAGTAATTGAGAAGACTGATTATCATATCAGTCTCAGAAGGCCATCTTTATGGGCAGCACCTGACACCATCGTCTAAAAAGGTTAAGAGTATGGTTTATTGACTGACAACTGACGCACCCTCATAAGGGGCAATTACTGTCAATACGAGACAAATTTTTCCACCTGCGTCTCAGAGAAGATATCTGTATTAAACTGGCCATGTGCCACATCCTGCTACTATTTGAGATGTTAAATTCTCTTACGGGAGACCTAGGTTCAATCCCTGGTCGTGTCATACCAAAGACTTTAAGAATGGTACTAGATACCTCCTTGCTTAACACTCAGCAATATAAGGTACGTATTGAGGGTAAAGTGGAGTTATCCAGGGAAAGGAGTATCGCCCTCCTGTACACCTTGAAATATCATTACCATTACTCCCAGGTTCACTTTGACCTGTTAGGTTTGGATATATGGGTCAAATAGATGTTTGAATATTATTTGTATTTGATATGAATATTTGATGCTATATAACAGTGTGCAAATTATTTGTATGAAGACCAGTTAATGAAAGTTCTAATTGGCCTAGTGGGTAGAGTGTTTGCCAATGGTCCGGGTTCAATCTCAGGTCGTGTCATACCAAAGACTTTAAAAATGGTACTTGACACCTCCTTGCTTAACTCTCAGATATATAAGGTACGTATCTTGGGTAAAGTGGAGCAATCCAGGGAAAGGAGTAGCGCACTCCCCTACACCTTGGTGTAGTAGCTATTGAAAAGGGAGCCTTCTGGTCGCCAACTTTACTTTTACTTTTTTCTATTCCCAGAGATTTTTGGTCAATAGAACTCATTCCTCATGTCATTGATGCCATTACCAAAATATCTCAGATAACCTATCTTTCAGCTGGCTCTTTTATTAACGCCTGCGATACACAAAGATTCCACACAAGAAAAAAACAAAAAGGGTGGTCCTGAGTATGATACTAAGCTACATTCAGCAGCCCCATCAGCTGGGCCTGTAGTATACACTGAGTGCGTCTCTGGGCATAGGGTTAAGACCCCCTCCCCCAACGAATGTCCTTGATATGACATTAAACCATCTGATGGTGAAGTTTCAGTCCTGGAGCTTTAGGGAATGCAGAGTACCCCTTCATTGCCATTACTCCCAGGTCTACTGTGACTCAGAGTGGTAACACCTGACAGGGTCCTGAGTATAGGTCAAATAAAAACTTTTTGACTATTTAAATGTGTGCAAACAAATAACTGATGTGAAATTGAATTGTTAGGAATAGAACTCTTTGTTTGGTTTGATGGCATCTCAACCTTTGTAGGTTATTTAACGCCAAATCCATTTTTATCTAAATAATCTGTTCTATTGAAAACAGTTCAGTTTAGCATAAGAACACAGTTTAATTGTCAAAAACATTTCCATTTCAAACTATTTAAGCAGTTATATGTAATTATTCAGTTAAGTGTAAATACAGTTTTAATGTCGAAAAACAGTTCTATTTGAAATAATTCAGTTAAGCATAAGCACGCAGTTTAAGTGTAAGTACGGTTTAATTGTCAAAAACATTTCTATTTTAAGCTATTCAGTTTACTCAAACAATTCATTTTAGCAGAAGTATGCTGTTAGTTCTATTTAACCCATAGATAGGGCCCTATCAGGTGGTACCACTCCGGGCCAGAGTGGACCTGGGAGCGATGGCAATGAAGGGGTACTCTGCATTCCCCAAAGCTCCAGCACTGCTGGAACCTCACCATCAGATTGTTTAGTGTCATATCCAGGACACTCGTTAGAGGGGTCTTGCCCCTCTGCAGAGGTGCAGTCAGTGTATTCTACTGCCCCAGCCGACTGGGCAATAGGACTCTGATTATCTTGATGCTTGTAAATAAATGACTGTTTAATTGAATTGTTTGTAATACGTAGCAATACTTAAAACCATTTAACTATGTACAAATAAATGAATGAATAGTGTTGAATTGAATAAAAAAAGTTGACGGCCTTCATCCCCCGAATGCTCCCTTTTCAATAGCTACCACAACAAGGTTTAGGAGAGGGTGCTACTCCATTCCCTGGATTGCTCCACTTTACTCTTGATCCTTACCTTATAATGCTGAGTGTTAAGCAAGGCGCATCAAGTACCATTTTTAGAGTCTTTGGTTTACTCGACCTGGGATTGAACCCCCATCTCCTGGACCATTGGCAAACCCTCTACTCATTAAGCCAGTGGCTCGGTTAATAGAATAAGGAGTGTTAAATAGCAATACTTGTGTTGTATACTCATATACATGCAGATGTAAGCAGAAACATAATGACGACTTCAATGAACGAAACGAACACACTTCTTTATAAAAATATACCTCGCACACTTTATTCGAAAGGGTTGTTGTTAGTTCTGTGTGAGAGGTGAGTTGGAGATGGAGACAGACTGCTTCATATTGACCCCAAGTTCCTCTGACCATAGCAACGCTTCTTTTGCATTCTGACTGGGCTGCTCAACCAGGGTCACTGAGGGTCCAAGCCCTCTGTCTGGAGCTGATTCTCACTATGCAGGCATCCTATCTCCAACTGCGATTGGAACTCACTGCCTGAAACTCCAACTGACCGAAGCCGTCTGTGGCACCTGGTTATATAATTGTTTGACGCCCATCTTCTTCCTGTGGGTGTACGCATCTGCACCAAATTCAATTACATCCACAGGTCAAGGTGATATTCCGACATCCTCGACTGGATGCACCTGTTTCTTCAGCTTATTTACACAGGTGCATCTCTTGATTGATGGCTAGGTCGAGGGCTAATATGCAATACTTGTAAGCTCTTCACTGTTTGCAAACAAATGGTTAATATTGAATAGAATTATTTGTGTTAGATAGCAATACTTGAAACCATTTAAGAGTGTAGAAATGATGGCAATACGAGTGTGCAAACAAATTAGTTCTAACTCATTTAAAAATAAAATTAACTATGAACACTTACAAATCATATATAAACTATCAAAATTAGACGAAACAGACATGCGGGACACTGCTGGAGAAGTAGGGACAAGCTCGTAAGTGATGTACTCCTGTGGACCCCTTTACATGGACGTGCAGAGGCAGAACGACCAGCTCGAACCTACATACAACAGCTCTGTGTCAATATGGGATGTAGCCCTGAGGACCTGCCGGAAGCAATGGACAATTGGGAGAGGTGGCGAGAGAGGGTCAGGGATACCCGTGCTGATAGCCCGACATGATAATGATGATGATGATAAACTGTATAGTAACAATAGCAGTACTAGTGAGTAAACAAATTAGTTGCTACTCGTTTAAAAATGAAATTACCTACAAACTATTCACTTACAAATTATGTATGTATATCCATTTAACTGTGTGCAAACAAATCACTGATGTTACATTGTTACTGTTACATAGAAATACTTGAAACCATTTAACTATGTGCAAACAAATGGTTAATAGTAAATACAAATATTCATGGTAGATAGCAGTACTTGAAACCATTTAGCTGTTTGCAAAAAAAAAAAAATTAGCTCAGCCTCATTTTAAAATGTATACACAAATCATTTATGTTTAATATATATGCATAAACAAGATTTGGTATTTGATAACCCACAATAGTTGATATACCATAAAACCCAACCAAGCTACACCAAAAGACATTAGGTGGTGAGACTCCAGTTCTGGAGCTCTAGAGAGTCTTGAGTATCCCTTCATTGTCATTACTCCCAGATCCACTCTGACCTTGAGTAGTTGTAACTGATAGTCTTATCTATGGTTTAAAATGTTATGTTTGAAAATTATTAGCATTGGATAAGAATACTTGAAACCATATGTGTGCAAACAAAGGGTTATCATGCAATAGAAATAGTTAATTAAAACATTGTAATTAATACTATTAGATAAGAATACTTGAAACCATATAACTGTGTTCAAATAAATGATTATTATGCTATAGAAATAGTTAATTAAAACATTATAAAAAAAAGTAACCATTGTCGAGGGCAACCAGAAGGCTCCCTTTTCAATAGCTACTACTGTAGTGTAGGAGAGGGCACTACTCCTTTCCCCGGATTGCTCCACTTTATCCTTGATACATAGCTTATATTGCTGAGTGTTAAGCAAGGAGGTATCAAATACTATTTTTGAAGTTTTTGGTATGATGCGACCTGGGATTGAACCCAGGTCTTCTGGACCATTGGCAAACGTGTGCAAATAAATGATAATCATTCAATATAAATAGTTAATTGAAATGTTATAATTAATACTATTAGACAAGAATACTTGAAACCATATAACTGTGTGCAAATAAATGATTGTTATTATCAAATGGAAATAGTTACTTGAAACTGTTTGTGTCTGATGAAGATTGAAGTCTGCTTAGTTCCACAGACTGTCATAGTGGTAGTTCTTGTTTGGAGGCATCCGTGGTGGAAAGGTATGGACACAGCAAATTGACTTAAAATCTTTGGGAATGGTATGAATCCAGGAATGGATAAATAGTAGGATAGGCTCTACTTTAACGTTGTTTTAGCAATCAGTCTCAAGAAGGAAAACTCTACATTCAAACCTGCTTAAGGACGTGTCCATGGTGTTATGGTTATCATCGTAGGAAATAGACACGGCGACACAAGTTCAAATCCTGGACGAGACTGATAGCATTTCACATAGCACTAATACCCTTGGGAAAGGTAAATAGTAGGGCAGACTGAGTTCTTCAGCTTTGGTGAGGCAACTAGTGTAGGAGAAGGAAAACTCTGAATTCAAACCTGTTAAACTCTGCTTAAAAATTGACCTTGTGTCATATCCTGCCCAAGCGGAAGGGTTTGTAAATATGATTAAACTTGCTTTAAAAAAATTATTTTCTGCCATATGCTGCTTGTTTGTAGAAACTGAATACACAATAATTGTGGGGGTCACATCTTCAAGTCAAATGGATGTTTGAAAATTTTTAGTATTTGGTAAGAATACTTGAAACTGCATAACAGTTTGAAAATAATTTTATAACTGCGTCCAAACTATTTGTTATAGATCAATGGAACAGTGAAAATATAAATAATAATTATCATTATAATCAAACATTTACTAATTAGTCAAATTTTGACTTTGAATTATCTATAAGAAGTTGATATGCCATTAAATAAACCAAACAAAAACAATCCTACTCTCACTTGTTCTTTTTTTTTTTTTTTTCTTATTGTGAGAAATTTCATTTATTGGTTTGGTTTCTTTGTTTAGTGGCATATCAACCTTCATGGGTTATTTAATGCCAAAGTCATTCTTGTAGGAGAATAGTGGCAATGAGTACATTGTTCACCGATGGTCTGGGAGACGGCTGTTCAATCCCAGGTTGAGTCATACCAAAGACTCAGAAAATGATACTTGATGCCACCTTGCTTAGCACCCAGCACTATAAGGTAAGGATCAAGGGTAAATTGGAGCAATCCAGGGAAGAGAGTAGTGTTCTCCCCTACACCTCGGTGTAGTAGCTATAGAAAAGGGAGTCTTCGGGTCACCGTTGACTAAGGTCACCAACTTTATTTAACCCATAGCTGTAGGGATAAGGGGGTTCATGCCTTTCACAAGGGTATTAGTCCGAGAGAGAACATAATCGCATGACTGGAGTTGGAAGTCACTTACTACGATATCACGGTCTCTAGCACGTTGACTACTACTATGCCGTAGGAATTCACTCTTGATATATCAAGATAATAATCCAAAAATATTTAACTAGTACTTTGCAAGATTTTTTAAAAATCTTATTTCCCATCCCCTCCCCCATCTTTTTCTAAAACTTAAGAATAACAGTAATGGTTAATTAGCTTCTTTCGAATCAAAAGGAAAAAATGTGAATGACTGTTTTGATGTTTATGAGCGAAAGGTAAATAACTGACATGTTAGTAAGAGTATTTCATTTTAAAGACCTGCAATTGTTGCTGTTGACGCCATTGCAATTTCTCATCCACTTTGACCACCCCTGGATAATCTCGATTAAACCAGGAATCTGTCTTTGTTGTAATCTGTCTTTGAAATTGTAATTTCAAAAGTCCAGACAATATGCCTTCTGGTGATATCCAACATACGGTTTCTCATTGATGTAAGTAAAGTAAAGTTGGCGACCATAGTTGAGGGCGACCAGAAGGCTCCCTTTTCAATAGCTACTACACTGAGGTGTAGGGGAGGGCGCTACTCCTTTCCTTGGATTGCTCCACTTTACCCTTGATACTTACCTTATATTGCTGAGTGTTAAGCAAGGAGGTATTAAGTACCATTTTTAAAGTCTTTGGTATGACACGACCTGGGATTGAACCCCGGTCTCCCAGACCATTGGCAGACACTCTGCCCACTTGGCCAATGAGCTGGTTGATGTACTGAAGAAGTAATATCATCATCTTACATTCAGTTACCTCAGTATTTTCTAGAGCTTGGGATTTCCTACAAAATTTAAAAGACACTTGTACATATTATTTTTTCAAGTACTTCAAGCGGTTATTGGGTTGTCAATAAGTAAAAATCTTCATTACATTACCTTGACTCTCTCTCACCATCTGTCCTTTTCATCCATCACTCTAGATGGCATCCAGTGTCTCCACAAAACTGATGAAAGTAACTTTTTGCTGCTTAGCTAACACGGGTATGTCCATGTGTAGGAGTCTGGGGAATGTCGCTTTTTCGGTTTGTCTCTATTTCACCACCAATGCCTAGGATTTCTCGCTTGGATGGTTTGTGAGATGGGAGGTAAGTGGCTATTCAGCTGCTGTTTTGTGGGATGCTGCTTCCAGGATTTGTTCAAAATGTAATATATTAACATGACCTGCAGGTGTAAATACACTGGATGTTGTTGACAGATACATTGATAAGATTGGAGTGATCACTGGAATGTCATCATACCAACAAGTGTTGTGTATCGGCGGATGTTAAGACAGCTGCATCCAGCCAGGGATAATATCAACAAGGTGATTACCGAAATGTCACCACGCCCACAGTTGCTGTGTATCAGCGGATGTTGAGACAGCTACATCCGGCCAAAGATAATATCAACAAAGTGATTATCTGAATATCACCTTGACCTATGGACGTGGTTGAATTCGGTGATGGTGGCAGAAGTGGTCTTGGGCAAGTAGCCAATGGGGAACATGCAACATGCAACCAATGGAAAGCAAAAAAGCGAAACATGGGCGTAACCATAGTCAACAAAAAAGAGGAATTGCTGCAGGTCACGTGAGAGTTGTAGACTATATAAGTTCATGAATTTGGGCTAAAGTCAGTTGTTGGCTAGCTCTTCTGTCTCCCGACAATTCCTTCCTGTGCGGGAACTCTCCACAATTGCTTTTCTGCTCCACACAAGTATCATCGCCAAGAATAAAAATATAATCTTATATTTTTATATATATGTGTTCCTCGTGGTTAATAACGACACAGCTGAATATACAACAAAAACAGCATACAATGTTCAAGCGTTTTGTTAAATTATAAGTGGTGCAACTATATCATAGTCCTGACACAGCTAAAACTTGGAAGAATTTCTGTTTTATTTTATCTGCGAGAATAATGCAAATAGCTCATACACAGTCATGTGAGGCCCAGTCAGCTGGGGCTGTAGAATACACCAACTGCATCTCTGCAGAGGGGTAAGACTTCTCCTATTAGTGTCCTATCAAAGACACTAAAACATCTGATAGTGAGGCTCCAGTAATACTAAAGCTTTGGGGAATGCAGAGTACCCCTTCATTGCCATTACTCCCAGGTCCACTCTGGCCCTGATTGGTAGTACTTGATAGAGTCCTATCTTTGAGTCAAATAGAACTGAACTGTCTACTTAAACTAAACTGAATTGTTTTATATAGAGCTGTTTTGTCATATTAACTATGTGCTTATGCTAAACTGAATTGTTTGAAATAAAACTTTATATATATATATATATATATGGTTTTGGCATTAAATAACCTTCAATGATTGATATGCCATAAAGCCAAACCAAACCATATATATTTGATCTATATGTATAAAAAGGATTTGGCATTAAATAATCTTCAATGGTTGATATGCCATAAAACCCAACCAAATCATATATATTCAATATGTATAAAGAAGATTTGGCATTAAATAACCTTCAATGGTTGATATGCCATACAACCCAACCCAACCCAACCCAATCCTATATATTTAATATATATGTATAAAGAGGATTTGGCATTAAATAACCTTCAATGGTTGATATGCCATAAAACCCAACCCAACCAAATCCTATATATTTAATATATATGTATAAAGAGGATTTGGCATTAAATAACCTTCAGTGGTTGATATGCCATACAACCCAACCCAACCAAATCCTATATATTTAATATATATGTATAAAGAGGATTTGGCATTAAATAACCTTCAATGGTTGATATGCCATAAAACCTAACCAAACCAAACCTTTGAAGCCTTACCATTTTATTTTCTTTGGATAATACAAATAATTTATAGACAGTCATGTGGTTTCAAGCAACTAATTATGATAATCCATTGTAAACGGTTGTTGCTTCAAATAATTATTTTTAATTGGAATAGTTTGCACAGTTTCTAGTATTCCTCCACCCTGGGTGCAGTGGCTGTAGAATATGCATACAGCACCTCTGCCGAGGAGAAACACTACCTGTTGAAAGTGACTTGTAATGATTGAGGATGAGATTTTGCTGGCTGAACAGTCTGACTCGGCAGCACTCCACTTTTGCCCTTTCTTGGCTAGACAAGTAGTTTGAGAGGTCCTATATGATTTTCCCAACTGTATTCTTCAAATAGTTCTCGTGACAAACATCTAATCCTTTTTATCTTAAAGGTACTAGAAGGCTGGGGGTCAGTCGCATTGAGAAAAATGACCAAATGTCTTAGACACTAAACTGCATATGATGGTGAGGTTACAGTCTTGACATTTCAGAAATGTAGAATATTCCTTCGTTGCCATTACTCTCAGGTCCACACTGACTTGAAGTGGTAGTACATGTTAGGGTTCCATCTAGGGGTCAAATAGAACTGTTCAATCTTTTACTAAGGATTATTATTAGTTATTTGAAATGATACAATTGTGTTCAAATTGTTTGTATTAAATAGGAATACTTGATAAATAGTTTGGTTTGGTTTGGTTTCATTGTTTAATGGCATATCAACTCTTGTTGGTTATTTAATGTCAAAGCCATTCTCCTAGAAGAACAGTAGTGGTACTATTTAACCCATAGCTAGGAAGATAAGGGGGTTCATACCTTTCCAAAGGGTATTTGCCCGAAAGTGAATGTAATAGTGCGACTGGAGTACAAATTCATTTACTACGATTCCACAGTCCATCGCTTTAACCATTACTCCCCGAGGACACCCCCTTGATGAATAGAATTACTAATGTTAAATAGTAATACTTAGATACATCAGCTCTGTGTGGACACTGGATGCAGTTGAAAAGACCTACCAGAAGTGATACACAATATGGATGGATAGTGAGAGAGAGATAATGATATATATGTGTGTGTGTATGTATATATATATATATATACACACACACACACACACACACATATATATATAAAAGACCTTACTCTATTTACCCAAAAGCTAAGCTTAGGTTAAGGGTTGATTTTTAAAGGAAAGAAAATAAAACTATTTAGATTTATCTCTGACTTTCTGATGCCACTCCCCCAGCCATTCCTTTTTCCACCCTCATCGTGTGTTCTATCTGGTCCCAGACATTTCTTGTTTTCTTACTCATGACATTTTGTTTTTACTTAAAATTCTGCTAGTCCCTATCTTGCATCCCATTTCATCTACTCTAAAGGGCCGGGCTCAGCTGTGCACCTCTACCCCATATCCCCCCCACCGCTTCCCTACTCCCCCTCCCCCACCCCAATCTTAAACCTTGTTTGTTTTTGTTTTTTTCGACACAAACACACAGTAGAAGCTTCGTATTTGTTTCTCATTTCCTTGCACTTTGAATTCTTCTTATCAAGTTGATTACCTTTCCTGATAAAGACAATCTTTCCATGTTATTTGCTCTAGGGGTATTGTCCCTTCCTCCACTCTTCCCCCCCCAACCAAAAAAAAAGAGCACTGCCTGTCTGTATGGTATGTGTGTTATGAATCCTTTTCTCACCTATCAGTTCGAAAGATCTAGTCGTTAGAGGCAAAGTAATTTTTCATGTCTCTTTTGTTAGATCTAAATAAGTCTAGATGTAGGCACCATGCATGTCTGTCTGTTTTGATTACTGTTTTTTGTTGGGTTCTTTTTTATGGTGAGGAGGGGGGATTACTTATTCATTTTGTTCTTCTAAAACTGTGCAAATATATGTCTATGGCACACAGGTTGGTAATGGCACCAGTTGCTGTTGGGACTTCTCTGGTTTAGGAATATGGCACATTTAGAACTTGACTGCCTGAAATAAGCTACAAGAAGTATCATTACCATTACTCCCAGGTTCACTTTGGCCAGTTAGGGTTGGATATATGAGTCAAATAGATATTTGAATATTATTTCTATTTGATAGGAATATTTGATGCTATATAACAGTGTGCAAATTATTTGTATCAAGAACAGTTAACGAAAGTTCTAATTGGCCCAGTGGGTAGAGTGTTTGCCAATGGTCCAGGAGACTGGGGTTCAATCCTAGGTCGAGTCATACCAAAGACTATAAAAATTGTGGAGGTGCCCAAGGTGTAATTGTTATCGTCGTAGGAAATGAACACGGCGACACAAGTTCAAATCCTGGACGAGACTGATAGCATTTCACATAGCACTAATACCCTTGGGAAAGGTATGAATCCAATTATTCTCCCTCCAGCTATGGGTAAATAGTAGGACAGACTAGGTTCTTCAGCCTTGGTTAGGCAACTAGTCTAGGAGAAGGAAAACTCTGAATTCAAACCTGTTAAACTCCGCTTAAAAATTAACCTTGTGTCATATCCTGCCCGAGCTGAGAGGTTGGTAAATAGGATAAAAAATGGTACTTGATACCTCCTTGCTTAACACTCAGCATTTTAAGGTACATATCTAAGGTAAAGTGGAGCAATCTAGGGAAAGGAGTAGCACCCCCCTTTCACCTCGGTGTAGTAGCTATTGAAAAGGGAGTCTTCGGGTCACCCTCGATTACAGTCACCAACTTTCCTTCTTTTTTTTTTTTTACTAAGGATTATTATTATTAGTTACTTAAAGGCATATAACTTTGTGCAAACAAATGATTATTACATCGAAATAATTTCTTGAAACCATAAAATTGTGTAGAAATTATTAGTATTAGATATGAATACTTGAAACCATACAACTGTTGACAAATGATTACAAATAATATATTGCCCAGTCGACTGGGGCTGTAGAATACACCGACTGCTTCTTTACAGAAAGGGTAATACCCCCCAATGAGTGTCCTGGATATGACTCTAAACAATCTGATGGTGACATTCCAGTAATGCTGGAACTTTGGGGAATGCAGAGCACCCCTTCATTGCCATTGCTCCCAGGTCCACTCTGGCCTGGCGTGGTAGCACCTGATAGGGCCTTATCTATGGGTTAAGTAGGACTAACGGCATACTTATGTTAAACTGAATTGTTTGACTAAACTGAATAGCTTGAAATAGAAATGTTTTTGACAATTAAACCATACTTACATTTAAACTGTATGCGTATGCTAAACTGAATTATTTGAAATGGAACTGTTTTTTGACATTGAAACTGTACTTACACTAAACTGAATTCTTTGGTGTGGAACTGTACTTATACTAAACTGAATTGTTTGAATTAGAACTGCTTGACTAAACTGAATAGCTTGAAATAGAAATGTTTTTGACAATTAAACTGTACTTACATTTAAACTGCATGCTTATCCTAAGCAGAATTGTTTGAAATAGAACTATTTTCATAAAAATAGATTTGGCGTTAAATAACCTATGAAGGTTGAAATGTCATAAAACCCAAACAACCAACCAATGAAATAAGAATGAATAGGTCTATTAGATCTCTTTAAGAATTATATGTATATGATTGGAATACTTGATTGTGTAATGTAATGTTTGCATTGAGAGAAACTCTTGGAGACGAAGGTTTGTGCCACACTTGATACCAGAGGGCTGAGTGCAGGTTCAAAGTATAGAGATGAAAAGGTCACCAACCACAAACTCTTCAGGTTGTCAAATTTGACCTCTGCAGTGACATGTATCCATCAAGCTCTGAAGGCACCCACTCATGTGACAACTGAAAAGGTCTCAAGAGATAATGCCAATGGTGAGATATACCATTTTTTTTTTTTTTTTTTTTTTCATGCCAAGTCCACATTCAAAAGTTAAAACACGCAAAATAAAAAAAAGAAGAAATTATTTTCCTAAGCAAAAGCATTGATTTTTTTTTTAACCAAACCAAAGTGAATCATCGACTGACAAGTACCCAACAATAACATATCTGTGTGTGTAAATTATTTGTATTAAGAATCGTTACTTGAAGCTATGATTGTTTTCTATATATTATTAATTTTAGTTACTTGAAACCATATAATTGCTTCCAAATTATTGTCGTTAGAAAGGAATACTTGAAACAATATAATTGTGTGCAATTAAATTATTTATTTGAAATACTTTAGCTGCCTTATCTTGGAGCCCTTTAATAGATTTGATTGTTGGTGACAATCCGAGTTTCCTGATATATTTTGGGTCAGTATCAGTTCTGTAGCATTGAGCATATTTTTAGTGTCTAATTGTTGGTTTTACAAGTTCGAGATTTAGTCACAATTACTCATATATATATATATATATATATATATATATGAGTAATTTCATCCATTTGATCTGAAGAAGTCCTGTTACTTTTTTAATTTGATTTTTTTAGTGTTAAAGTCCTGTTAAATTTTTAGCGTTAAATTAAATTTTTAATTTAATTTTTTTGTTACAGCTCTGTTAATTTTTTAAATTTAATTTTATCAAAAACACATAACAGGATGGAAATTATGGAGATAATAAGTTTGTTAATTAAGTTCCAGGTGTTTTCTACAATCTTATTTGCTGTTCTATCTTTTATATATATACTGGTGTGTTGTAACATTTTATTTGTTTCTGTACGTAGCTACTGCTGCTCCTTATAGAAACGAATATATATATATATATATGTATATTATGTGTGAGTTTGAGTGTCATTTCTTTCATTACTTGTGTGTATGTGTATATATATATATATATATATATGTGTGTGTGTGTATATATATATATATATATATATATATATATATGTATTAATAATGAAATGTAGCTCAGTATTGTAGAGAGGGAGTTTTCTGGATACTGCAATAAAAGATTAATGCTGCATAAACAAAACAACCACAAAGGAAAACAAACAACAGGAGGTTGAGGCAAAATAGACATCATCTTTTTATGTACTTCAATGTCTTTAGCTACTGACGCTAGTAGTAGAAAAAAATTTGAAAAGTAAACGTTACACAATACAACAGTACAGACACTCTTCTTACAAAGTAGTAATGTACATACAAAAGTTACATCACTTTTGTAATACATCCTCTCCTGATGATGGCCCAAAGTTGGGCAGAGAGTACTTGGGAAATACATAATTATGGAAGGTTTATCAACCAATTCCAGCCGAA
>OY757941.1:3477912-3567912 GCA_963585895.1 Sepioteuthis lessoniana | reverse complement strand
TTTTATTTATTGTGCCGACACATTTTGACTGAATATGAAAAATATTTTATCAAAATTATTGTAAATGTGAGAAATAATTACAATAGATAAAACAAATAATCAAACATACCATTATATATTTTTCTTCCATTTTACCTTTTTCTACATACATACTGTCAGATTCAATTCATTTCTTCTAGCATATATATATATAATTTTTCTTGTATATATGTTTATATTTTTAAATAATCTTATTTGTTTGCACACACACACACACACACATATAATTTTTCTTGTATATGTGAAAGTGAGTTGGTGGGGTATTGGTCAGCTGCCACATATGCTGAAATGCAAAAGCTCTTCTCAGAAATTGAGCACTCCAGTAGCCGAAAATGTATATATAAAAAAGATATACATAAAAAATTCCTTCACTCATGCTGAGATAAAGATTACTCTGTGGTAAGATATCTGACTGACATAAAGTCAGCTGGGTTTTAATATTGGCCTGAAGCATCTTGTGGGTCTAGCCACACTGAAGAGTTGTGATACAATAAAACTGTCAGTAGAAACTGATAGTCACATTGGTGTGTCTCAGCAGATTTACAATTAGAGACACATTAGCTCATCAAACCTTGATATTGCAACTAAGTATGAAGTGTTTAGCTGTTTAAAATGATTGTGAACTTTATTAATACCTTGACTCTTAAACACATTTGATATTGCAACCACGTATGAAGTGTTTAGTTGTTTAAAATGATTGTGAACTTTATTAATATATTGGCTCTTAAACACATTTGATATTGCAACTAAGTATGAAGGGTTTAGCTGTTTAAAATGATTGTGAACTTTATTAATACCTTGACTCTTAAACACATTTGATATTGCAACTAAGTATGAAGTGTTTAGCTGTTTAAAATGATTGTGAACTTTATTAATATATTGACTCTTAAACACATTTGATATTGCAACTAAGTATGAAGGGTTTTTAGCTGTTTAAAATGATTGTGAACTTTATTAATATATTGGCTCTTAAACACATTTGATATTGCAACTAAGTATGAAGTGTTTAGCTGTTTAAAATGATTGTGAACTTTCTTAATACCTTGACTCTTAAAACATTTGATATTGCAACTAAGTATGAAGTGTTTAGCTGTTTAAAATGATTGTGAACTTTATTAATACATTGGCTCTTCAAACATTTGATATTGCAACTAAGTATGAAGTGTTTAGCTGTTTAAAATGATTGTGAACTTTATTAATACCTTGACTCTTAAACACATTTGATATTGCAACTAAGTATAAAGTGTTTAGCTGTTTAAAATGATTGTGAACTTTATTAATATATTGGCTCTTAAACACATTTGATATTGCAACTAAGTATGAAGTGTTTAGCTGTTTAAAATGATTGTGAACTTTATTAATATATTGGCTCTTAAACACATTTGATATTGCAACTAAGTATGAAGTGTTTAGCTGTTTAAAATGATTGTTAACTTTATTAATATATTGGCTCTTAAACACATTTGATATTGCAACTAAGTATGAAGTGTTTAGCTGTTTAAAATGATTGTGAACTTTCTTAATACCTTGACTCTTAAAACATTTGATATTGCAACAACGTATGAAGTGTTTAGCTGTTTAAAATGATTGTGAACTTTATTAATACATTGGCTCTTCAAACATTTGATATTGCAACTAAGTATGAAGTGTTTAGCTGTTTAAAATGATTGTGAACTTTATTAATATATTGACTCTTAAACACATTTGATATTGCAACTAAGTATGAAGGGTTTTTAGCTGTTTAAAATGATTGTGAACTTTATTAATATATTGGCTCTTAAACACATTTGATATTGCAACTAAGTATGAAGTGTTTAGCTGTTTAAAATGATTGTGAACTTTCTTAATACCTTGACTCTTAAAACATTTGATATTGCAACTAAGTATGAAGTGTTTAGCTGTTTAAAATGATTGTGAACTTTATTAATACATTGGCTCTTCAAACATTTGATATTGCAACTAAGTATGAAGTGTTTAGCTGTTTAAAATGATTGTGAACTTTATTAATACCTTGACTCTTAAACACATTTGATATTGCAACTAAGTATAAAGTGTTTAGCTGTTTAAAATGATTGTGAACTTTATTAATATATTGGCTCTTAAACACATTTGATATTGCAACTAAGTATGAAGTGTTTAGCTGTTTAAAATGATTGTTAACTTTATTAATATATTGGCTCTTAAACACATTTGATATTGCAACTAAGTATGAAGTGTTTAGCTGTTTAAAATGATTGTGAACTTTCTTAATACCTTGACTCTTAAAACATTTGATATTGCAACAACGTATGAAGTGTTTAGCTGTTTAAAATGATTGTGAACTTTATTAATACATTGGCTCTTCAAACATTTGATATTGCAACTAAGTATGAAGTGTTTAGCTGTTTAAAATGATTGTGAACTTTATTAATACCTTGACTCTTAAACACATTTGATATTGCAACTAAGTATAAAGTGTTTAGCTGTTTAAAATGATTGTGAACTTTATTAATACCTTGACTCTTAAACACATTTGATATTGCAACTAATTATGAAGTGTTTAGCTGTTTAAAATGATTGTGAACTTTATTAATATATTGCCTCTTAAACACATTTGATATTGCAACTAAGTATGAAGTGTTTAGCTGTTTAAAATGATTGTGAACTTTCTTAATACCTTGACTCTTAAAACATTTGATATTGCAACAACGTATGAAGTGTTTAGCTGTTTAAAATGATTGTGAACTTTATTAATACCTTGACTCTTAAACACATTTGATATTGCAACTAAGTATGAAGTGTTTAGCTGTTTAAAATGATTGTGAACTTTATTAATATATTGGCTCTTAAACACATTTGATATTGCAACTAAGTATGAAGTGTTTAGCTGTTTAAAATGATTGTTAACTTTATTAATATATTGGCTCTTAAACACATTTGATATTGCAACTAAGTATGAAGTGTTTAGCTGTTTAAAATGATTGTGAACTTTCTTAATACCTTGACTCTTAAAACATTTGATATTGCAACAACGTATGAAGTGTTTAGCTGTTTAAAATGATTGTGAACTTTATTAATACATTGGCTCTTCAAACATTTGATATTGCAACTAAGTATGAAGTGTTTAGCTGTTTAAAATGATTGTGAACTTTATTAATACCTTGACTCTTAAACACATTTGATATTGCAACTAAGTATAAAGTGTTTAGCTGTTTAAAATGATTGTGAACTTTATTAATACCTTGACTCTTAAACACATTTGATATTGCAACTAATTATGAAGTGTTTAGCTGTTTAAAATGATTGTGAACTTTATTAATATATTGGCTCTTAAACACATTTGATATTGCAACTAAGTATGAAGTGTTTAGCTGTTTAAAATGATTGTGAACTTTCTTAATACCTTGACTCTTAAAACATTTGATATTGCAACAACGTATGAAGTGTTTAGCTGTTTAAAATGATTGTGAACTTTATTAATACCTTGACTCTTAAACACATTTGATATTGCAACTAAGTATGAAGTGTTTAGCTATTTAAAATGATTGTGAACTTTATTAATATATTGACTCTTAAACACATTTGATATTGCAACTAAGTATGAAGGGTTTTTAGCTGTTTAAAATGATTGTGAACTTTATTAATATATTGGCTCTTAAACACATTTGATATTGCAACTAAGTATGAAGTGTTTAGCTGTTTAAAATGATAGTGAACTTTCTTAATACCTTGACTCTTAAAACATTTGATATTGCAACAACGTATGAAGTGTTTAGCTGTTTAAAATGATTGTGAACTTTATTAATACATTGGCTCTTCAAACATTTGATATTGCAACTAAGTATGAAGTGTTTAGCTGTTTAAAATGATTGTGAACTTTATTAATACCTTGACTCTTAAACACATTTGATATTGCAACTAAGTATAAAGTGTTTAGCTGTTTAAAATGATTGTGAACTTTATTAATACCTTGACTCTTAAACACATTTGATATTGCAACTAAGTATGAAGTGTTTAGCAGTTTAAAATGATTGTGAACTTTATTAATACCTTGACTCTTAAACACATTTGATATTGCAACTAAGTATAAAGTGTTTAGCTGTTTAAAATGATTGTGAACTTTATTTATACATTGGCTCTTCAAACATTTGATATTGCAACTAAGTATGAAGTGTTTAGCTGTTTAAAATGATTGTGAACTTTATTAATACCTTGACTCTTAAACACATTTGATATTGCAACTAAGTATGAAGTGTTTAGCTGTTTAAAATGATTGTGAACTTTATTAATATATTGGCTCTTAAACACATTTGATATTGCAACTAAGTATGAAGTGTTTAGCTGTTTAAAATGATTGTGAACTTTCTTAATACCTTGACTCTTAAAACATTTGATATTGCAACAACGTATGAAGTGTTTAGCTGTTTAAAATGATTGTGAACTTTATTAATACCTTGGCTCTTCAAACATTTGATATTGCAACTAAGTATGAAGTGTTTAGCTGTTTAAAATGATTGTGAACTTTATTAATACCTTGACTCTTAAACACATTTGATATTGCAACTAAGTATAAAGTGTTTAGCTGTTTAAAATGATTGTGAACTTTATTAATACCTTGACTCTTAAACACATTTGATATAGCAACTAAGTATGAAGTGTTTAGCTGTTTAAAATGATTGTGAACTTTATTAATATATTGGCTCTTAAACACATTTGATATTGCAACTAAGTATGAAGTGTTTAGCTGTTTAAAATGATTGTGAACTTTATTAATATATTGGCTCTTAAACACATTTGATATTGCAACTAAGTATGAAGTGTTTAGCAGTTTAAAATGATTGTGAACTTTATTAATACCTTGACTCTTAAACACATTTGATATTGCAACTAAGTATGAAGTGTTTAGCTATTTAAAATGATTGTGAACTTTATTAATATATTGACTCTTAAACACATTTGATATTGCAACTAAGTATGAAGGGTTTTTAGCTGTTTAAAATGATTGTGAACTTTATTAATATATTGGCTCTTAAACACATTTGATATTGCAACTAAGTATGAAGTGTTTAGCTGTTTAAAATGATAGTGAACTTTCTTAATACCTTGACTCTTAAAACATTTGATATTGCAACAACGTATGAAGTGTTTAGCTGTTTAAAATGATTGTGAACTTTATTAATACATTGGCTCTTCAAACATTTGATATTGCAACTAAGTATGAAGTGTTTAGCTGTTTAAAATGATTGTGAACTTTATTAATACCTTGACTCTTAAACACATTTGATATTGCAACTAAGTATAAAGTGTTTAGCTGTTTAAAATGATTGTGAACTTTATTAATACCTTGACTCTTAAACACATTTGATATTGCAACTAAGTATGAAGTGTTTAGCAGTTTAAAATGATTGTGAACTTTATTAATACCTTGACTCTTAAACACATTTGATATTGCAACTAAGTATAAAGTGTTTAGCTGTTTAAAATGATTGTGAACTTTATTTATACATTGGCTCTTCAAACATTTGATATTGCAACTAAGTATGAAGTGTTTAGCTGTTTAAAATGATTGTGAACTTTATTAATACCTTGACTCTTAAACACATTTGATATTGCAACTAAGTATGAAGTGTTTAGCTGTTTAAAATGATTGTGAACTTTATTAATATATTGGCTCTTAAACACATTTGATATTGCAACTAAGTATGAAGTGTTTAGCTGTTTAAAATGATTGTGAACTTTCTTAATACCTTGACTCTTAAAACATTTGATATTGCAACAACGTATGAAGTGTTTAGCTGTTTAAAATGATTGTGAACTTTATTAATACCTTGGCTCTTCAAACATTTGATATTGCAACTAAGTATGAAGTGTTTAGCTGTTTAAAATGATTGTGAACTTTATTAATACCTTGACTCTTAAACACATTTGATATTGCAACTAAGTATAAAGTGTTTAGCTGTTTAAAATGATTGTGAACTTTATTAATACCTTGACTCTTAAACACATTTGATATAGCAACTAAGTATGAAGTGTTTAGCTGTTTAAAATGATTGTGAACTTTATTAATATATTGGCTCTTAAACACATTTGATATTGCAACTAAGTATGAAGTGTTTAGCTGTTTAAAATGATTGTGAACTTTATTAATATATTGGCTCTTAAACACATTTGATATTGCAACTAAGTATGAAGTGTTTAGCAGTTTAAAATGATTGTGAACTTTATTAATACCTTGACTCTTAAACACATTTGATATTGCAACTAAGTATGAAGTGTTTAGCTATTTAAAATGATTGTGAACTTTATTAATATATTGACTCTTAAACACATTTGATATTGCAACTAAGTATGAAGGGTTTTTAGCTGTTTAAAATGATTGTGAACTTTATTAATATATTGGCTCTTAAACACATTTGATATTGCAACTAAGTATGAAGTGTTTGGCTGTTTAAAATGATTGTGAACTTTCTTAATACCTTGACTCTTAAAACATTTGATATTGCAACAACGTATGAAGTGTTTAGCTGTTTAAAATGATTGTGAACTTTATTAATACATTGGCTCTTCAAACATTTGATATTGCAACTAAGTATGAAGTGTTTAGCTGTTTAAAATGATTGTGAACTTTATTAATACCTTGACTCTTAAACACATTTGATATTGCAACTAAGTATAAAGTGTTTAGCTGTTTAAAATGATTGTGAACTTTATTAATACCTTGACTCTTAAACACATTTGATATTGCAACTAAGTATGAAGTGTTTAGCTGTTTAAAATGATTGTGAACTTTATTAATACCTTGACTCTTAAACACATTTGATATTGCAACTAAGTATGAAGTGTTTAGCTGTTTAAAATGATTGTGAACTTTATTAATATATTGGCTCTTAAACACATTTGATATTGCAACTAAGTATGAAGTGTTTAGCTGTTTAAAATGATTGTGAACTTTCTTAATACCTTGACTCTTAAAACATTTGATATTGCAACAACGTATGAAGTGTTTAGCTGTTTAAAATGATTGTGAACTTTATTAATACATTGGCTCTTCAAACATTTGATATTGCAACTAAATATGAAGTGTTTAGCTGTTTAAAATGATTGTGAACTTTATTAATTCCTTGACTCTTAAACACATTTGATATTGCAACTAAGTATAAAGTGTTTAGCTGTTTAAAATGATTGTGAACTTTATTAATACCTTGACTCTTAAACACATTTGATATTGCAACTAAGTATGAAGTGTTTAGCAGTTTAAAATGATTGTGAACTTTATTAATACCTTGACTCTTAAACACATTTGATATTGCAACTAAGTATAAAGTGTTTAGCTGTTTAAAATGATTGTGAACTTTATTTATATATTGGCTCTTCAAACATTTGATATTGCAACTAAGTATGAAGTGTTTAGCTGTTTAAAATGATTGTGAACTTTATTAATACCTTGACTCTTAAACACATTTGATATTGCAACTAAGTATAAAGTGTTTAGCTGTTTAAAATGATTGTGAACTTTATTAATACCTTGACTCTTAAACACATTTGATATTGCAACTAAGTATGAAGTGTTTAGCTGTTTAAAATGATTGTGAACTTTATTAATATATTGGCTCTTAAACACATTTGATAATGCAACTAAGTATGAAGTGTTTAGCTGTTTAAAATGATTGTGAACTTTCTTAATACCTTGACTCTTAAAACATTTGATATTGCAACAACGTATGAAGTGTTTAGCTGTTTAAAATGATTGTGAACTTTATTAATACCTTGGCTCTTCAAACATTTGATATTGCAACTAAGTATGAAGTGTTTAGCTGTTTAAAATGATTGTGAACTTTATTAATACCTTGACTCTTAAACACATTTGATATTGCAACTAAGTATAAAGTGTTTAGCTGTTTAAAATGATTGTGAACTTTATTAATACCTTGACTCTTAAACACATTTGATATTGCAACTAAGTATGAAGTGTTTAGCTGTTTAAAATGATTGTGAACTTTATTAATACCTTGACTCTTAAACACATTTGATATTGCAACTAAGTATGAAGTGTTTAGCTGTTTAAAATGATTGTGAACTTTATTAATATATTGGCTCTTAAACACATTTGATATTGCAACTAAGTATGAAGTGTTTAGCTGTTTAAAATGATTGTGAACTTTCTTAATACCTTGACTCTTAAAACATTTGATATTGCAACAACGTATGAAGTGTTTAGCTGTTTAAAATGATTGTGAACTTTATTAATACATTGGCTCTTCAAACATTTGATATTGCAACTAAGTATGAAGTGTTTAGCTGTTTAAAATGATTGTGAACTTTATTAATTCCTTGACTCTTAAACACATTTGATATTGCAACTAAGTATAAAGTGTTTAGCTGTTTAAAATGATTGTGAACTTTATTAATACCTTGACTCTTAAACACATTTGATATTGCAACTAAGTATGAAGTGTTTAGCTGTTTAAAATGATTGTGAACTTTATTAATATATTGGCTCTTAAACACATTTGATATTGCAACTAAGTATGAAGTGTTTAGCTGTTTAAAATGATTGTGAACTTTCTTAATACCTTGACTCTTAAAACATTTGATATTGCAACAACGTATGAAGTGTTTAGCTGTTTAAAAGGATTGTGAACTTTCTTAATACCTTGACTCTTAAAACATTTGATATTGCAACAACGTATGAAGTGTTTAGCTGTTTAAAATGATTGTGAACTTCATTAATACCTTGACTCTTAAACACATTTGATATTGCAACTAAGTATGAAGTGTTTAGCTGTTTAAAATGATTGTGAACTTTATTAATACCTTGACTCTTAAACACATTTGATATTGCAACTAAGTATGAAGTGTTTAGCTATTTAAAATGATTGTGAACTTTATTAATATATTGACTCTTAAACACATTTGATATTGCAACTAAGTATGAAGGGTTTTTAGCTGTTTAAAATGATTGTGAACTTTATTAATATATTGGCTCTTAAACACATTTGATATTGCAACTAAGTATGAAGTGTTTAGCTGTTTAAAATGATTGTGAACTTTCTTAATACCTTGACTCTTAAAACATTTGATATTGCAACAACGTATGAAGTGTTTAGCTGTTTAAAATGATTGTGAACTTTATTAATACATTGGCTCTTCAAACATTTGATATTGCAACTAAGTATGAAGTGTTTAGCTGTTTAAAATGATTGTGAACTTTCTTAATACCTTGACTCTTAAACACATTTGATATTGCAACTAAGTATAAAGTGTTTAGCTGTTTAAAATAATTGTGAACTTTATTAATACCTTGACTCTTAAACACATTTGATATTGCAACTAAGTATGAAGTGTTTAGCTGTTTAAAATGATTGTGAACTTTATTAATACCTTGACTCTTAAACACATTTGATATTGCAACTAAGTATAAAGTGTTTAGCTGTTTAAAATGATTGTGAACTTTATTAATATATTGGCTCTTAAACACATTTGATATTGCAACTAAGTATGAAGTGTTTAGCTGTTAAAAATGATTGTGAACTTTATTAATATATTGGCTCTTAAACACATTTGATATTGCAACTAAGTATGAAGTGTTTAGCTGTTTAAAATGATTGTGAACTTTATTAATATATTGGCTCTTAAACACATTTGATATTGCAACTAAGTATGAAGTTTTTAGCTGTTTAAAATGATTGTGAACTTTCTTAATACCTTGACTCTTAAAACATTTGATATTGCAACAACGTATGAAGTGTTTAGCTGTTTAAAATGATTGTGAACTTTATTAATACATTGGCTCTTCAAACATTTGATATTGCAACTAAGTATGAAGTGTTTAGCTGTTTAAAATGTTTGTGAACTTTATTAATACCTTGACTCTTAAACACATTTGATATTGCAACTAAGTATAAAGTGTTAAGCTGTTTAAAATGATTGTGAACTTTATTAATATTTTGGCTCTTAAACACATTTGATATTGCAACTAAGTATGAAGTGTTTGGCTGTTTAAAATGATTGTGAACTTTATTAATATATTGGCTCTTAAACACATTTGATATTGCAACAACGTATGAAGTGTTTAGCTGTTTAAAATGATTGTGAACTTTATTTATACCTTGGCTCTTCAAACATTTGATATTGCAACTAAGTATGAAGTGTTTAGCTGTTTAAAATGATTGTGAACTTTATTAATACCTTGACTCTTAAACACATTTGATATTGCAACTAAGTATAAAGTGTTTAGCTGTTTCAAATGATTGTGAACTTTATTAATACCTTGACTCTTAAACACATTTGATATTGCAACTAAGTATGAAGTGTTTAGCAGTTTAAAATGATTGTGAACTTTATTAATACCTTGACTCTTAAACACATTTGATATTGCAACTATGTATAAAGTGTTTAGCTGTTTAAAATGATTGTGAACTTTATTAATACCTTGACTCTTAAACACATTTGATATTGCAACTAAGTATGAAGTGTTTAGCTGTTTAAAATGATTGTGAACTTTATTAATATATTGGCTCTTAAACACATTTGATATTGCAACTAAGTATGAAGTGTTTAGCTGTTTAAAATGATTGTGAACTTTATTAATACCTTGACTCTTAAAACATTTGATATTGCAACTAAGTATGAAGTGTTTAGCTGTTTAAAATGATTGTGAACTTTCTTAATACCTTGACTCTTAAAACATTTGATATTGCAACTAAGTATGAAGTGTTTAGTTGTTTAAAATGATTGTGAACTTTATTTATACATTAGCTCATCAAACCTTGATATTGCAACTAAGTATGAAGTGTTTAGCTGTTTAAAATGATTGTGAACTTTATTAATACATTGGCTCTTCAAACATTTGATATTGCAACTAAGTATGAAGTGTTTAGCTGTTTAAAATGATTGTGAACTTTATTAATACCTTGACTCTTAAACACATTTGATATTGCAACTAAATATGAAGTGTTTAGCTGTTTAAAATGATTGTGAACTTTATTAATACCTTGATTCTTAAACACATTTGATATTGCAACTAAGTATGAAGTGTTTAGCTGTTTAAAATGATTGTGAACTTTATTAATATATTGGCTCTTAAACACATTTGATATTGCAACTAAGTATATATTGTTCACCTGTTTAAAATGATGTTGAATTTTATTAAAACATTAGTTGTTAAAACATTCCTAATTTGATTATGAAGTGTTTTTCCTGTTTAATTGATTGAAAAGTATCTCACTATTTTAAAACTCTTTTCTATTTTTTTTTAAAAATTATAGATAAGAAATAAATTATAAGAATTTTAAAATTGTCACCATGTATATATTATTATAATGATAATCATTATAATAAAATAAAAATTAAAAAGTATCCCTAATTAATATTGTGTCCATAACAGAGACTACTACTTGGAGTGGACCCCCTTGCAATAAACAAGGTCATTAGAAGTCCAGTCAGATGAGTCTGTGGAATACACTGATTTTATTTCTGCTCAGGAGTAAGACTCCCCTCCCCTCAGTGAATGTTCTGGATATTTCACTAAACCATCTGATGGTGAGGCCCCAGTCCTGGAGCTTTGGGAAGTGTGGAGTATTCTTCATCATCATCATCATCATGTCATGCCGCAAGCATGGATATCCCTGACCCACTCTCGCCACTTCTCCCTATCGTTCATCGCCTCTGGCAGGTCTTCAGGGCTTCATCCCGTATCCTCACACAGCTGCTGTATGTATGTTTGAGCTGGTCATCCTGCTTTTGCCCGGCCATATGTGGGGGTCCATAGGAGTACATCACTTATGAGCTCGTCCCTGTTTCTCCAGCAGTGTCCCGCATGTCTGGTTCGTCTAACTTGGATAGTTTTTTGTGATGGGAAGTAGGTGGCCGTATAGTTGGTGTCTTGTGGGGTGTTGCCTTCACGACTTGTTCAATATTGCTCGCAGCATTCTTGTGTAATTGCCGTCTAGCTTCTTCTCCAGCCGTTTTGTTAGCGTCCAAGTAGTGCATCCATACAGCAGTATCGATTCAACCGCTTCCTGGAAGAAACTGCGTTTCATTTTATCTGTCATTTCTGACTTCTATATGATCGATAGCTGTCCATTAGCCACGTGTCGATATCTCTTTTGGTTGATGAGACACAGCTTCCGAGGTAGGTGAATTTGTTTACCAGTTTCAGAGAGGTTCCGTCCCAGGTTCACTCTGACCCGAAGTGGTTGTACCTGTAGAGTTCCTATCTATGGGTCACATAGAACTTTTCAATCATTTACTATGCTAAAACCATTTAACTATGTGCAAACAATAAATAGGAATACCTGAAACCATTTAATTGTGTGTAAACAAATGAGCTCTAATTCATTTGAAAATAATGATACGTACAAATTATTTGGTTACAAATCATATGATATATATGTATAAAAAGGAATCAGCATTAAATGACGGGCCATAACATACTACCAACCAAGTAGAAATGGAGACTCACCATCAGATGCAGTATATTCAGTATATTCCTTGTGGAGTGGACTGCCTCTTACACTCTTTAAATTGTACCATTGGATATTCTAAGCTGTTTTAATGATGTTTTAATCTTTGAAAAGAAATTTGATGTTTGGGGGGGGGTTAATAATTGTCTCAAAATAGATGTAATCCATTTGTACAAGACAAACGCAATGGCAGTCATTTGGAAAACCTTCGGTAAAAAATGCATCCTTTGAGCTAGAAACATCAAATTAATGTTTTTTTAAAATTGTTTTTATATCAGCTTCCAGGTCATGCCACTTTTTTTTTTTTTTTGAGTTTCTTGTCTTAGTGATAAATCATTATCATATTTTGAGACCGTTTTGAAGGATTTTGTCTCCAAATAAGTAGTGACACAAAATATTTTTTCCGCTCTTGTCCGTGGCATTATGATCGAGGATTAATAGTTGTTATCGTAAACCATTTTCAAATCTGAAACAAAAAAGAACACAACATAATTAGTAGTAGAGTTATTAGCAGTCACATATGTCCCATATATATTCACGCACCTATTTATTTATACATATGCTGAGTGGGCAGAAATGATAGGGCACTCACATGAGTTCCATGTATATTTAGACACTCTCTATTATTTCTTGCAGAATGAAATAAAAAAATTGGCATCAATGATTGGTGGACTGTTTTTGATGAAGTTCTCGAGAGAAGTTACACACGTGATTGTGAAAACTGGTAAGTTTTTTTTTTTTTTTTTTTGTTTTTTTTTTTTTAGTTTTCATTTTCTGTTTTCTCAGTCTGGGATTGATGAATGGACATAAACAGAATGAGATAGGTGTCGTTTAGTTTTTTTGTTCAATAGTATACCAATTTTCCTTGGTTATTTACTGCCTAACTAAACGTACGGAGAAAAAGCTTGATGGCAATTACTGCAGGCTGTATGGAAGAAATCCTGGAGGCAACACCCTACAAGACAGCTGCTGTACGGCCACCTACCACCCATCACAAAAACTATCCAAGTTAGACGAACCAGACATGCGGGACACTGATGGAGAAGTAAGGACAAACTCATAAGCGATATACTCCTGTGGACCCCTTCACATGGACGAGCAAAGGTAGGACAACCAGCTAAAACCTATATACAACAGCTCTGTGCCAATACAGGATGTAGCCTTGAAGACTTGCCGGGAACGATGGACGATAGAGATGGGTGGCCAGAAAGGGTCAGGGAGCTCTGTGCACGACATGATGATGAGACCCTCAACGAAAATTATGCATTTAAACATATCTGGTGTTATTTCATTCAATCTAAATTTTTTACATTCTCTGTTGGCTGTACCAGCAAAAGTTGTGTGATCCTCATTTGCTTACTAATCATTATATTGTAGCAAGTATTCCTATCTAATACAAATAGTTTCCCAAAAGATATATATGAGGGTGAGTAAAAAAAAAAAAAATTCATCATCATCATCATGTCTTGCCGCATGCACGGATATCCCTGACCCTCTCTCGCCACTTCTCCTTGTCGTTCATCGCCTCAGGCAGGTCTTCAGGGCCATATACCATATCCTCACATAGCTGCTGAATGTATGTTTGAGCTGGTCATCCTGCTTTTGCCCAGCCATATGTGGGCGTTCATAGGAGTACATCACTTATGAGCTCGCCTCTGCTTCTCCAGCAGTGTCCTGTACATCTGGTTTGTCTAATAGCGATATTTAATGTAAGGAAAAAAAAAAATTAATGCCTTTTTATTAAGTACAGCAATAGTTACTGAAAGGAATATGTATCATACATCAAAATGAAGACCCTCCTCAGTGGATCCTTTCTTTATTTCTGAACATAGTTACCGTTTCTTTCAGTAGCAATGTTCCACCTTCGAATGACTGCATGTATCCTTGTAAAATTCTGTTGATTGTTCTTTTTGGTTTATTTCTTACCAAGAGGAGAAACAATAAACTCTGAGTAATCGAACCATTTCAAAATAAAATTCTAGTGGAATCCCTGCCAGTGTAGTCAGTAAGGTGAAGTAAGAATGAATTCATAAGCGATATACTCCTGTGGACCCCTTCACATGGACGAGCAAAGGTAGGACGACCAGCTCGAACCTATATATTACAGCTCTGTGGATATAACCTGGAAGACCTCCTGGGAGCGATGGACAATAGAGATGGGTGGCCAGAGAGGGTCAGAGAGATCTGTGCTCAGCAGCAGAACATGATGATAAGACCCCCCCATCAAAAATTATGCCTTTAAAGATCACTGGTGTTATTTCACTTTATCTAAATTATTCACAATCTCTGTTGACTATACCAGTAAAAGTTGTGTAATGCTCATCGTGTATGTTGAAAATTGAATACCACTTCCTGAATATTTTTGGTAATTATTGTATTGTTTCCTAGAATGAAATTTCTCTGAGATATTTTGGGAATGTAAAGTTTGCATGCCTATTTTCCATCCAACCATGTTACAGAGTCTTTTTGGAATATTTCTTGATACTTGTAGAACTAGTCCAAGAGTCTCAGTTGACTAAAAATAACAACACATGCGACTAGCAGCTCTTCCTCAGTATACCTCTGGTCAACTTGTTCATTTTATCTGTCAGTTAAAAAAGCAATCCACAAAGAATGACGCTCCTGCTGCTGGCATGCTCTTTTATGCAAGTTCCAGCATATTGAAATTTACATGGGTGGTAGATTTCTTCTCGTGAGAAACAAGATCGGCACACTATAACTTCTACCTCCAGAAGTGAACATATTTTTTACTGCTTGACAAGCAAGGCATAGTCTTACGCGCTTTGATCCAGGGGATAAGTTTCTTCTCTTGCTACAGAAAGTATGCTCCGAATGTGACTTCTTCATTTGGATTGTATACGAATTCACCAATAGAGTTGATTACAGAATCCTGAGAAAAGATATTAGATCTGTCTGGATCATTTTCTGTTTTTGAGAAAGTGTCCATTAATTTTGAAAACCTTTCTTCTTATTGCTCAAGTTCTTTTCAATGCCTTTCTAAGTCTTCTTGACATTGTTTCTGCAAATTTTCCATGTCATGTTTGCTGAAAATTTCTGTTTCAAGAATTCCAGCAAGCAATTTTTTAAATTCTCCATTTTTGTGAGTGAATAGTGCTTGTCAATTTTGTTCTTCCAATAAATGTTTCTGCATGCTTGTTCGTCTTTTTCTGCCATCAAAGCTAATCTGTTGTTTCAGTTGTAATTTTTCAAACTCTATTCTCTAATCTGTGTAATTCCTCAAATTTTCATTATATCGTTGAAGTGAATGATACATTGATATATTCATTCAGCACCAGTATCTAGTGCTCACGGATGCATACAAAAAAGATGTAGTACAATAAGGTACAAACGATTAACAAGAAAATTTACAAGAAATCAAGGAGCATCAAAATGCAGTCTAGCCAAACGAAGTATGATCAATCCGAATATTAATGAGCTTATTTGATGATCAACTGTCGAAGTCTTTAATCATATGGCTATAAGCCAGTCCATCTGGTAAAGTCCTGAAGAGGTGTTTTTTTTTTTGTTTTTTTCCCCCAATCATGTAAACGTTATTTTCTTGGAATGACAACATATATGACTTCTCTTTTGATTGCCTATGAGTTTGAAATAGCAATCATTGCTCTGTACAGACCGATTGCTTGGGGCTGTAGAAAACACAGACAGCAAGGGGTAAGACCCCTCTGCAACAATTGTCCTGGATAAGACACAAAATTATCTGATGGTAAAGCTCCAGTCCTATCTGGAGCTTTGGGGAATGTGGAGTACCACTTCATTGTGACCCGGAGTGGTACTACCTATTAGGATCCTATTTAAGGGGTCAAATAGAATTTTTTAATAATTTCACTGGAGGCAAAAAAAAATGACTGATGTTAAATTGAACCGTTAGTGTTACATAGTGATGATTGAAACCATTTAACTATGTGCAAATAAAACTATTGGTGTTCGATAGCAATACTTGAAGCTATTTAAACATATGCAACCAAATTATTAATACTAAGAAGAAATATTCATCTTTTGTTGAAGATGAATAATTCAATGGAAATACTTGAAACCATTTAACTGTGTGCAAAATTGGATTCTTCGAATAGCAGTGATATTTGAAACCATTTAACTGTGTGCAACTAAAACTATTAGTGTGAGCAATATTTGAAACTACTTCACTGTGTGCCAACAAACAATTAATATTAAATAGAATCATTTGTGTTAAATAGCAATACTTGAAAATATCTAACCATATTTATCAACCCCTCTGCTCAAGCGGGATATGACACAAGGTCAATTTTTATGCGGAGTTTAACAGGTTTGAATTCAGAGTTTTCCTGCTCCTAGACTAGTTGCCTCACCAAGGCTCCAGAAAAAATCAGTCTGCCCTACTATTTACCCATAGCTGGAGGGAGAATAATTGGATTCATACCTTTCCCAAGGGTATTAGTGCTATGTGAAATGCAATCAGTCTCGTCTGGGATATGAACTTTTGTCGCTGTGTCCATTTCCTATGATGATAACCATAACACCTTGAAAATATAACTGCTTGAATAGTTTGAAATAAATGTTTTTGACCATTAAACAGTGTACTTATGCTAAATTGAATTGTTTTAAAAAGAACAGATTATTTACATAAAAATTGATTTGGTGTTAAATAACCTACAAAGGTTGATATGCTATAAAACCCTATAAACCATACACCAACCAAATGAGGTGGATAATAAACTAAGTTCTAAAGAAAACAGATTATCTGTTTCAAATCTGACACAGTTTAACTGATTGCTTTGCCCTGTTATTTCTCCAGGGAATATCATCTGACCAAGTATTATTAATACAGGAGTAGACAAATTCTTTTTAATTGTCAAAAACATTTTCATTTCAAGCTATTCAGTTTATTCAAACAATTCAGTTTAGCATTAGTATGCTGTTAGTTCTATTTAACCCATAGATAAGGCCCTATCAGATGCTAAATTCCCAAAATCCTCCGCGCTTAAAACACCGGGGAAAGAGGTGTGCATGTCAAATAATGGTCAGTAGCTTATAGTTTAAATTTTGAATTAATGCTATTGTAATATAATGTCCGAGGGATTTCGGTTTCATGCCTTTGGGTTTAATTAGGTTGAGAACCTTTTGGCTCAGTGCATGGGTTACTTAGGTGCAACATTAACACAGGTGTTCATGCACGTGCAGAGCGGACATGTCACTCAGAGATGTCACAATAGCCTGAGATGGGAAACGGGGTTACAAAGTACGAATAACATCACACACCAGAAGCGCGCAGAGGATTTTGGGAATTTGAAGTCAGTGAGTAGAGTTGAGGCCTGACTCAGAAGAAGACGGTTGGCTTTTGCTAGCTCGTGAGGGCTTGGGCAGGTGCCGCACAAGATGGGGTGGGGCAGATGAAAAAGCCAGAATAGAAAGATTGTGCCTCTCTCTCCTTATGTCGAAAAACCTTTAAACTCAAAGGTAATAAAAAGTTTTGTACCTGAACAAAGAAGTTGTAAGTGTTTTTCGAATTTCGAAATCTCTATGTCCTATGTTATATATATATATATATATATGTGGGTGTGGGTGTGAACATTATATGTCCATTTCACATATCTATATCTGGCTATGGTACACTATGAAATTAAAATCTGTAGCTGACAACCTAGTCAGCTGGGGCTGTAGAATACATTCACTGTATCTCTGCAGAGGGGCAAGGCTCCAGTATTGGATATTTGGGGAATTTGTAGTACCCTTTCATTGCCATTGCTCTCAGGTCCATTCTGACCTGGAGTGGTAGCACCTGATAGAATCCTATCTATGGGTGAAATAGAACTGTTTGACTGAGTGTTAAAAAAATGGCTTATGCTAAATTGAATTGATAGAAATAGAACTGTTTGATCATTTAACTGTGTGTAAACAAATGACTGTTTAATTGAAATGTTAGTGATACATAGCAGTACTTGGAACCATTTAACTGTGTGCAAACAAATAATGAATAGTAAATAGAAATATTCATGTTAGATAGAGAGGAATAATTGAAACTATTTAACCGTGTACAAAATAATTAATTCTGGCTTGTTTAAAAATGTATCTATAAAATGATTTTACAAACCATTTGATATAATATGTATAAAGAGGATTTGGCATTAAATAACCTACAATGGTTGATATGCCATAAAACCCAACCAAATCCTATATATTTAATATATATGTATAAAGAGGATTTGGCATTAAATAACCTACAATGGTTGATATGCCATAAAACCCAACCAAATCCTATATATTTAATATATATGTATGAAGAGGATTTGGCATTAAATAACCTACAATGGTTGATATGCCATAAAACCCAACCAAATCCTATATATTTAATATATATGTATAAAGAGGATTTGGCATTAAATAACCTTCAATGGTTGATATGCCATAAAACCCAACCAAATCCTATATATTAAATATATTTGTATAAAGAGGATTTGGCATTAAATAACCTACAATTGTTGATATGCCATAAAACCCAACCAAACCAAATCATATATATTTAATATATATGTATAAAGAGGATTTGGCATTAAATAACCTACAATTCTTGATATGCCATAAAACCCAACCAAACCAAACCATATATATTTAATATATATGTATAAAGAGGATTTGGCCTTAAATAACCTACAATTGTTGATATGCCATAAAACCCAACCCAACCCAACCAAACCAAATCATATATATTTAATATATATGTATAAAGAGGATTTGGCATTAAATAACCTACAATGGTTGATATGCCATAAAACCCTACCAAACCAAATTAACTGTGACTGACAATAAGCCTGCTGTGTTATGTGTCTCATTACATACCTGTAGCTCTGAGGTGAGATAACTAAGAAATAATCCCAACTAATAACAGTTGTTAAGAAGAGCTAGTGTCCGTTACTTTCTAACCATGTGGCAATTACCAATCACCTGTTAAATATAGTTATTATCTTTACATTTAAATGGCCAAATCAGCTGGCCTGCAGAATACATCGACTTTATCTTTGCAGAGCCGTAAGAATCCCCCAAAGAGTGTCCTGGATATTGTAATATAATTGCCGAGGGATTTCATTTTATATATCTTGCCTTTTGGTTTAGTTAGGCTGAGAACCATTCACTTAGTGCATGGGTTAGTTAGGTGCAACATTAACGCAGGTGTTCACGCGCGCGCGGAGAGGATGTGTCATTCAGAGATGTCAAAATAAAAATCCCAGATAGGAATTGGGACCAGGGTATTTGGGTGATGTCCCACCCCGGAAGCGTGGGCTGAGATTTAAGAAAAAGCAGTTAGTTGAGTTCCTGCCTCGGAAGAAGAAGGTTGACTTTCAGAGCTGGGCGAGGCCAGATGACTTTGGGCGCTACGCGTTGGTTGGGTTGAGAGCTGACGATGTAAAAGCAGTCAGCATAGAAAGATTGTGTGTTTCTTTACTCATGTCGAAAAACCTTTCAACTCAAAAAGGTGAATAAAAGTTTTCATAAAGTTTCATGTTTTTCGGATTCCTATATGTTTATGAACATTCGATGAAGATATGTACATTTCATGTACTCATATCTGGCTATGTAACAATATCACACTAAATAATCTGATGATGAGGCTCCAGTAACATTAGAGCGTTGGCGCTTCATGGGCATCACTCCCAGGTCCACTCTCGCTCAGATAGGATCCAATCGATGGGTCAGATGGCACTAAACTATGTGCTTATGCTAAATTGAATAGTTAAAAATAGAACTGTTTGATCATTTAACTGTGTGTATTTAAAAATGTGTTCACAAATCATATATTTTATACATACATATATATATATATATATAAAGAATTTGGTATTAAATAACCAACAATGGTTGATATGCCATAAAACCCAACCAAACCAAATCATATAGATTTAACATATATGTATAAAAAGGATTTGGCATTAAATAACCTACAATGGTTGATATGCCATAAAACCCAACCAAACCAAATTTTATATATATATATATAAACAGAATTTGGTTTTAAATAACCAACAATGGTTGATATGCCATAAACCCAACCAAACCAAATCATATAGATTTAACATACATGTATAGAAAGGATTTGGCATTAAATAACCTACAATAGTTGATATGCCATAAAACCCAACCAAACCAAATCATATATATTTAATATATATGTATAAAGAGGATTTGGCATTAAATAACCTACAATGGTTAATATGCCATAAAACCCAACTTAAACATAAATACATTGCATTTTCATTATTGTGACTTTCAAATCCCATATAAAGTGAAGCAATGCAGATCATGTCCGTGGTGTAATGGTTATTGTCTTAGGAAATGGACACAGCGACACGAGTTCAAATCCTGGACCAAGCTAATTGCACTTCACATAGCACTAATACCCTTGGGAAAGGTATGAATCCAATTATTCTCCCTCCAGCTATGTATAAATAGTAGGGCAGATTGGGTTCTTCAGCTCTGGTGAGGCAACTTGTGTAGGAGAAGAAAAAAACTGAATTCAAACTTGTTAAACTCCGCTTAAAAATTGACCTTGTGTCATATCCTGCCCGTGTGGAGGGGTTGGGTAAATAGGATCATGCCATTATAAAAAGTACCATTATACTGCCAGCTTATAGCGTATAATTTGCACGGTTTTACTTGTGTGATATACATGCTACAAACTAGATCCTACCAAAATACAGAGAGGTCAGAACTCCCCAGAATGGTGTCCTGAGTTTGACACTAACCTGCATACAAAACTGTAACTCTTGGAACTAAGGAGTCACCCTTTCATTACTCCCAGGTCAACTGTGACCTACAGTAATAGTATCTAGTTGTATCTCATTTGTTTACAGTTGTACATCAAATGGGTTGACATTTGGCTTACAAATATCTTGTGTTGGAATGGTTATTGTCATAGGAAATGAACATCAAGTTGCATCTTGCTTATGGTGTAGTATATATATATATATATATATGTGTGTGTGTTTATATATATATAGAGAGAGCATAGCTTTTTTAACTATCATCTGAGATGGCCGTGAAAGGTAGAAATAGTTGACGGTCTTTGTGATTTTAAAGAACTGTCTAAGAATCAGAATGGACTAATTTAATTAGGTGTTAGAATCTTGACAAATTTAAGGAGACTAGCCTTTCTTAGGAAATGTGGAACACCCCTTCATTCCCATTACTCCCAGGCCCACTCTGAACTAGACTGGTAGTACCTGTTAGTCCCATCTATGGCTTTAGGGCTGTAAATACATTGGTTGCTTCTCTGCAGAAAGGTAAGACCTCCTCTCCTCCCCAACGAGTGTCCTGGATAGTACACTAAACAGTCTGATGGTGAGATTCCAGTAATGCAGGAGCTTTGGGGAATGCGGAGTGCCCCTTCATTGCCATCGCTCCCAAGTCCACACTGACCTGGAGTGGTAGCACCTACTAGGGTCCTATCTATGGGTCAAATAGAACTAAACCATGTACTTATGCTAAACTGAACAGTTTGAAATAGAACTGTTTTTAAATAGAACTAAACTCTGTACTTATGCTAAACTGAATTGTTTGACATTTAACTATTTGTAAACAAAAACTATAATTATACTAAACTGAATAGTTTAAGGTGTAATTCAGAATTAAATAACCTAAAAAGGTTGATATGCCATAAAATAAAACAACGAACCAACTGATTATGGCTTGAATAAATTTGTTTAAAAAATATTTTTATCTAATGGAAATACGAGGATCATTAAATAAGTTTCCAGACTTTTTTTGTATGGGCACTTTTATTGATAGTACGCACATGAAATTCTAGTCCCATTTGAAGTAATCTCCTCTGGCTGCAATGCACTTGTTGTACTGTTCCAATAACTTCTGGAAGGCCTCATGGAAGTCCTTTTGTGTGGCAGTGTCAATGACCTTCGTCACTGCCTCTTTCATCTGCTCAATTGTCTCATAACAACAGCCTCTGAGCTTAGGTATTAAGCAAAAGTCACAGGGAGCAAGGTCTGGACTATAGGGACGGTGAGGAACTGTCTTGATGCCCATCTTGGTCAAATAGTCAGTGACAAGGATAGAGTTGTGGACTGGTGTATTGTCCTGGTGGAAATGCCACTGAGCTGATTTGAAGAGTGCTGGCCTCTTCCAACAGAATCTCTTCTTGAATGCCCTTAAAATCTCAACATAGTAACCCTAACCCTAACCCTTTGGCCAATCAACTGTGGTGTATTGACTTCCTTACTCCTCCCACACCTCTCATCATCCCTCACAGACTCCGTGCCTTCCTTGAATCTCTTATGCCACTCAAAAACTGATGCTCGATTCATGCAAGATGGTCGAAAAGTAGTCTGAAGCATTCCATACATTTCTGTGGCATTTTTTCCAAGTTTAAAACAGAATTTTATTGCATATCGTTCTTTTTTGCGTCCACATTGCATTTTTGAAATTCACCAGCTGTGACAATCAGACTTTAGTAGGGTGTATTCCAATTGCTGCTGTAGTTGTTCATTTAAGTCTGAAATCATAAAAATTGGTCAGTCATCTCATAAGATGCATAGCAATAACATAGTGAATTTTCAAGTGTCTATGACAATTTTAAATGCCTGTACAAAAAAGTCTGGAAACTTATTGAAGGCACCACATACTTTATTGATAAAATTTTTTTTTTTCAAAGCTTCCCTTGGTTAGTTCATGCCTATGGCTTTCGCTTTTCAGTAGGTCAGGTTTCTCTCACTGCCATTTTGAATCAAGTCCTCATACACTCTTATTCGTCAACGATTATCTGTTTTGTTTATACCTTGTACCATCAAAAGTTTCCAATGGTCGGATTTCTATCACCATAAGTCATCCTATCCGTCTCGTTTAGAACACTACTCAGTATCACATGAAAGTGCATTTGATGGGGAGACTCCAGTTCTAAAGATCTGAAGTACATATTCATTACTATTACTCCCAGATCCACTCTGATCTGAAGTTGATGAACCTGTTAGGGTCCTTTGTATGGGTCAAATGTATGGATTTGAAAATTATTCATATTCGATAGGAATTCTTTATTTTTAGGTACTGGGCCATTGGCCTAAAGAGTAGAGTGTCCAGGAGACCGGGATTTAACCCCAGGTTGAGTCATACCAAAGACTCAAAAAAGGGTACTTGATCCCGCCTTGCTTAGCACAGCATTATAAGGTGAGGATCAAGGGTAGAGTGGAGCAATGGGAGAGAAGGAGTTGCACTTTCCCCTACACTTCGGTGTAGTAGCTATTGAAAAGGGAGCCTTTGGGTCCCCCTCGACTATGTTTGCCAACTTTACTTGACTTCACAAAAAAGAACCTCTTTTAAAGCAACCACATAAAAAATATAAATCTGAACATAAAATGAATATATTTTCCTAACGTTTAGGCATAAAATAAGACTAGACAAGTTGACATGCCATTAAAAATGTTTTTTTTTTTTAATGTTTCTCTTTCATTTAGCATCCGAAAATGTGCGATACTGTGACCGAACGCTCAAGTATTTCCAAGGAATTGCAAACAAGTGTTGGATTATGTCTTACAAATGGATCCAAGAATCCTTGGAAAAAAACCAACTCTTAAAAGAGGTAAGGATATGTTCTATAAACCCCCACCCCCGATAAAGAGATAACATTTGGGTGGGGGTATTCATTTTTTTAAATGTTTCACTTAAATAACTATCTTTTAAAGGGTTTGTTTTTCTTATTTAATCCTAGAAAGTATTCTTACTATTATACATTGATTCATTCAGATCAATTTCTTTGTCTTTATCACTATGTTTTGGCTGGTATACTCTCCAGCCTTCTTCCTCTGATACCATCTATAATTGTGTGTAAGTCTTTTTGTATGAAATGAGAATCCTTGAAATCATGTAGATTGTCCTTCCAAAAGTAAAAGGCTTGAACAATGTTGTTATTTATTCAATGCTATTGGGAGAAGTGGGTTCATGCCTTTACTTAATACAGATATAATTTTATATGTTACCTACTGCAAGGAATAATCCCTGCTCTGATGTTATTGAACACCCAAAATAAATAGCTTTTTACTTGGGGAAAAGGTTTGAATAACACTTGCAATTTACTCAGTGCTATTGGGAGAAGTGGGTTCATGCCTTTACTTAATGCAGATATAATTTTATACATTACCGACTGCAAGGAATAATCCCTGCTCTGATGTTATTGAACACCCAAAATAAATAGCTTTTTACTTGGGGAAAGGGTTTGAATAACACTTGCAATTTACTCAGTGCTATTGGGAGAAGTGGGTTCATGCCTTTATTAAAATAATTTCTGCTAAATAAATGTTAAGTGTCTTAGCCAGAGTTTGAACCTTGTTCTCCTGTTCCATTTTCGGTGATGTTAAGCATTAAGCCACTTGCTTTGCCATGAAAACATCTGTAATATTGTGAGAATATTCGTTCTGCAGTTGTAAGGAATTTCTGTTGCTATCAGTAGAAACGACAGACGGAGAGCCGGTTTATCATGATGTTGCTAAATTCTTAAAACTCCAGGAGATGCGATAAAAATCTTTTCAGTTCACTATCACAACTTCAGATAAAACTACACATGTACGATAATCTATTTGCACATGCCATCTGAATTTCATCGGTTCATTATCTATGTATGTATGTGTGTGCGTGTGTGTATATATGTGTAAGTATTTATGTGTGTGTGTGTATGTATGTATATATATATGTGTGTGTGTATATGTATATATATATGTGTGTGTGTATATGTATATATATATATGTGTGTGTGTATGTGTATATATATATATATATATATAGATGTATGTGTGTGTATACATATATATATATATATAGGTAGATAGATAGGTGTGTGTGTGTGTGCGTGCGTGCGTGCGTGTGTGTGTGTGTGTGTGAGCGGATATATGAAAACAAAACAAATGTGATGTATAAGCGTTTAAATTTCCTTCACTTGGGCTGGTTTCCTCGTGGCTGAGTGGGAGAATCTTGGATTGGCGTTTCAGTCGGCCAGGTTTCGATCCCAGCTTCAGGAATCTAGCCTGTCTAGCCAAACTGACGAGTCCTGATAGAATGAAACAGCCTGTCTGTGGATGACAATATATATATATATATATATACATATGTGTGTGTGCATGTATATATATATATATATATATAGTCATCCACAGACAGACTGTTTTGTTGTATCACAACTCTTCAAAGTGGCAAGACATGCAAGTCGGTTCAAGCTTGGATCGATGCCCACCTAACTTTACACTAGACATGGTATCTAACTGCTCAGCCAATTTGGTGACATACATATTAGCTTTCATTGGTTTACATTTTGTGTAGTCCAATACCAGAGTGCTCAATTTCTTAAAAGAGCTTATATATATAATTTAAAATATGTGTATTTGGGCAGCATTTCTTTATTCATATATATTTAATTCAACAATATAGATGTCTTTTGTCTACAGATTTTTGTATATATATCCTTTCGAATTGCCATATCGATTTTATGGTATCCAGCGAGAATAAGTTAATGGAACTCCCATAATTAATTGGTTTCCTAGTACTTTCTGCCCTATCTTGGACCATCATCAGAGGTGTGTATATTGCAAAAGCAATGTGACCTTTTCATATACATTACTAGTTTGTAAGTGTTTATTATATTATTTATACCAAGCCATTGGTCTAATGAGTAGAGTGTTTGCCAATGGCCTGGGAGACCAGGGTTCAATCCCAAGTCGAGTCATACCAAAGACTCAAAAGAGGGTACTTGATGCCGTCTTGCTTAACACTCAACATTATAAGGTAAGGATCATGGGTATAGTGGAGCAATTCAGAGAATGGAGAAGTGCCCTCCCCTACACCTCTGTGTAGTAGCTATTGAAAAGGAAGCCTTCGGGTCACCCTCGGCTAAGGACTTGAACTTTACTTTTACTTACTATTCATACTGGTGTGTTGTTGTCGGGTTTATTTTTAAATTCAGTTCTATAAGTAGCAGCTGTAGAATGCATAGTGACTTGTCTCATCAAGTCATGCCGCCAGCATGGATATCCCTGACCCTCTCTTGCCACTTCTCCCTATCGTTCATTGCTTCTGGCAGGTCCTCTGTGGTACATCCCGTATCCTTGCAGAGCTACTGTATGTAGGTTCAAGCTGGTCGTCCTGATTTTGCTCGACCATATGAGGGGGTCCATAGGAGTACATCACGTATGAGCTCGTCCCTGCTTCGCTAGCAATGTCCTGCATGTCTGGTTTGTCTAACTTTGATAGTTTTCTTAATGGGAGGTAGGTGGCTGTACAGTTAAGGCTTTGTGGGGTGTTGCCTCCAGGACTTGTTCAAAATTGCTAGCAGCATTCTTGTGTAGTTGCTGTCAAGATTTTTCTCAATTCGTTTAGTTAGCGTCCAAGTAGTGCATCCATATAGTAGTATCCACACAACTGCTGCTTGGAAGAAACTGCATTTCATTTTATCAGTCAGGTCTGATTTCCATATGACTGATAGTTTATCAGTAGCTGTCCATGCCTTTGTTAGCTGCGTGTCGATGTCTGCCTTAGTTGACTGACACTGCTTTCTCGGTAGGTGAACTTGTCTACTAGTTTAAGAGAGGGTAGTTAAGGTTAAACCAACGTATATACTGTTATTCTCAGAGATACATTTATCTGATACCAGTTAAATAGCATAACATCTAAAAAAAACATTCCTGTCCAAAAACTGAATTTCGGAAAATTCTTACCAAAAACGCAACAATATTAGAACAAAATTACAAACAAAAATTACAGATTCTTAAAGCGCTCCATATTAGAATAAAACAAGCTAAACTCAATAGACTCAATTGTGAATTCTATACTAATGTACTTAAATGTCTTTAGGTAATCCTTTACACCAATTTTTTATCGATGGTTTGCCCAGTCGGCGGGGGGGGGGGCTGACTGGGCAAACTGACTGCACCTCTGCATAGGGGTAAGACCCCCCACTAACGAGTGTCCTGGATATGACACTAAACAATCTGATGGTGAGGTTCCAGCAGTGCTGGAGCTTTGGGGAATGCGGAGTACACCTTCATTGCCATTGCTCCCAGGTTCACTCTGGCACGGAGTGGTCGCACCTGATAGGGCCTTATCTATGAGTTAAATAGAACAAACAACATACTTATGCTCAAATGTTTGGGTAAACTGAATATCTTGAAATAGAAATGTTTTTGACAATTAAACCGTACTTACATTTAAACTGCGTGCTTATGCTTAACTGAATTATTTGAAATGGAACTGTTTTTCAACATTAAAACTGTATTTACACTGAATTGTTACATATAACTGCTTGAATAGTTTAAAATGGAAATGTTTTTGACAATTAAACTGTGTACTTATGCTAAACTGAATTGTTTGAAATAGAACAGATTATTTACATAAAAATAGATTTGGCGTTAAATAACCTACAAAAGTTGATATTCCATAAAACCCAACAAACAAAACCAACCTTTATCGATGGAATGTAAAAACTATCGAAGATTTCAAGAGCCATCCATCCATGTCTTTGAGAGATCATGTTACCCCATATAATCTATGACTTAGGAAATTTACTTGTTTTCTACCCGTAGTTTTCTTTATATGTTTCATTTGAACAACATTAGACAAGTAATGCTGAAGCTTTAGGGAATGTGGAGTACTCCTTCATTGACGTCACTCCCAGGTCCACTTTGACCCAGAGTGAGACCACCTAGAGTACTCTCAAATAGAACTGCTTGTCATTTAAACTGAGTGCAAACAAATGACATGCTAAATTGAATTGCATGAAATAGAACTGTTTGATAATTTAACTTTGTGTTAATAAATGACTGATGTTTAATTGAATTGTTAGTGATACATAGGAATACTTGGAACCGTGTAAACTTTGTTGACTTATACTAAATTGAATTATTAGAAATCGAACTGTTTGGTCATTTAACTGTGTGTAAACGAATGATGTTTAATTGAATTGTTAGTGATACATAGCAATACTTGGAACCGTGTAAACTTTGTTGACTTATACTAAATTGAATTATTAGAAATAGAACTGTTTGGTCATTTAACTGTGTGTAAACGAATGATGTTTAATTGAATTGTTAGTGATACATTGCAATACTTGCAACTATTTAACTTTCTTGACTTATGTTCACAAAATGTATATATCTAGTATAGATAACCTATGAAGGTTGATATGCCAGAAAACCAAACCATCTTCTTTTTGTTTGTTTTTTTCTAATTCATCAATATTCCGTGGACTTTTTTCTTTCCAATTTTGTTTTGGGGTCACAAAATTTTAGTCATGTACTTTTTGTTTTTTTGGTAGGTGCGACACAAGGTCAGTCTTTTAACTGGAGATTTTACTGGTCTGAATTAAAAAATTTTCCATCTCCTAGTCTCGTTGCCTTATCAAGGTTTAAGAAACCAGTCTACCCTACTATTTATCGGTAGCTGAAGTGAGAATAACTGGACACTTACTTTTCCCAAGCATATTAGTACTATATTAAATGCAGACAGTTTCATTTAAGATCTGCCTCTAATGATAACCAAATCGACTACAATCTGAAAAAAAACTATTTTTCTCCATTCTTCACACATGAAAGAATACGGCATCTTAATCGGCCATAAAATAAAGGTAAAAAAGCTCAAAATCAAAACTACTGTGTTGTCGGATGACACATTAAACAACAAATCTTTGCCTGTTTTCTTGACAGCACTCCACAAAATCTCATTGAACTTATTTTCTGAATTCCATTTCGACACAACTGGACTTCATTTTTATAATTACAAATTCTTGTGTTTGCAAAATGACTTAACTCCTAACCTTGTTTGGTCATGGGGGTGCTACTTTGTAGCATGTCAAAAACTAGTTGGAATTGAGAGATTTCCTTCTTCTAGACTGGTTGTCATACCAAGGTTAAAGAGCTCAGTGTGCCCTGCTATTTACTCATACGTGTAAGGAGTACAGTCGGAATTATACCCTGCCCGAGGGTATTAGCACTATGTGAAATATAAACAGCATCATTCTGGATTTGAACTCAATTTGCCATGTCCACTTCTTATGACAATAACCATTACACTACAAGTGCCTTCCACTTTGCATAATTTTTTTTTTCTATAGATCTGTCACCCCTGTTAATTAGGTTCAACCAGTGGAGAGATATAAAAGCCAAGGTAGTTTCTCTCCAGGGACAACTTTTTTTTCTGTTGCCTGGAGTACCTTTTCCACTCAGCTCGGTAAAAAAAAAACCTTGCTCACAGGATTTTTGCCAATTACTGATAAAGTTAAGTGAATCGCAATAGAGAGGGAAAAAGAAGAAGAAGAAGAAGTGACTAGTAAGTCAAAAAAGAGCAGAGAATGGATTAGATCTAGACTACTATAAGAGTATACTAATTATTATATACTTACTTGAAGATCACTTTTTTTTTTTTTTTTACTAAGGATTATTAGTAGCAGTTGTTACTTGAATTCTAACAACTGTGCAAATTATTTATATTAGATAGGAATACTTAATACCATATAAGTGTTCAAATTATTTATATTAGATAGGAATACTTAATACCATATAAATGTTCAAATTATTTATATTAGATAGGAATACTTAATACCATATAAATGTTCAAATTATTTATATTAGATAGGAATACTTAATACCATGTAAGTGTTTTCATTATTTGTATAAGATAGGAATACTTAATACCATATAAATGTTCAAATTATTTATATTAGATAGGAATACTTAATACCATATAAATGTTCAAATTATTTATATTAGATAGGAATACTTAATACCATGTAAGTGTTTTCATTATTTGTATTAGATAGGAATACTTAATACCATATAAATGTTCAAATTATTTATATTAGATAGGAATACTTAATACCATATAAATGTTCAAATTATTTATATTAGATAGGAATACTTAATACCATGGAAGCGTTTTCATTATTTGTATTAGATAGGAATACTTAATACCATATACTTGTAAAAACAGTTGATTATTTTCTAAAATTAGAGTATGATCTTTAGAAAAAAAGGATTGCAAAGGAACATTAAAAATATTTTAAAAATTAGTAGTTTTGATTATAATCAAACATTTAGAAATCAAACAAATTTTGGCATTCAATAACCCATAGGAAGTTGACATGGCCTAAATAAACCAAACCTCTTTTTCCTAATAGGGTTAGCTCATTTTCTCTCTCACTTTGGAATTTTCAAAAACATAAATGAAATTTATTTCTACAGTAATAAAATTAAAAATGGGGAGAACTTTTTGTTATGGATTAGTCTTGACTTTGTTTATTATGGATTAGTTTGGTCTTTTTTAGTTATGGATTAGTCATCTCCTTTTTGTTATGGATTCGACTTGCTTTTTTTTATGAATTAATCATATCCATTTTTTTGTTATGGATTGTGTCGTTTTTTTATTATGGATGAGTCATCTCCTTTTTGCTATGGATTAGTCTTGTCCTTTTTTATGGATTAATCATGTCCTTTTTTATTATGGATTAGTCATCTCCTTTTTCCTATGGATTAGTCTTGTCCTTTTTTATGGATTAATCATGTCCTTTTTTATTATGGATTAGTCATCTCCTTTTAGCTATGGATTAGTCTTGTCCTTTTTTATGGATTAATCATGTCCTTTTTTATTATGGATTAGTCATCTCCTTTTTCCTATGGATTAGTCTTGTCCTTTTTTATGGATTAATCATGTCCTTTTTTATTATGGATTAGTCATCTCCTTTTTCCTATGGATTAGTCTTGTCCTTTTTTATGGATTAATCATGTCCTTTTTTATTATGGATTAGTCATCTCCTTTTTTATGGATTAATCATGTCCTTTTTTATTATGGATTAGTCATCTCCTTTTTCCTATGGATTAGTCTTGTCCTTTTTTATGGATTAATCATGTCCTTTTTTATTATGGATTAGTCATCTCCTTTTAGCTATGGATTAGTCTTGTCCTTTTTTATGGATTAATCATGTCCTTTTTTATTATGGATTAGTCATCTCCTTTTTCCTATGGATTAGTCTTGTCCTTTTTTATGGATTAATCATGTCCTTTTTTATTATGGATTAGTCATCTCCTTTTTCCTATGGATTAGTCTTGTCCTTTTTTATGGATTAATCATGTCCTTTTTTATTATGGATTAGTCATCTCCTTTTTTATGGATTAATCATGTCCTTTTTTATTATGGATTAGTCATCTCCTTTTTCCTATGGATTAGTCTTGTCCTTTTTTATGGATTAATCATGTCCTTTTTTATTATGGATTAGTCATCTCCTTTTAGCTATGGATTAGTCTTGTCCTTTTTTATGGATTAATCATGTCCTTTTTTATTATGGATTAGTCATCTCCTTTTTCCTATGGATTAGTCTTGTCCTTTTTTATGGATTAATCATGTCCTTTTTTATTATGGATTAGTCATCTCCTTTTAGCTATGGATTAGTCTTGTCCTTTTTTATGGATTAATCATGTCCTTTTTTATTATGGATTAGTCATCTCCTTTTTCCTATGGATTAGTCTTGTCCTTTTTTATGGATTAATCATGTCCTTTTTTATTATGGATTAGTCATCTCCTTTTAGCTATGGATTAGTCTTGTCCTTTTTTATGGATTAATCATGTCCTTTTTTATTATGGATTAGTCATCTCCTTTTAGCTATGGATTAGTCTTGTCCTTTTTTATGGATTAATCATGTCCTTTTTTATTATGGATTAGTCATCTCCTTTTTCCTATGGATTAGTCTTGTCCTTTTTTATGGATTAATCATGTCCTTTTTTATTATGGATTAGTCATCTCCTTTTTCCTATGGATTAGTCTTGTCCTTTTTTATGGATTAATCATGTCCTTTTTTATTATGGATTAGTCATCTCCTTTTTCCTATGGATTAGTCTTGTCCTTTTTTATGGATTAATCATGTCCTTTTTTATTATGGATTAGTCATCTCCTTTTTGCTATGGATTAGTCTTGTCCTTTTTTATGGATTAATCATGTCCTTTTTTATTATGGATTAGTCATCTCCTTTTTCCTATGGATTAGTCTTGTCCTTTTTTATGGATTAATCATGTCCTTTTTTATTATGGATTAGTCATCTCCTTTTTGCTATGGATTAGTCTTGTCCTTTTTTATGGATTAATCATGTCCTTTTTTATTATGGATTAGTCATCTCCTTTTTCCTATGGATTAGTCTTGTCCTTTTTTATGGATTAATCATGTCCTTTTTTATTATGGATTAGTCATCTCCTTTTTCCTATGGATTAGTCTTGTCCTTTTTTATGGATTAATCATGTCCTTTTTTATTATGGATTAGTCATCTCCTTTTAGCTATGGATTAGTCTTGTCCTTTTTTATGGATTAATCATGTCCTTTTTTATTATGGATTAGTCATCTCCTTTTTCCTATGGATTAGTCTTGTCCTTTTTTATGGATTAATCATGTCCTTTTTTATTATGGATTAGTCATCTCCTTTTTGCTATGGATTAGTCTTGTCCTTTTTTATGGATTAATCATGTCCTTTTTTATTATGGATTAGTCATCTCCTTTTTCCTATGGATTAGTCTTGTCCTTTTTTATGGATTAATCATGTCCTTTTTTATTATGGATTAGTCATCTCCTTTTTCCTATGGATTAGTCTTGTCCTTTTTTATGGATTAATCATGTCCTTTTTTATTATGGATTAGTCATCTCCTTTTTTCTATGGATTAGTCTTGTCCTTTTTTATGGATTAATCATGTCCTTTTTTATTATGGATTAGTCATCTCCTTTTTCCTATGGATTAGTCTTGTCCTTTTTTATGGATTAATCATGTCCTTTTTTATTATGGATTAGTCATCTCCTTTTTGCTATGGATTAGTCTTGTCCTTTTTTATGGATTAATCATGTCCTTTTTTATTATGGATTAGTCATCTCCTTTTTGCTATGGATTAGTCTTGTCCTTTTTTATGGATTAATCATGTCCTTTTTTATTATGGATTAGTCATCTCCTTTTTCCTATGGATTAGTCTTGTCCTTTTTTATGGATTAATCATGTCCTTTTTTATTATGGATTAGTCATCTCCTTTTTCCTCTGGATTAGTCTTGTCCTTTTTATGGATTAATCATGTCCTTTTTTATTATGGATTAGTCATCTCCTTTTTCCTATGGATTAGTCTTGTCCTTTTTTATGGATTAATCATGTCCTTTTTTATTATGGATTAGTCATCTCCTTTTTCCTATGGATTAGTCTTGTCCTTTTTTATGGATTAATCATGTCCTTTTTTATTATGGATTAGTCATCTCCTTTTTGCTATGGATTAGTCTTGTCCTTTTTTATGGATTAATCATGTCCCTTTTTATTATGGATTAGTCATCTCCTTTTTGCTATGGATTAGTCTTGTCCTTTTTTATGGATTAATCATGTCCTTTTTTATTATGGATTAGTCATCTCCTTTTTCCTATGGATTAGTCTTGTCCTTTTTTATGGATTAATCATGTCCTTTTTTATTATGGATTAGTCATCTCCTTTTTCCTCTGGATTAGTCTTGTCCTTTTTATGGATTAATCATGTCCTTTTTTATTATGGATTAGTCATCTCCTTTTTGCTATGGATTAGTCTTGTCCTTTTTTATGGATTAATCATGTCCTTTTTTATTATGGATTAGTCATCTCCTTTTTCCTATGGATTAGTCTTGTCCTTTTTTATGGATTAATCATGTCCTTTTTTATTATGGATTAGTCATCTCCTTTTTCTTATGGATTAGTCTTGTCCTTTTTTATGGATTAATCATGTCCTTTTTTATTATGGATTAGTCATCTCCTTTTTCCTATGGATTAGTCTTGTCCTTTTTTATGGATTAATCATGTCCTTTTTTATTATGGATTAGTCATCTCCTTTTAGCTATGGATTAGTCTTGTCCTTTTTTATGGATTAATCATGTCCTTTTTTATTATGGATTAGTCATCTCCTTTTTCCTATGGATTAGTCTTGTCCTTTTTTATGGATTAATCATGTCCTTTTTTATTATGGATTAGTCATCTCCTTTTTGCTATGGATTAGTCTTGTCCTTTTTTATGGATTAATCATGTCCTTTTTTATTATGGATTAGTCATCTCCTTTTTGCTATGGATTAGTCTTGTCCTTTTTTATGGATTAATCATGTCCTTTTTTATTATGGATTAGTCATCTCCTTTTTCCTATGGATTAGTCTTGTCCTTTTTTATGGATTAATCATGTCCTTTTTTATTATGGATTAGTCATCTCCTTTTAGCTATGGATTAGTCTTGTCCTTTTTTATGGATTAATCATGTCCTTTTTTATTATGGATTAGTCATCTCCTTTTTCCTATGGATTAGTCTTGTCCTTTTTTATGGATTAATCATGTCCTTTTTTATTATGGATTAGTCATCTCCTTTTAGCTATGGATTAGTCTTGTCCTTTTTTATGGATTAATCATGTCCTTTTTTATTATGGATTAGTCATCTCCTTTTTCCTATGGATTAGTCTTGTCCTTTTTTATGGATTAATCATGTCCTTTTTTATTATGGATTAGTCATCTCCTTTTAGCTATGGATTAGTCTTGTCCTTTTTTATGGATTAATCATGTCCTTTTTTATTATGGATTAGTCATCTCCTTTTTCCTATGGATTAGTCTTGTCCTTTTTTATGGATTAATCATGTCCTTTTTTATTATGGATTAGTCATCTCCTTTTAGCTATGGATTAGTCTTGTCCTTTTTTATGGATTAATCATGTCCTTTTTTATTATGGATTAGTCATCTCCTTTTTCCTATGGATTAGTCTTGTCCTTTTTTATGGATTAATCATGTCCTTTTTTATTATGGATTAGTCATCTCCTTTTTGCTATGGATTAGTCTTGTCCTTTTTTATGGATTAATCATGTCCTTTTTTATTATGGATTAGTCATCTCCTTTTTCCTATGGATTAGTCTTGTCCTTTTTTATGGATTAATCATGTCCTTTTTTATTATGGATTAGTCATCTCCTTTTTCCTATGGATTAGTCTTGTCCTTTTTTATGGATTAATCATGTCCTTTTTTATTATGGATTAGTCATCTCCTTTTAGCTATGGATTAGTCTTGTCCTTTTTTATGGATTAATCATGTCCTTTTTTATTATGGATTAGTCATCTCCTTTTTCCTATGGATTAGTCTTGTCCTTTTTTATGGATTAATCATGTCCTTTTTTATTATGGATTAGTCATCTCCTTTTTCCTATGGATTAGTCTTGTCCTTTTTTATGGATTAATCATGTCCTTTTTTATTATGGATTAGTCATCTCCTTTTTCCTATGGATTAGTCTTGTCCTTTTTTATGGATTAATCATGTCCTTTTTTATTATGGATTAGTCATCTCCTTTTTCCTATGGATTAGTCTTGTCCTTTTTTATGGATTAATCATGTCCTTTTTTATTATGGATTAGTCATCTCCTTTTTCCTATGGATTAGTCTTGTCCTTTTTTATGGATTAATCATGTCCTTTTTTATTATGGATTAGTCATCTCCTTTTTCCTATGGATTAGTCTTGTCCTTTTTTATGGATTAATCATGTCCTTTTTTATTATGGATTAGTCATCTCCTTTTAGCTATGGATTAGTCTTGTCCTTTTTTATGGATTAATCATGTCCTTTTTTATTATGGATTAGTCATCTCCTTTTTCCTATGGATTAGTCTTGTCCTTTTTTATGGATTAATCATGTCCTTTTTTATTATGGATTAGTCATCTCCTTTTTCCTATGGATTAGTCATGTCCTTTTTTATGGATTAATCATCTCCTTTTTTATGGATTAATCATGTCCTTTTTTATTATGGATTAATTATCTTTCTTTTTTGTGTGGATTAGTTTTGTCCTTTTTTGTTATGCATTAGTCATATCTTCGTTTTTTATGGATTACCCTTGGCCTTTTTTGTTATAGATTTTTTTCCTTTCCCCCACTCCCCATATCAACTTTTCATGATAAATTGTTTTATCTCTCTCACTGGGTGTAGATTAGCAATGCTGATTTATATTATTGGTTAGTCATGTCTTTAGTTAATTAGTTTTCCCCAGCCTACCCCTACCTTTTTTCCTTTCCAATAGAATATGTAACGAACAGTATCAACTATCAATTATGCATTTTCATATAAATTTTAGAATTGGCTTTATCATATTTACCCAACCCCTCCACTCGGGCAGGATATGACACAAGGTCAATTTTTAAGCGGAGTTTAACAGGTTTCAATTCAGAGTTTTCCCTCTGGACTAGTTGCCTCGCCAAGGCTGAAGAACCTAGTCTGTCCTACTATTTACCGATAGCTGGAGGGAGAATAATTGGATTCATACCTTTCCCAAGGGTATTAGTGCTATGTGAAAATGCAATCAGTCTCGTCCAGGGTTTGAACTCGTGTCACCGTGTCCATTTCCTACGACGATAACCATTACACCATGGGCACCTCCACAAATGGGGTTTATAGAATAATTGTGTGTCATGTGACTTTCTTAAACATAGATAAAGTCCTTTTGCTGCTGAGAATTGTATGTGTACTAGATCTTGGTCTTTCCTTGGCACCCTATTTATATACACACAAAATTTGTGTCCTGCTGAGAGTGCCACTCCCTGATCATAGGCTAAAATCTAAGTTTTAGAAATTTGCCTGATATGCAAGTATATACAATGGTCATTTTCTTAAATTTATTTATTGATTAGTCTAGCCTTCTTTTTGTTATGGATTATCATAACTTTTTTTTTTATTATAGACTAGTCATGTCTTTCAACTGTTTATCTCATACTGGTTGTAGATTATCCCTACCTGTTTATATTATGGATTAATCATGTCTTTTTTTTTTCCCCAATCAGAGCTTCACTGATGCCATTTATTTCAATACTCGGTATGTGATAGGATCAACTGAGTACATTGTATCTGCGCTAAGATTCCTTCGGGCATCTTATTCACGAATGTGTGTCCCTGTTATTGAGGGAACTTCATTCCTTTCTTCTAATTGTGAACATAATCACAGAAGAAGAAGAAGGCCAAAGGGTAAACAGTTGAAATGTCGTGGACAAATATAAGCAGAGAAAAGAAAATTAGTCCATCCAACGGAAAACGAATAATAAGAAACTAACATGTCTCATGTTTCCGTATTAATAGGATCTCTCGTTATGCTATTGTGAGAACAGGTTTCATAGATATATAAATAGTCCGAAGCAAAATAATATTGGAAAATGAATTTGGTGGAGTGTTTATGTGTTTATCAGGTCATTTTGCTCTGTATATCATCAGATAATGACTTGGAAAAATTTTGGTTGGATTTATGTAATGGCATATCAAGTCCTTGTGGGTTATATACAGCTGAAATTTGATTCCTGTGGAAATGGTTGATTATGGCTTGGTTTGATTTGTGTAATGTCATATCAAGTCCTTGTGGGTTATATGCTGCCAAAATTTGATTCATGTGGAAATAGTTGATTATGGTTTGGTTTATTTAACGGCATTTCAACCTCTTATGGGTTATTTAATGCTGAAATTGATTAATTTGTAAATGTTTTGATTTGGCTTATTTAATGGTATTTCAACACCTTATGGGCTGAAATTTGATTGATTTATAAGTTAAGTAAGTAAGTAAGTTAGCGACCATAGTCGAGGGTGACCCGAAGGTTCCCTTTTCGATAGCTACTACACCAAGGTGTAGGGGAGGGCGCTACTCCATTCCCAGGATTGCTCCACTTTACCCTTGAACCGTACCTTATAATGCTGAGTGTTAAGCATGGTGGTATCAAGTACCATTTTTATAGTCTTTGGTATGACTCGACCTGGGATTGAACTCAGGTCTCCCGGGCCATTGGCGAACACTCTAACCGCTGGGCCAATGTCCCGGTTGAATTGGATTGATTGGATTGGTTTGAATTGGATTGAATTGGATTGAAGTGGATTGGTTTTGTTAACGGCATTTCGACACCTTATGGGTTATTTACTGCTAAAATTTTATTCATTTGGAAATGTTTGATTACGTTTTCAATTGGTTTATGTAACGGCATTTCAACCTCTTAAGTGTAATATAAAGCTGAAATTTGATTCATTTTGGGTTATATACTGCCAAAGTTAGATTTATTTATAAATGTTTAATTATGGTTCGGTTAACTGCATTTCAACTCCCTATGGGTTATATAATACTGAAATTTTACTTATTTGGAAATTTTTGTTTATGGGGTGTTTTAATGGCATTTCAACTCTTTATGGGTTATATACTGCCATAATTTAACTCATTTGTAGATGTTTGATTATGTTTTGGATTGGTTTATGTAACGGCATCAAGTCTTACAGTTAACACAGATTTCCCTGATCCTCTATCTCTCCATCCATCCATTCCAAACATCCAGTGTATGCTCAGAGCTGATATAAGTAAGTCCTTGCTGGTCGGCCAACACTGGCATATTTATGTGCAGTAGTTCATGAAAGAACATCATTTATGAGTTTGTCCTTGCTTCTGCAACAGCATCCCACATGTCTTGTTCATCTTACTTGCATTGCTTTTAAGATGGGAGATAAGCAGCTGTACAGTTGCTCTTTTATCGGTGTAATTTGCAGGATTTGTTCTAGACAGCACATAGCATTCTTATGTAGTTTCCATGCAGTTACTTCTCACTTGAATGCAAGGATTTTGTTAGCAATCTAGTCTTGTTTACTCTTGTGATCTCAGTTTACTTTGCTTGTCTATTCTCATGACCTTGTGCCAGACATAGCAAAGAAATATTAGATGTGTGCTGAAGTTAACAGGAGTTTATTTTTTATTATAAAACCAAACAATTTCACTTGCTTAAAAAACACATCAATATTTTTATTTGCACACAATTAAATGGTTTCAAGCATTGCTATATAACACTAACAATTCCATTCAGACACACAGGTAAAAAGTTTGAAGTATTGCTATTTAATACTAAGAATTCTATTCAACATTACTCATTCGTTTGTAAACCATTAAATGGTTCCAAGTATTGCTATGTCACTAATTAATCAGTCATTTTGTTTACCAACTGTTAAATTGTCAGACAGTTCTATTGTGAATCATTTGATTTAGCATAAGTCATTTGCTTGCACACAGTTTAAATGTCAGTTCTATTTAACCCATTGATAGGGTCCTATCAGGTAGCTACCACTCCAGACCAGAGTGAACCTGGGAACATTGGTAATGAAGGTGCCCGTGGTGTAATGGTTATCGTCATAGGAATTAGACACGGCGACACGAGTTCAAATCCTGGCTGAGACTAATTGCATTTCACATAGCACTAATACCCTCGGGAAAGGTATGAATCCAATTATTCTCCCTCCAGCTATGGGTAAATAGTAGGGCAGACTGATTCTTCAGCCTTGGTGAGGCAACCAGTCTAGGAGAAGGAAAACTCTGAATTCAAACCTCTTAAACTTCGCTTAAAATTGACCTTGTGTCACGTCCTGCCTGAGTGGAGGGGTTGGTAAATATGATGAAGGGGTACTCTCTATTCCCCAAAGTTCTAGTGCTGGAGGGGGTGTCCTCATGGTGTAATGGTTAAAGTGATGGACTGCAGAATCGTAGTAAGCGAGTTCATACTCCAGTCGCACTATTACGTTCACTTTCGGGCAAATACCTTTGGGAAAGGTATGAACCCCCTTATCCTCCCAGCTATGGGTTAAATAGTACCACTACTGTTCTTCTAGGAGAATGCCTTTGGCAAATACCCTTGGGAAAGGTATGAACCCCCTTATCCTCTCAGCTATGGCTTAAATAGTACCACTACTGTTCTTCTAGGAGAATAGCTTTGGCATTAAATAACCTACAAAGGTTGATATGCCATTAAACAAAGATACTAAACCAAACCAATCTAGTGTTGGAGCCTCACCATCAGATTGTTTAGTGTCATAATCAGGACACTCGTTGGGGGAAGTCTTAGCCCACTGCGGAGATGTGCTTAATGTATTCTGCAACCCAGCTGACTGAGCTAGAAGTGAAAGAGGGGTTGTCGTATGGCTAATGTCGGTATCAAAAATCCATAAGATGTCATTTATAAGTGATAAAAAGCAGAGTTTTATTGTCTTTTATATAAACTTTTATCAGCAATATTTGCCTCCAAAATGTACACTATATATATATATATATATATTCATATATATAGTATTTTATTTTATAAGTGTATACATTTTTTCGTATTTTTCTCTGTCTACAGGACCCTTATGAAATTATTGGAGACTCAGTCAATGGTTTTGCTCACCGTGGCCCGACAAGAGCCCGACTGTCACATGTTCCTCTTTTCAAGAATTTTGAAATTCATGTAGTTGGAGAAAGTTCTGAGCTTCCACAAGGTAGGTCAGATTTTTATGTTATACCATCTTAAATAAAAAGGAAAAGTTCCTGGCATTGTCCAGTGGGGATATCTAGTCTAACGTACTATTTGTTAAATGAAAAATTTATCCAAAAGTTTTTGAAATTTTTCTTTCCCAGCAGCCATGGTTTTTTGTAGAAAAAACAGACCCTTTGAAATTGCCTTTCAGATTTCTTTCTGAAATTTTGTTTAACTCTAAAATTCAAACAAATAAATTAACATTTTTTGTCTTTTAAATCATTGTTTCCCACATCATTGGTCATTTTCAAGGTTTTTCGTCAAGGATTTTTTTTTTGTTTTTTTCTAATTTTTTTATTTTTTGTACAGAAAGATTTTGAATGTTTATTGATTTCCTATAACCTTTTATTTATATATATATATATATATATATATATATATATGTATAGGTGTGTGTGTGCGTATATATATATATATACCTGTGTGCGTTTGTGTATGTATATCTATATATATATATATGTGTGTGTGTGTGTGTGTGTGTGTATATATATGTTTTTATGTGTATATATATATTTATATGTATGTTCTTATATGAGTGTGTGTATGTATATATATGTGTGTGTGTTTTTATATGTGTGTATATGTTTTCGTATATATATATATATATATACGCACACACACTGGTCTATTGGCCAATGGTCTGGGAGACAGGGGTTTAATCCCTTGTTGAGTCATACCAAAGACTCAAAAAATGGTACTTGATACCTTCTTACTTAACACTCAGCATTATATGGTACATTTCAAGGGTAAAGTTAAACAATCCAGAGAAAGGAGTAGCATCCTCTTCTACACCTCAGTGTAGTAGCTATTAAAAAAGGATCCTTTGGGTCGCCCAAAACTACAGTCGCCAACTAACTATATGTATATATATCTGTGTATATATATATAGAGAGAGAGAAAGAAAAATTGATAACAAGGTAATCCAAGTGGAAGGAGAGATTTATTGAGAAGTCGACACTATAGCGTTTCGGTTCTACTGAACCATCATCAGGACCTTGAGGGGTGATATTAGCGATGTTAAGTCAATGATTGATGTGTAAAAATGCAAAATATATAAACTTAGGGGGAAATTTGTATAATAAGAAAAAGTTGGCCGTTTATTTAGTGAATCAGCGTTTGTTGTTTTAAATGACGTCATTTGACTTATTAGGAATATTGTATAGAATTTATGTTACGTTTGTTTATCGAGAAAGATTTCGAGTCAAAAGAAAGAAAGACTAAAAAAGAAAAATAGAAAGCATAAAAATTATGATATATGTGGAAAATACATACATCAATATATATATATATATATATATATATATATATATATATATAAGTATTTCCCAGCCCTGTCATGAGTAGAATGTGTGTGTGTATGTGTGTTCGAGCTTGTAGAATGAATGGATGTGCTTGTGGTGCAATGGTTATCATCATAACAAATGTAACCCGAGGAAATAGACATGTCGACATGAGTTCAAATCCTGGATTAGACTATTTGCATTTTCACATAACTCTAATACCCTTAGGAAAGGTATGAATTCAACTATTCTCTCTCCAACTATGTGTTAATAGACTTGGTTCTTTTGGAGGTGCCTGTGGTATAATGGTTATCGTCATAGGAAATGTACATATAGACACGAGTTCAAATCCTGGACGAGACTGATTGGGAAAGGTATGAATCCAATTATTCTCCCTCCAGCTATGAGTAAATAGTAGAGCAGACTAGGTTCTTCAGCCTTGGTGAGGCAACTAGTCTATGAGAAGGAAAACTCTGAATTGAAACCTGTTAAACTTTGCTTAAAAATTGACCTTGTGTCATATCCTGCCCAAGCGGAGGGGTTGGGTAAATATGATAGACTTGGTTCTTTAACCTTGGTATGGCAACTAATCTTAGAGAAGGAAAACACTTAAATCAGTCCTGTTAAACTCCCCTTAAAAATTGACGGCTTGCTGCATCCAAGTGGAGAGATTGGGTAAATATATATATCTATATATATCATGATTAAGTCATGCTGATAGCATAGTATCCCTCAACTCTCCCTTGCTGTTGATCCCTATTTGCCTGTCCTATAGACGACATCCAATTTCTGCACAAATCTGCTGTATGTAAATTTTGGCTGTGAAAATCGCTTATGAGTTTGTACGTCTTGCTCATTTGACTTGAATGATTTGTAAAATGGGAGGTAAGTGGCTTTACAGCTGCTGGTTTTTTGAGGTGTTACTTCCAGATTTTGTTCTGAACAGCAAACACCTTTGTGTAGTTCTCATCTAATCATTAATCATTAAAGTGAAAATGGTGTATATTAATGGGTGTGTGTGTGTGTGTGTGTGTGTATATATATATATATATATATATATTGTATGGAGGTGCCCATGGTGTAATGGTTATTGTCGTAGGAAATGGACACAGCGACATGAGTTCAAACCCTGGACAAGACTGATTGCATTTCACATAGCACTAATACCCTTGGGGAAGGTATGAATCCAATTATTCTCCCTCCAGCTATGGGTAAATAGTAGGACAGACTGGGTTCTTCAGCCTTGGTGAGGCAACTAGTCTAGGAAAAGGAAAACTCTGAATTCAAACCTGATAAATTCCGCTTAAAAATTGACCTTGTCATATCCTGTCCGAGCGGAGGGGTTGGTAAATAGTATATATATATATATATATTGCTTGAATGATAACTTACTGCCTAAATATACACTCTTCAATATATATATATATATATATATATAGATTGTAGCCCAGTCGGCTGGGGTTGTAGATTACACTGACTGCTTTTCTACAGAGGGATAAGACGCCCCCAATGAATATCCTGGATTTTGACACAGAACAATCTGATTGTGAGGTTCCAGTTATGCTGGAGCTTTGGCAAATGCAGAGTACCCCTTTGTTGTCATTGCTTACAGGTCCACTCTGGCGTTGAGTGGTAGCACCTGATAGGGTCCTATTTATTAGTCAAATAGAACTGTTTGACATTTAAACTGAGTGCAAACAAATGACTTATGATAAATAAAATTGTTAGATTATTTAACTGTTTGTAAACAAATGACCAATGTTTAATTGAACTGTCAGTGATACTTAACAATACTGGTGTTTTTCGAATTCAGGAACCTTCACTAAAGACGAGTAACAATACAGGAATACTTAACACTTGTACCCGGTTATGGCTAACGCAATCAGAACAGGTGACCCCTGTGGTTTCAATAAAGGGCATAGTTCGAAGTTCCATGAAGGTTGCCAAATTTGACAAACACCTGAAGAAGGCCAGAAGACATATCAGCCGAAACGTTGTGGAAATAACAATAAAGATGAAGACAATGGTCCGAAAGCCTTAATGATAAAAATAATGATATTTTGTTCCTTAGTTAAAATCATCACTACACACACAAACACTTTTTTTTTTTTTTTTTTTACTCGGTCAAACTATCGTGGCTTGCCCTACACCTTGCGCCTCATATATTCAGGAGACAGCCTCAAATTTGCTGCACGGTGCATGTATCTTCATGCGCACACATACTAAATATCACTTATATGACCAAACACAATAATACGCAAATATAATCGACTCAAACACAGGTATGAAGAGTTGTAACACAATCCTTCTGTTCTTTTATTGTATTTTTGAATTTTTTAGATTTCTCCAATATCTTTCTGCTTGATGATTGCCGTTATAAGACAGCATGAAACCTGTGGTTGCTGACAAGCTTTCAAGCTATTAAATACATGTAAAAACTAATATATATTTACTTATTACACACATACACACACACACACACACACACACACACACACACACATATTGAGTGTGTGAAAAAAATTTGATATTCATTGACTTATTCACCCTTTATATATATATATATATATATATATATATACACACACACACACAGATTGTTTCAGAAAAATTAATATCATTTGTGATCTAATAAATTGATCAATTCTTATTGAAAAGATCTCAAATTTTAACAGCATTTGTAGAAATTAATCAAAATTTTGTGTTTAATGTTTTATGATTTTTTTCTTTTCCTGTAAATGGCATTTCTGAACCTGAAAAGGAAAAAAAAACTTAAAGCATTAAACATAAGAATTTTGATTAATTTTTACACTTGCTGTTAAAATCTGTGATCTTTTAAGCAAGAATTGACCAAGTTATTAGATTACAAAACAATACCAATATTTCTGAAACACCTTGTTCATATATATATATATATATATATGTACATATATATAGACTGTTTCGTTGTATCACAACTCTTCAGTGTGGCTAGACAGGCTAGATTCCCGAAGCTAGGATCGAAACCTGGCTGACTGAAACACCAATCCAAGATTCTACCACTCAGCTACGAGGAAACCAGTGTAAACGAAGGAAATTTAAACGCTTATGTATCACATTAGTTTTTGTTTACATATATCGGCTTAACGGCTACTGAGAGCTCAATTCATTTGAAGAGCCTTCCTTTAGGCTAGTGGCAACCATTACTTCCCTCGATAGAGAGCGCAACCCCACGGGTAGAGGAGCATATGTATATATATATATATATATATATATATATAAGTAAAAGTCTACCATTGTTGGTTATTTAATGCCAAATCATGTTTTTACATATATATTAATGATATTTTTAGATACATACAGTTCAATAATCAAACAGTTCTATTTCTAACAATTCAGTTTAGCTTAAATCAACAAAGTTAAATGGATCCAAGTATTGTTATGAATCAATAACAATTCAATTAAACATCAGTCATTTGTTTACATACAGTTAAATGATCAAACAGTTCTATTTTTAACAAATCAGTTTAGCTTAAGTCAACAAAGTTAAATGGATCCAAGTATTATTATGTATCACTACAGTTAAATGATCAAACAATTCTATTTGACCCTAAGATAGGACCCTTTCTGGTACTACCACTCTAGACCAAAGTGGACCTGGGAGCAATGGCAATGAAGGGGTCCTTCACATTTCCCAAAGCTCCAGTATTACTGGAGCCTCACCATCAGATTGTTTAAAATCAAATCCAGGACACTCGTTGGAGTGGGGGGTCTTCTTCCTCTGCAGAGATGCAGTCAGTGTATTTTATGGCCACAGTCAACTGAGTTTATATAAAATGCGTGTGTGTATGTGTTTATATTTATATATATATATATATATATTTTTCAGTAAAGAAAAAACTTACTTTAAACTTTGTGTTATATCTGTTATATTCAGTATAATGACAAATTCATTTATAATTTCTTATTTGTAAGAAGAAAACTCTATTCAATGTATTTGTTTTCTTAGACAGTCTTGTTTCTTTTCCTTTTGTGATATGGTTCACCTTTGAATTCAATATTTTTCATCTCTTGGATGAGTTGCGCTCCTAAACACATCAATACTATCACTTTTCTTTTTAATAATAAGGTTGCTACGTATTCATTTGAAATTTCTCATTTATATAAAGAAAAACTATATTTGATAGACTTCATTCAGATGTCATACTGTTGTTATTAATGGTTGTATTTTCATTTTCTTTGTGAGTATGTTCTATTTTATTTTACACGTTAAAGAAAAAAAATATATATATACGCAGACATTAACACCCATAAACAAATATAATTTTATCTTATCTTTCACATTTAGGGGAAAAAATGTGTGTGTGTATATATATATATATATATACACACACACACACACACACACACACACCCAGACATTCTCACCCATAAACAAATATGATTTACCTTCGGCTTTGAATTTATCGTTTTCAATTCAAGAAAGTTGGAACCACTTCGGTAAAGAATATTGCTTTAAATTCGTGAAATCCGTGTCAGAAAGAATTTAGGCTTTCATAAAAACTTTAGTACAACATAGCAATATTTCTAATAGTGTTTGTTAATGAATTTGTTTCGTTTGTTTATTTTTTTTGGTGTTTCCATGGTTTCCTCTGCTTGGCTTTTAAAAAATTATATTTAAATAATTAAGTGTAGTTTGTCTAAGGAATATTTTGTACAGGCGGAATGTACATGTATTAAATAAGAATGTTTTGCATCTTATTTGTTATTAGTTTATTTACTGCTAAATAAAAAATTCCTATTGCCCAGTTGGCTGGGGCTGTAGAATACACCTACTTCTCTGCAGAGGGGTAAGACTCCCTATCTTCCCAACAAGTGTCCTGAATATGACACTAAACCATCTGATGGTGATGTTCCAGTAATGCTGGAGCTTTGGGGAATGTGGTGTACCCCTTCATTGACATCACTCCCAGGTCAACTCTGGCCCGGAGTGGTATCATCTGATAGGGTCCTATCTCTGGGTCAAATAGAACTAAACTAAGTACTTATGCTAAACTGAGTTGTTGGAAATAGAACTGTTTTTGACATTGAAACTGCATGCTTATGCTAAAGTGAACTATTTGAAATAGAACTGTTTTTGAATAGAACTAAACTACATACATAAATTAAACTGAATTGTTTGAAATGGAACTGTTTTTTACATTGAAACTGTGTGCTTATGCTAAAGTGAACTATTTGAAATAGAACTGTTTTTAAATAGAACTAAACTACATACTTATGCTAAACTGAATTTTTCCATATAGAACTGTTTTTACATTATAACTGCGTGCTTATGCTAAACTGAACCGTCTGAAATAGAACTGTTTTTAAATAGAACTAAACTGTGTACAGATACTAAGCTGAATTCTTTGAAATTTAATTCAGCATTAAATGACTCGAGAAGGGTTGAAATGCCGTAAAACAAAACAAGCAGTCTACCTACCAACCAAACAAAAATCCTAAGTGAACATCCTATAAATGTGTTAATTCCATAATTTTTGCTAATGGCTAGAAATGATGAGTAAATTACTTTAAATACTACATTTACCAGAGTAATATCTACATAACTCAAGGTACTATTCTATATATATATATATATATAGATGTTTATGTTTATTTACCAACATGCATGAGCAAGATGTGACGCAAGGCCTGTATTTTAAGCTGGGTTCGTCAAATTTGAATTTAGAGTTTTCTTTCTTCGAGACCAGTTGCCATACAAAGGTTAAAAAGCATAGTCTGCTATACTATTCCCTTATAGTTGAAGAGAGAATGGTTGGATTCATGCCTATCTCAAGCATATTAGTGCTTTGTGAAATGCAAACAGCCTTGTCCAGGATTTGAATTCCAATCAATGTGTCTATTTTGTATGACAATAACCACACAAGCCCCTCCCCTTTGTGTGTGTGTGTGTGTGTGTGTGTATATATATATATATATAAAGTAAAGTAAAGTTGGAAATCGTAGTCAAGAGTGACTCGAATGCTCCCTTTTCTATAGCTACTAAAGTGATGTACTCCTGTGGACCCCTTCACATGGACGTGCAAAGGCAGGACAACCAGCTCAAACCTACATACTGCAGCTCTGTGCTGATACAGGATGTAGCCCTGAGAACCTGCCAGAAGCAATGGATGATGAGGAAGGATGGTGAGAGAGGCTCAGGGATGTCAATGCTGATAGCGTGACATGATGATGATGATGACACCGAGGTATGGGTGAGCACTACTTCTTTCCCTGGATTGTTATACTTTACCCTCGATACATACCTTATAATACTGAGTGTTAAGCAAAGAGATACCATTCTTTTGAGTCTTTGGTATGACTCAACCTGGGATTGAATCTCGGTCTCCTGGGCCATTGGCAAACACTCTACCCATTAGGTCAATGGGCCGACTATATATATATATAATACTACAAATGACTAACCTTATATACTAGTGTAATGAAAGAGTCTTAATTTTAGCCTCAAAAATATTTTTTATCAAATATGAAAAAGTTAACATTGGATATATTCTAGAACATATGCTGTGTAATAAATATACTTGGCCGAGATTGATTGCATTTCACATAGCACTAATACCCTTGGGAAAGGTATGAATCCAATTATTCTCCCTCCAGCTATGGGTTAATAGTAGGACAGACTGGGTTCTTCAGCCTTGATGAGGCGACTAGTCTAGGAGAAGGAAGACTCTGAAATCAAACCTGTTAAACTCCGCTTAAAAATTGACCTTGTGTCATATCCTGCCCAAGCAGAGGGGTTGGTAAATATGATAAATATACTTCTATCTTTGAGGTGAAAATTGGTCTTAAAGTCATTCATTACATGAATATATTTGGTAACTTGTCAAGGGAGAGAACATAAGAAATAAATGCTTAGTTACTTCCCTTGAATATACCATTTACAAGAGTAATATTTAATTAATATCATAATCTGTCGGTCCCAGATTAATATGAATGTGATGTTTATTTAATTATTCGAAAACTCCATTGGTATCTCTTAAAAACTAAAAAAACAAAAATGACAATTAGTTCTCAAGAGTTAATGGAAACTCATCTCCAAATTGAAAACTGAAAAAGTATTCAAATTTGTTTATTTTAAAAAGTTAAATAAAATGAAATGCAGAAAATTTTACGTAATATCCTTGGGAAGTCTGGCAGCCAAAAAAAAAAAAAAAATTAATGTGTTTTTTTGTTATTTGTTTTTATTTTCTTTCCTCTTCCTTCTCGATTTTTATTTCCTGCACTATGTGAAACCTTTTAAAAACCAATTTTATTAAATTATAAGAAGCCATTTTGTCCATTCTCCGCTCCCCTTCGACCCTACGGGGCTTTTGGCAATGTGGAAATTGTCAGAAAGGAAATTAGTGTTTTTAAAGGTGTTTAATGGCCATAAGGATTGAGAAAACTCGGATGGAGTCATAGGAGTATTGTCAGAAAGGAGAGTGGGTGCATCCGAAATGTTGTAAATGTTTTTGCTATTTAAATGCAGCTGCATTGTGTTTGTGTGTGTGTGTGTGTGTATATATATATATATATATATATTGTGTAGGGAGGAAATATTATTTACTGGCTTCATGGCTTATGTGAAACAGGTTGTCATAAGCCAGATTCATGTATAAATATTTCCTATGACGCAAAAAAAAGTTTCACTTTATCTTGGTTTTATTCCTTTAACACAGTACATTAATTATGTTCTTTAATGGCATATCAGCCTTCCTGGGTTATTTAATGCAAAAGCCATCTTTGTATAAGAACAGTTGCTTTACTATTTAACCCATATTTGTAGGGATATGATGTTAGACTCCAGCATGTTTGCCATTACACTTTGAAGTCTCCCCCATGGATATCTGGGGAGGTTGTATGAAGAAAGAGGAGAATAGAGGGAATGAAAGGGAGCAGAAAGTAGGGGTAAACGGACTAAGAAGAGAAAATAAATGACATTTGATTAAACAATTTAAAATTTCATTTCTTTGTTTAATGGCATCTCCAAAAGGTTACTGAAAGAGAAATAACCAAAACAGAGGTTGGAAATATAATAGAAATCTTTATAACATTAAGAAAATATGATACTTACCTGTGGCCTGAAGAAGGCAAACCATTGCTTGTAGAAACTACTTAGTCAGTATATTTACATCCCCTTATGATAGTGTCCAATGTATTTTTAGGGAATGGGACAACATGCCCAAAGTATCCTCGTAGAAGAACTGGTATATTGCTATTTAACCCATAGCTGGGATTTCTTTGTTTAATGGCATATAAACCTTAATGGGTTATTTAATGCCAAAGTATCCTTGTTGAAGAACAGCTGTGTTACTATTTAACTTATAGCTGGGATTTCTTTATTGCCATTGCTCCCAGGTCCACTCTGGCCCAGAATGATAGCACCTGATAGGACTCTATCTATGGGTTAAAAAGAACTAACTGCAAACTTATGCTAAACTGAATTCTTTGAATTAGAACTGTTTGACTAAACTGAGTTGCTTGAAATAGAATTGTTTTTGACAATTAAACTGTACTTACATTTAAACTGCATGCTTATGCTAAACTAAATTGTTTGAAATGGAACTGTTTTTGACATTGAAACTGTACTTACACTAAACTGAATTGTTTGATATAGAACTGTTTTGACATTTAACTGTGTGTAAACAAAATCTATACTTACACTAAACTGAATTGCTTGAAGTAGAACTGTTTGACTAAACTGAATAGCTTGAAATAGAATTGTTTTTGACAATTAAACTGTGTTCTCATGTGCAACTAGATTGTTTGAAATAGAACTGTTCATTTGTATAAAAATGGATTCGGCATTAAATAACCTACAAAGGTTGATATGCCATAAAACCCAACCAACCAACCTCTTCCCATTTAAATTATCTCAAATTTTAACAGCATGTGTAGAAACGATTGGAAATTTTATGTTTAATTGCCCTCGTTTTTTAATTTATTTTTTATTTTTTCAGTAAATCAGATTTCTATACCACAAAAGAAGACAACATAAAATTTCTGAGACACCTTCAATATCTCAAATGTCTCATTGGAGTAATGGATATTTTTATTTCTTTTGTGAGGGCAGGTAAAATTAGTTATGGTGGAGTGCTTATTCACATCTTGGCAGACCAGTGATGACATAATTTGTCTAGATATCTGGTGATAGGATAGGTGTAAGGGAGAAATGGGTTCTTGCCTTTATACTGGGTGATTGTTAGAATGATTTTTGCCAAGAAGTTGAAAAAACATTGATGAATGTATAAGCTCTATCTGGGGGTGTAGGATGAGGTGGAGATGCTGATTCTCTGTACAGATCCTCAGAATACTCACCCACCCCAACCACTCTGGCAGTAATAAGATTTTAAATATCTACCCCACAAGAATATGGTCGACAGGAGGTTATCGGTTCTTTATTTTTGAATTAGTATGCCCTACCTTGGGTTTTTCTTTGTTTTTGTTTTTTCGTTCATTTGTATTTATCTTCTGTCGAAGTTTGGTTCTTTTTCTAATTAGTCAACTGTTAGGATATTCTGAGATAGGGGAAAAAAAGAAACTAATTTTGGGTGGCCATCTGTCTGTACATACCCATATCAATAACCTTGTATGCCCTTCCTGTCTTCCATGTCACAAACAGCAAAAGAAATGAATGTAAACAAACTATTTGAACGAAGAGAAGCAATTTTCAAGATAAAGAATAGAAAATGGTTACATTTCATTGATTTTAGAAAATAGCGTTTTTGTTTTAAAACTGTTTATATTGCAAAGGTTTTAATTTTCATAGGTTTTTTTTACATTGTTGTATTACGGTTTTTATACATTTACATTGCAATGGTTTATTTAATTAATATTTCTAAAGTAGTGTTAAGTTTTGTATCTGTGCTATTTGGCAGTGACTTATTTTAGAAACCTTTCATCAATCACTGTTTTCATGCAGTTTCCCTGATATTTTAACTCTGTAAACATTTCACAAAGTAATTTTGATTTCTCATAGCTTTTATAAAGCAGTGTTTTTATTTGGCTAACATTCCTCTAAAGATTGTTTTATTTCGCAAATATTTCACAAAACATTGTTTTATTTTGCAAATATTTCACAAAACATTGTTTTATTTTGCAAATATTTCACAATGGATTGTTTTATTTTGCAAATATTTCACAAAACATTGTTTTATTGTGCAAATATTTCACAAAACATTGTTTTATTGTGCAAATATTTCACAAAACATTATTTTATTGTGCAAATATTTCACAAAACATTGTTTTATTTTGCAAATATTTCACAATGGATTGTTTTATTTTGCAAATATTTCACAAAGCAGTATCAATTTTCTCACAGATTATATGCAGTGTTTTACTTAGTAAACATTTGAGAAAAGAATTCATTTTTATGGAATTTTTTTAACAGAAGTACCTGACATATTGGTTCACAGAGTTTTGGCAAAAGTTAATTACAAATGGCCTTGTGTTGACTCCTGCTTATGTGGAGAGGTTGGGTAAAATTGCACACAGATATATGTATGTATAACCAGCAAACACTTATATTCATCAGTTCTGTGTGGACATTGGGTATCGTCTAGAAGACTTTTCAAGAGCAATGACTGATAGGTATGGATGGTAAAAGCGAGTCCAGGGAATTCCTGCTGTTGACATGCCTTGATGTTTATATATATACATATATATATAGTTGGTGACCATAGTCGAGGGCAACCAGAAGGCTCTCTTTTCAATAGCTACTACACCGAGGTGTAGGTGAGGGCACTACTCCTTTCCCTGGAATGCTTCACTTTACCCTTGATACGTACCTTACATTGCTGAGTGTTAAGCAAGTAGGTATCAAGTACCATTTGTAAAGTCTTTGGTATGATGCGACCTGGGATTGAACCCAGGTCTCCTGGACCATTGGCGAACACTCTAACCACAAGGCCAATGAGCTGGTTTATATATATATATATATATTTATATTTATTTCATAAGTATGTGTGTAAATACGTAATCTTAATTTTTAGGAATTTTTTCTGAAGTATTTTCACTTTTATTATTCGTTGTTTTTTGGGTTTTTTTCTCATCATTTTATTATTGCTTTTTTTTCATAACATTCTGGATTGATACACTTTTCTTCACTGAAATCAATGTAGTACTATTTTTTACTCTAGGTTTTTGGTGTCTTTAGTTTCACACTAAACTGCATCCGATGGTGAGGTTCTAGTTCTTGAAGTTTGGGGAGTGGAAAAATCAGTCCAGTGTTGTCATTACTCCTAAGACCTGTCAGGTATGAATCAATAGATCCATTTGGAAATAAGGGCAGTAATATATATATATATATATATATATATATATAATGGTGTTCTGAGTATGACACTAAACTTCTTTTACACAATCAGCTGGGGTTCTAGAATACATCAACTGCATTTCTGCAGAGGGGTAAGACTCCCCCAATGAGTGTCCTGGATATGACACGAAACAATCTGATGGTTAGATTTCAGTAGTGCTTGAGCTTTAGGGAATGCGGAGTACCCCTTCATGGCCATCACTCCCAGGTCCTGAGTGGTAGCACTTGATAGGGCCCTATCTATAGGTTAAATAGAACTAAACTGTGTACTTATGCTAAGCTGAATTGTTTGAAATAGAATTGTTTTGACATTTAACTGTTTGTAAACAAAAACTATACTTACACTAAACTAAATTGTTTAAAATTTAATTAGGCATCAAATGACCCTAAAAAGGTTGATATGCCATTAAACAAAACACCCAACCAACTAAACTTCTAGTGGTAAATCTCCAATTCTGGAAAGTGTGGTGTCACCAGTTTATTGCCTAGTCAGCTTTGGGGCTGAAGAATGCACCAACTCTATCTCTGCCAAGGTTTAAGACTCCCTCCCCTACAAATGTTCTAGATATGTCACTACACTATCTTATGCTGAGGCTCCAACCCTAGAACATTTATGAAGGGGGAGTACTCCTTCATTTGCCATTACTCTCAGGTCCACTCTGAACCCTGAATGGTAGTACTTGTTATGGTCCCACCAAGTGAAGTGAACTGTTCAATTACTTACTCACAATTTAAGACCATTTAGCTGTGTGGAAACAATTGAACTCTGGCTCGTTAAAAAATTGCTTCTTACGAACTATTTGTTTATGAATGATATATATTTAATATAAATGAATATGTATATACAGGATTTGGCTTTAAATAACCTACAAGGATTGATATGCCATAAAACCCAATGCAATCAAATCATATATATTCAAGATTTATGTATAAAGAGGATTTGGCATTAAATAACCTACAAGGATTGATATGCCATAAAACCCAACGCAACCAAATCTTATATTCATATTCAATATTTATGTATAAAGAGGATTTGGCATTAAATAACCTACTAGAATTGATATGCCAACCCAACGCAACCAAATCATATATATATTCAATATTTATGTATAAAGAGGATTTGGCATTAAATAACCTACTAGAATTGATATGCCAACCCAACGCAACCAAATCATATATATATTCAATATTTATGTATAAAGAGGATTTGGCATTAAATAACCTACTAGAATTGATATGCCAACCCAACGCAACCAAATCATATATATATTCAATATTTATGTATAAAGAGGATTTGGCATTAAATAACCTACTAGAATTGATATGCCAACCCAACGCAACCAAATCATATATATATTCAATATTTATGTATAAAGAGGATTTGGCATTAAATAACCTACTAGAATTGATATGCCAACCCAACGCAACCAAATCATATATATATTCAATATTTATGTATAAAGAGGATTTGGCATTAAATAACCTACTAGAATTGATATGCCAACCCAACGCAACCAAATCATATATATATTCAATATTTATGTATAAAGAGGATTTGGCATTAAATAACCTACTAGAATTGATATGCCAACCCAACGCAACCAAATCATATATATATTCAATATTTATGTATAAAGAGGATTTGGCATTAAATAACCTACTAGAATTGATATGCCAACCCAACGCAACCAAATCATATATATATTCAATATTTATGTATAAAGAGGATTTGGCATTAAATAACCTACTAGAATTGATATGCCAACCCAACGCAACCAAATCATATATATATTCAATATTTATGTATAAAGAGGATTTGGCATTAAATAACCTACTAGAATTGATATGCCAACCCAACGCAACCAAATCATATATATATTCAATATTTATGTATAAAGAGGATTTGGCATTAAATAACCTACAAGGATTGATATGCCATAAAACCCAACGCAACCAAATCTTATATTCATATTCAATATTTATGTATAAAGAGGATTTGGCATTAAATAACTTACTAGTTTTTTGATAGCATAAAACACGACTAATCGACCAAATATAGTTTTGATTATAATTAAGTATTTAGAAAAATAAATTCTACATTAAATAATCCATAAGGGGTTGATATGTTATTAAATAAGCCAAACCAAATATGAATATTTATGATTGTAATCAAACAGAAATAATTAAAATTTCAGCATTAAATAACCCATCCATAGTTGACATGTCATTAAACGATTAAACCAAACAATCAAAGTTTAAAAAATTGATTAAAAAAGGAAAATATATATAATCACAGAAGAAATAAACGAATCCCAAATGAAACTAGTGTCATTTTACATTGTGCTAATGCCCTTACAAAAGATATGAATCCAATTACTCTCCCACTAGCTATGAGTAAATAGTAGGGCAGACTGATTTTCTTAACCTGGTATGGCCACCAGTCTATAAAAAGGAAAACTTGACATTGAAATCTGTGAAAATCTCCTTTAAAAGTTGACCTTATACACATGTACACATCTTCTGTCTAACCCAGTCAGCTAGGCCAGTAAAATACACTGACTGCATCTTTGCCGAGAGTTAAGCCCCCTCATCACCAGCCAACGAGGGTCCTAGATATGACACTAAGCAGTCTGATATGGTCCTATCTAGGGGTCAAATAGAACTGTTTGGCATTTAAACTGAGTGCAAACAAATGACTTATGCTAAATTGAATTATTTTAGATAAGAATGGTTTGATCATTTAACTGTGCGTAAACAAACGATTGATGTTTAATTGAATTGTTAGTGATACAAAGTATTACTTGGAACCATTTAACTTTGTTGACTTATGCTGAATTGAATTGTTAGAAATAGAACTGGTTTATCATTTAACTGTGTGTATGTACAAAATGCGTTAACAAGTCATATATTTAATATATGTATATAAAGAATTAAATAACCAACAATGGTTGATATGCTATAAAACCAAACCAAACCAAACATATTCTGTCACATAATCAAAATAAATATAGAAGATATTTTCTGTCTGATGATTGTGGTAAGATGTAAAACGCAATGTAACAGAAGGCATACCATGCTAGTGTCATTATATATATATATATATATAGAGGCTGATCTTAGATTTATGAAGACTATTTTGCAGGAGAGTATCAGCAAAATCAGGTCCTTTCCTGCAGTATCAGCAAAATCACATACTCATAGGTTTCAGATGAAAGTACTCCTCCCAATTCAAAATTGTTCAGTCCGCTGTAGAATGCACTGACTGCAACACTGCAGAGGAGTAAGCCCCCCCCCCGTGTCCTATATATGACACTAAACGATCTAATAGTGAAATTCAAGTAATGCTGATGCTTTGGGTAATGTGGAGCACCCCTTCATCGCCATTGCTCCCAGGTCCACTCTGACCCGGAATGGTAGCACCTGATTGGGTCCTATCTATGGATCTAATAGAACTAAACTGCATACTTATGCCAAACTAAATTGTTTGAATTAGAACTGCTTGACTAAACTGAATAGCTTGAAATAGAAATGTTTTTGACAATTAAACTGTGTACTCATGCTAAACTGAATTGTTTGAAATAGAACTGATTATTTGTATAAAAAGGATTTGGCATTAAATAACCTACAAAGGTTGATATGCCATAAAACCCAACCAACCAACCAACCAGCTAAATTGAATAGAAACGTTTTGACAATTAAACTGTGTACTCATGCTAAACTAAATTGTTTGAAATAGAACTGATTATTTGTATAAAAATGGATTTGGCATAAAATAACCTATATAGGTTGATATGCCATAAAACCCAACCAACCAACCTACTAATTTGAATAGAAACGTTTTGACAATTAAACTGTGTACTCATGCTAAACTGAATTGTTTGAAGTAGAATGTATTATTTGTATAAAAATTGATTTGGCATTAAATAACCTATATAAGTTGATATGCCATAAAACCTAACCAACCCAATCGAAAAAGAACACATCAACACAGAAATAATTGACTGGCAACACAAATTTAGAAAGATCACAGGCTGACCGCAGTCAGGATTTTCAGAGATAAGAATTCAAGTCATTTTTTATAGGCTGCCCTCATCTTTGTTAATCTTTTTGGAGCCAGAGATCAGGCTAGTGGACTGATGGGTGGATTGACTGACTCTACAACTTAGAGCGAAAACCTCACAAAATACGCTGGGGTATGTTTTAACAAGTGAGTAAACCAAGGAGAATCTGGATAGACCTGACTGTCTATCACTTTTGAGATAAACTTGCTGATTGTTTGTATAAGTGGCACTCTTAAGGTAAATTGCCCAGTCGGCTGGAGCTGTAGAATACACCGACTGCTTCTCTGCAGAGGAGTAAAAAAAAAAAAAAACCCCAACGAGTGTCCTGTAATGACACTAAACAATCTGATGGTGAGGTTCCAGCAGTGCTGGAGCTTTGAGGAATGCGGAGTACCCCTTCATTGCCATCACTCCCAGGTCCACTCTGGCCCAGAGTGGTAGCACCTGATAGGGCCCTATCTATGGGTTAAATAGAACTAACACTATACTTCTGCTAAAATGAATTGTTTGAGTAAACTGAATAGCTTGAAATAGAAATGTTTTTGACAATTAAACCGTACTTACATTTAAACTGCGTGCTTATGCTTAACTGAATTATGTGAAATAGAACTGTTTTTCGACATTAAAACTGTATTTACACTTAACTGAATTGTTACATATAACTGCTTGAATAGTTTGAAATGGAAATGTTTTTAAGAATTAAACTGTGTACTTATTCTAAACTGAATTGTTTTCAATCGAACAGATTATTTACATAAAAATGGATTTGGCGTTAAATAACCTACAAAGGTTGATATGCCATAAAACCCAACAAACCAAACCATCTTTAGGTAAAACAAAAACTATTACAGTAGTTATCGGAGCACTTGGACTACTCGAAAAGAAGACCAGTGAATTTGTCAAGAGCAAACCTTGAAACGTTATTTAAGGATTGATGGTTGTTCATTTTCTCTGCATGAGGTCCTGTCGATTGGAATCCAAGTAAACTGACTGATCCTTGCAGTGGGGTAAAACTCTTACCGAAGGGATGTCCTGGGTAAGACACTAAACTGCAATTTATCATGTTGCATATTGACCTTTGACCAAGCCATCATGTTCTAGCTGTGTAGAGCCCAGTCAGCTGGGGCTGTAGAATACACTGACTACCTCTACAGAGGGGTAAGACTCGCCCAACAAGTGTCCTGGATATGACACTAAACAATCTGGTGGTGAAGCTCCTGTAATGCTAGAGCTTTGAGGAATGCAGAGTAAATCTTTATTGCCATCGCTCCCAGGTCCACTCTGGCCCCGGAGTGGTAGCACCTGATAAGGTCTTTTCTATTTGTCAAATACAACTAAACTGTGTACTTAGGCTATACGTAATTGTTTGAAAGAGAACTGTTTTTGACATTGAAACTGTACCATGCTAGACTGAACTGTTTGGAATAGAACTGTTTTGACATTTCACTGTGTGTAAACAAAAACTATACTCAAACCAAACTAAATTGTTTGAATTAGAACTGTTTGACTCAACTGAATAGCTTGAAATAGAAATGTTTTTGACAATTTAACTGTGTACTTATGTTAAACGGAATTGTTTGAAATAGAACTATTTATATGTATAAAAATAGATTTGGCATTATATAACCTACAATGGTTGATATACCATTAAGCCAAACCAAACTTTAAAACAGCTGTGCACCTGTATAAACAGGCAGAAGCAAAAGAACAAGAACCGGAAATAGGTAAGCATTGTGAAATCATATATGCAGATACCCACATTACAGTTGACAGTCAGAATAGATTCAGGTGTTCAAGAGGTTTGAATAGTGCCCAGAGGAGGGCAGTAGCCTCTCTGGCTAAGAAGCTAATAAGGGTCCCTGCAGTAGTAATGCCACAAACAATCTTACCTCGAAGTAACAGAAGGTATGCTCTCTCTGCTATCGGCACATGGAGACCAGAAGAAGAAAAGGACGCAAGACGTGTGACTTGTTTTATGGAGGAGAGCGTGATAAGCCCACATGAGGTGTTGAGATTTAATGAACATAAAAGAAACTAAATTAGGAGGTGCCCGTGGTGTAATGGTTATCGTCGTAGGAAATGGACACGGTGACACGAGTTCAAACCCTGGACGAGACTGATTGCATTTCACATAGCACTCATACCCTTGGGAAAGGTATGAATCCAATTATTCTCCCTCCAGCTATGGGTAAATAGTAGGGCAGACTAGGTTCTTCAGCCTTGGTTAGGCAACTAGTCTAGGTGAAGGAAAACTGAATTCAAACCTGTTAAACTCCGCTTAAAAACTTGACCTTGAGTCATATCCTGCCTGAGCGGAGGGGTTGGTAAATATGATAAAAGAAACTAAGTTTGAAGTGGAAGAGCGCAGCATTTTGCTGATGTCTGATTAGTGAACATCCATCAGTTCCTTTTGCAAGTTAAGTAAGTTGACTAGTGCCCAATAGGTTGATTCCACTTTGACTAGACTTCTGAAACCAACAAGAACCGAAGCTTGGCTAAGATAGAGTGCTGAATAGGGTAGCACAGCATGGTTAATAAGTTAATGGTCAATATATCAGTCCAACATTTTATTTGTCTCCATCTCCCTGTCTCTCTCATATACCAACATAGTTTCGACTCAAACAAGAAGTTTGCCCAATCAGCTGGGGCTGTAGAATACGCTGACTGCATCTCTGCAAAGTGGTAACCCCCCAATGAGTGTCCAGGATATGACACTAAACAATCTGATGGTGAGGTTCCAGCAATGCTGGAGCTTTGGGGAATGCGAAGTACCCCTTCATTGCCATTGCTCCCTGGTCCACTCTGGCCCGGAGTGGTACCACCTGATAAGGGTCCTATCTATGGGTTGAATAGAATTAACAGCATACTTACGCTAAAATGAATCGTTTGAGTAAACTGTATAGCTTGAAATAGAAATGTTTTTGACAATTAAACCGTACTTACATTTAAACTGCATGCTTATGCTTAACTGAATTATTTCAAATAGAACTGTTTTTCGAGATTAAAACTGTATTTACACTTAACTGAATTGTTACATATAACTGCTTAAATAGTTTGAAATGGAAATGTTTTTGACAACTAAACTGTGTACTTATGCTAAACTGAATTGTTTTCAATAGAACAGATTATTTAGATAAAAATGGATTTGGCGTTAAATAACCTACAAAGGTTGATATGCCATAAAACCCAACAAACCAAACCAAACCATCAAACATTTCGTATGAAATCTCTCGAGCATCCAGTACACCATCTTTGCTTCGGAACATTGTCAAAACCCATAAGTGGTAAATATTAATCTTTCTCTGTGCAGTTTTATCTCTGTCAGACCAAAATCTTTGCTCCAACTTACCAGTTAGCTGTAAAATACACTGGCTGCATCTCTGCTGAGGGATAAGACTCCTGCTCCAACAAATGTCCTGGATATGACACTAAACAATCTGATGGTAAGGTTCCAGTGATGCTGGAACTTAAGGGAATGCAGAGTAACCCTTCATTGCCATCACTCCCAGGTACACACTGCCCTGGTGTGGTAGTGTTATATAATTACAGTAATGATTAAATATATTTTATTATTTAGTTTGGTAAGGCTTTGAACAGGTGTTGTCGTCAAACGGTGTACTCGCATACCCGCACGGAAAGGATATGACAATCATCATCTATCAAAATAAACTCCCAGACAGGAAATGGGCCGGAGTGAATCAAGTGGGTGGTTGGTGTCATACCCAGAAGAAATGATCTTGAGAATTTGAGGATTTTGAAAAAGACTTTAGTTGAGGTTCAACCATTGAAGCAAGTGATTGAGTTTTTCAGATCTGAAGAGATCAGATCAGTTTGGGTCTTGAGTAGCAGAGATTAGTTGAGATCTTACACACTACAAGATGTGCTATGTGTAGGTGGGGTATCAACATCGTACGATTAACACAGGCTTTTATGAATTGTGTCTCTCTCCTCATGTCACCAAGGACTGAAGGTAGAAAAAGATAAACTTGTTCCTATTGCTGTATAATTATCATTACTATTGAGGCCATGAGTATACAACATTAGCACATGATAGGATCCTATCTATTGGTCAAATAGAACAAACTGTGTGCAAACAAATGACCAATGTTAAATTATGACAGTTATAAAGCAATACTTCAAACCATTTAACTGTGTGCAAAAAAGAGCTTAGGCTTGTTCAAAAAATTATCTACAAAATGTGTTTACGAATCATATGTAGTGGGGTGAAATAAATAGTTGTACAAATGAAATCAATGTCATATATTTGTGCATATGAAAATAAATATATGGCATTAATTTCTGTAAAATTAATTGTAACCAAAGTTTATATACACATATTTGTAGAATATATCCTTATACAGAAAATGTATATAAAAATTTTGTTCTGACTAGGTTTGAAAGATGAAAATAAAAATTTTCATATGTACAAATATTTATTTCACACCACTGTGTATATCTAATATATATGTATAAAGAAGATTTGACATTAAATTACCTACAATGGTTGATATGCCATAAAACCCAACCAAACCAAATCATATATATTCAATATATATATATATATATATATATATATATATATATATATATATATATAGAGAGAGAGAGAGAGGATTTGGCATTAAATAACCAACAAGTGTTGATATGCCATAAACCCCAATTCAATATATATTTGATATACATGAATAAAGAGGATGTGGCATTAAATAACCTATAAGGGTTGATATGCCATAAAACCCCACCCAAGCAAATCCTATATATTTGATATATATGTATAAAGAGGATTTGGTATTAAATAACCTACAATGGTTGATATGCCATAAAACCCAACCAAACCAAACCATATATATTTGATATATATATGTGAGGATTTGGCATTAAATAACCTACAATCGTTGATATGCCATAAAACCCAACCAAATCATATATATTAATATATATGTATAAATAGGATTTGACATTAAATAACCTATAATGGTTGATATGCCATTAAACCCAACCCAACCAAATCCTATATATCTAATATATATTTATAAATAGGATTTGGCATTAAATAACCTGTAATGGTTGGTATGCCGTGAAACCAACCCAACCATCGAACTCATATGATGTCTAGTACTTTTACCATTACTCCACTGAAACTCCCACCTTGTGTGAGCCTGGCAATAGAAGCAGTTGAAAAGGTACTCCACTCTCTCCAGACCTTCAGGACTGGAGCCTCACCATTGGATGCAGTTGAGGATCACACTCGGGACACTTGATCTGTTTATCCAATCCTTCATCCTGAAAGAGAACCTTAAATAGTTTCGTTCCTTACATTTGCTGCTTGCCCCTCTTTTTTGCTTAATACTCAAGTTCTTATATCCTGATTAACTTCGTTAGATTGTATTATTGACAGGTGAGTCTTAAAGAGACTAGATGCCAGCTCGAATAGAGTTGGAATACAGAGTGGGCCACTCTGGTTAGGTATTTGTAGTGTGTTAGGGGGTGGAGGGCAAGAAAATAAAAAAAAAGGATGCATCCATCTCCGTCACCTGAATACCTTCAGTCAGTTCCCCATTCCCACCTTTTTACCATCTTTACCCTGTACACTTCTATTGCATAAACATACTCTGGGGTGGGGAGAGGTAGAAGAGAAAGAAGAGGGAAAGGCTGAATTTGCTGGTCTGTTTTGACATTTCTATTGCTGGCTTTCCTCTAGCTCCACCTCCATGTCTTTCTTTCACCTTTCCAGTCGTCACAAAGGCCCTCTACACCACCCAGCTGCTACTTAGCCAATCTTATCGTTCCTTGAACCCACTTCTTCAACTTTTGAGCACACACCAAGTGATTGTGGAGAAGGGGATGGCTTGGGTGGTTTATTTTGTTGTGTCCTAATGAAGGCAACTTGATATGATCACAGTCATTATTACAAAAGTGCTTTTCATTTATTTATTTATTTATGTTTGCTTTCAAGGGTTTGTCGGTGGTGGTGGTGGGGTCGGATGAAACATTCTGCAGCACTTCTCTTACACCATCCTGCCACACCTTGAACCTGTTTCATATTATTTTCATCCATCTGTTAAGCACATTTTTCTGATCAGCAAGGTTAAACCAGTGTTGTCTGGAAGTCTAAAATTCCTCCAGTCTAATGGACTGGGTTTATTGGCTTCCTTTGTAAATTTACCCAACCCCTCCACCACAAGCACTGCAGTGGGAACTTAGAATATTCTGACTGTATCTCCTGAGGAGAGGTATGATTCCCCGTCTCCAACAAAAAAAAAAAAAATTTGTGTCCTGGATATGACAGTAAACCCTGGAAATCTGGGTAATATGGAATACCTCTTCATTGCCATAACTCCCTGGTCCATTTTGACTCAAAGAGGTTGTAACTGTTAAGTTTTCTTCTACGGATCAAAGAGATTTGTTTAAAATATTCCTTTTCGATAAGACAGTGTACCAAAAAAAAGTGTCTAACTAAAATGTAATTATCAACATAAAATGAATGCTATTCTGTAACCTCATAGTTTAAAATAACCCTACTCTGGTTGTTGTCTTTAAAATTAATCAATCGAGCTGTTTAATAATAATACTTAGCTTGTGCAGAGATTATGTGGTATGAAGTATTCCTATCTAATACAAATAATTTACACACAGTTATATCATATCAAATAATCCGATTTAAAACTGATAATTCAAACACAATTATCGTTTCAAGTATTCCTATCTAATACAAATAATTTTCCATTTTGACCCATAAATGGGAACATAACACTTACTACCTCTCTTGATAAGAGGGGACATGGAAGTAATAGGTCATCCCACACTCCAGATTTTTGTTTTGGTTGGCTTTTATGGCATATAGACTGTTGTAGGATATTCAATGCCAAATCCTCTTTATACATATATATTAAATATATATGATTTGGTTGGGTTGGGTTTTATGGCATATCAACCATTGTAGGTTATTTAAAGCCAAATCCTATTTATACATATATATTAGATATATATGATTTTGTTTGGTCGGGTTTTATGGCATATCAACCATTGTAGGTTATTTAATACCAAATCCTCTTTATACATATATATTAAATATATATGATTTGGTTTGGTTGGGTTTTATGGCATATCAACCATTATAGGTTATTTAATACCAAATCCTCTTTATACATATATATTAAATATATATGATTTGGTTTGGTTGGGTTTTATGGCATATCAACCATTGTAGGTTATTTAATACCAAATCCTCTTTATACATATATATTAAATATATATGATTTGGTTTGGTTGGGTTTTATGGCATATCAACCATTGTAGGTTATATAATGCCAAATACTCTTTATACATATATATTAAATATATATGATTTGGTTGGGTTGGGTTTTATGGCATATCAACCATTGTAGGTTATTTAATGCCAAATCCTCTTAATACATATATATTAAATATATATGATTTGGTTTGGTTGCGTTTTATGGCATATCAACCATTGTAGGTTATTTAAAGCCAAATCCTATTTATACATATATATTAAATGTATAATTTATGAGCACATTTTGTCGTAAACATTTTTAAACAAGCCTTTGCTCATTTTATTTGCACACAGTTACATAGTTTGAAGTATTGCCTTATAACAGTCATAATTTAACATCAGTCATTTGTTTGCAAACTTGATAAGTTCATTTTTAAATGAGTTCAAACTCATTCATTTGCACACCAGTTTAAATTGTTCCAAATATTGCTATGTATCAGTAACAAATCAATTGAACATCTGTCATTTGTTTGCGCACAGTTTAATGATGAAACAGTTGTATTTTTTAAATTTTGATTTAGTATAAGTCATTTGTCTGCACCTAGTTTAAATGTCGAACAGTTTTATTTGACCTATAGACAGGACCCTATCAGGTGCTACCATTCTAGGTCAGAGTGGGACTGGGAGTAATCGTAATGAAGGGGTACTCTGCATTTCTCAAAGTTCCAAGGCTGGAGATTCACCATCAGATGGTTACTTTCACATCCAAGACACTCATTCGTGGAAAGCTTACTAACCCTTCTGCAGAGATGCAGTTGGTGTATTCTACAAACCCAGCTGACTTGGCTGACTCTCGCCAGAGCTCAAGCTTCCCTAATAGACATGACTTAGTGTCATACCCAAGACAAAAGTTATAAAATTTCCTTTTTTTTTTTTTTGAATTTAAAATTAAGAACTAATGCAGCTTAATTTTAAATTGGGATAATTTATTGTTGATTCAAGGCTCAAGTATGACAATAAAAAATCTCATGATTGTTTATCTGTATCGATAAGTGGTATAAATTAAATAAAGATCATTATTATCAAACATTTTTCATTAATGAATATCCATTTTTAGTGTGCATCCATACAGTAGTATCCATATTTGCCAACTCCTCCGCTCAGACAGGATATGACACAAAGTCAATTTTTAAGCAGATTTTAACAAGTTTGAATTCAGAGTTTTCCTTCTTCTAGTCTAGTTGCCTCACCAAGGCTGAAGAACCCAGTCTGCCCTACTATTTATCTATAGCTGGAGGGACAATAATTAATGAATATCATTTATTATAATTATATCCTATGTTAATTATAATTTTCTATACTTTTTCACAATTATATATATATATATATTTTTTTTTTTTCTCTGTTATTTTCATAATATTAGCTCTATCTCCTGTATTGAGCACTCGATTACGTTTTAGATTAGGTAATTCTGTCGGTGTTTTTTCTTTTGACTAGACATACATGCTGCTTGATTATTTTCAAGTAACACATGTGTTTTTCGACTTTTCTTTTTTACGAAATTTTTTTCCCACCAGATATCAGTTTGTAGAATTTGCAAATCGTACAATCTGTTTTTTTTTACACCAATAGAATTATAGATTAAATATAAAGATTAATATATATATATATATATATACACACACACACACACACAGATGACATGTATTCCTAAAAAGCAAAGTACACATTGCTTATGCTTGCTCAGTTGGCTGGGGCTGTAGAATACACCAACTGCACTTCTGCAGTGGGGATAAGACCCTCCCCCGAGTGTCCTGATAATGACTCTAAACAATCTGATGGTGAGGTTCCAGTGATGCTGGGGCTTTGGGGAATGCAGAGTACTCCTTCATTGCCATTGCTCCCAGGTCCACTCTAGCCTGGAATGGTCGCACCTGATAGGGCCCTATCTATGGGTTAAATAGAATTAACAGCATACTTATGCTAAACTGAATTGTTTGAATTAGAACTGTTTGACTTAACTGAGTTGCTTGAAATAGAAATGTTTTTGTCAATTAAACCCTACTTACATTTAACCTGCATACTTATGCTAAACTGAATTGTTTGAAATGGAACTGTTTTTGACATTGAAACTGTACTTACACTAAACTGAATTATTTAATATAGAACTGTCTTGACATTTAACTGTTGATAAACAAAATCTGTACTTATACTAAACTGAATTAGCTCTGTTGGAATAAACTGAATAGCTTAAAATAGAAATAATTTTGACAATTAAACTTATGCTAAACTTAATTGTTTGAAATAGAACTGATTATGTGTATAAAAATGGATTTGGCCTTAAATAGCCTACAAAGGTTGATATGCCATAAAACCCAAACAAACGACAAACAGTTAAATGTCAAAACAGTTCTATTTCAAACAGTTCAGTTTAGCATAAGCACACAGTTTAGTTCTATTTGATCCATAGATAGGACTCTCTCTCCGGGGGTACCACTCCAGGCCAGAGAGGACCTGAGAGCAATGACATTGAAGGGGTGCTCCCCATTCTCCAAAGCATTAGCATTACTGGAACCTCCCCATCAGATTGCTTAGTGTCATATCCAGGACATTCGTTGAAGCGGGTCTTACCCATCTGCAGAGAAGCTGTCAGTATATTCTACAGCCCTAGTAATCTGGGCAATAACAAAGAAACAAACCATCTTGCGTCATCAACTTTCATTTCTTCTCCTCTGCATTAATCCATTTACCCCCCCTATCTTCTACTCCACTTACCCTCTCTCCACATTCTCCTCTCGATTCTCCTTGCCCAGTCGGCTGGGGCTGTAGAATACACTGACTGCACCTCTGCAGAGGGGTAAGACCGCCCCCCCCCAACGAGTGTCCTGGTATATGATGACACTAAACAATCTGATGGTGAGGTTCCAGCGGTGCTGGAGCTTTGGGGAATGCGGAGTACCCCTTCATTGCCATCGCTCCCAGGTCCACTCTGGCCCGGAGTGGTAGCACCTGATAGGGCCCTATCTATGGGTTAAATAGAACTAACAGCATACTTATGCTAAAATGAATTGAGTAAACTGAATAGCTTGAAATAGAAACGTTTTTGACAATTAAACCGTACTTACACTTAAACTGCGTACTTACGCTTAATTGAATTATTTCAAATAGAACTGTTTTTCGACATTAAAACTGTATTTACACTTAACTGAATTGTTACATATAACTGCTTGAATAGTTTGAAATGGAAATGTTTTTTACAATTAAACTGTGTACTTATGTTAAACTGAACTGTTTTCGATAGAACAGATTATTTACATAAAAATGGATTAGGCATTAAATAACCTACAAAGGTTGATATGCCATAAAACCAAACAAACCAAACCATCTCGATTCTCCACCTCCATCATACATCCTATGCTATATGTCTATGAAGGAGTTTCCATGACCTTGTGGCTAACATGCTGGACTGCAGCATCATATTAAGCGGATTTGAACTCAAATTGCACTATTACATTCACTTTGGGAAAGGTATGAACTTTCTTATCCCCCTAGCTATGGGTGAAATAGTATCACTGCCATTCTTCTACAAGGGTGACTTTGGCATTGAATAACCCAGAAAAGTTTATATGCCATTAAACTAAGAAACCAAAACATGACCAACTCTGCTTCTATTTGCCTTCATCTTCTCTTCCTTCATTTCACAACAAGTTTTTCACACCAGCTTAAACTGGAGGTTTTTCACTGGAGTCTGAGTCACAGCAAATATTTTTGGACGTTTTAAACATGGTGTCACGTGGGGTGTTAGAATGCTAGGTTGGGTGTGGTAAAGATGGTGCCACGTGGTGGTGTTTAGAAGCCATGCAGAAGAGACGTGACTTCAGTTGTCCTAATCAATTTCAAATTTGAAATCGATTAGGACAACTAAAGTCACGTCTCCTTCCGCATGGCGTCTTAACACCCAACATAGTGTTCTAACACCCCCACGGGACACCAATTATCAAGTAAAGTAAAAGTTGGTGACAGTAGTCAAGGGTGACCCTAAGGCCTCCTTTTCAATAGCTACCACACTGAAGTGTAGGGGAGAGTGCTACTCCATTCCCTGGCTTGTTCCACTGATCCTAACCTTATAATGCTGAGCGTTCAGCAAGACGGCATCTTTGGTATGACTCGACCTGGGATTGAACCCCAGAGTCCCGGGCTATTGGCGAACACTCTACTCATTAGGCCAATGGCCCGGCACATGTATACAACATCCAAAAAAATTTGAATATACAACACCGAGTTCATATTATAAAAGTGTCTGATGATGAACTTTTTTTCTTCGAAATTAATTAGACCCTGAATAATTATTTTGCATTGCAATAGTCTTCAAATTAATACAATAAAGCAGAATATAAACAAAATAGACTCGTCAACTTTGGTAAAAGAAAATATTTCTTTCCCTAAATTTGTTAATTGTTATAGCATTTAAACATCATCAGAAAACATGTAATATGTTTCAAGACTGTAAGTCTTATGAATGCCAGGGAATTGGCTTTATTTGTTACCATAAATTACTTTTACCTTAATCAATGTCTGGTTTTGCATGTGTTTGTAATGTTTTTTTCTTGTTGTTTTTGTTTTACAAGCGTTTGTGAGTGAGTGTTTATATATATATAGATCCTATGTGCATATTTGTGTGTGTGTATATATACATATATATATATATATACACACACACACACACACACACAAATATACATGTGTGTGTGTGATATTATTATTAACATCATTTTAAATATATATATCTGCTACAAAAAATATGAATTTTTAAAAGAAAAAAGTGGATCAATCCAAATTTCTGCATTTTTTTCGTGGTAGCTTTATCTTTTTGCACCAAAGTGTATATACATATATTATACTACACAATATAATAATATACTTTTGTTTTAAGGATTTCATTCTATATATATATATATATATATATATATAATATACTAATACAATATAATGAAAGCTCTCATATTGAGTGCTATTAAAATATATATATGATCAATAAGAGAAGAAAATGCAAAATGTAATATTTGTGTGTGTGTGTGAATGCATATGCATATACACATACATACATACATGTATGTGTGTGTGTATATGTGTATCAGTGTTTTTTAATTATTCTTCTTTCTCTCCTTCTATCTTTTTGTATTTCTCACTTGCCTTCTCAGTGTAATGGCAAGTGCACTTTCTTATCAGCAATGGACATTTTAGTAGATACACATTTACGCTAAAAACTATTTCACTACCTGCAACTAATTCTCAGCCTAAAATAACTCAACTCTTATGCAAACCCTCACCCTGGCCCTAACACTTGACCCTTGTCTTTAACACTAAACCTTAGCTTTAAACCAAAGACCTAACCCTTATCCAAACCCTAGCACTGACCCTTACCCAAACCCTACCTGTGATCCTAAAACCTAACCCTTACTGTCAGACTATGCCTTAACACAAATCCTAACGCTTACCCAAACTCAAGTTCTCACCCTAACCTTTTCCCAAAAACTAGCTGTAAGCCTGAATCCTAACTAATGGTTAGGCTCTGGTTCTGGAAATTTGGGTGGTATGTAGTAACTTTTTATTGTCATTACTCCCAGGTCCACTCTGACCCTGAATAATTGTAGCCTTAGGGTTCCATGTATGGATTAAACCTGACATGAGCAACCTTTTAAGAGAAGTTGACCTGGAAGTAGTCTACTCTGATTCAGATTCATAGTTCTTGTAAGAGTTAAATAGAATGTCTAAAATGATTTATATTTGATAGGAACGTCCACAGAAAACTCTTTTGCAAAAAAGTGTCATTATTTGTCTAGAAGATGCACTTTTCCTCCAAATTTTTAAGCCCAAAAGAATATGTATCATACAACGGAACTAAATATTACTCTTTTTTTTCTTTTTCTTTTTCTAAACTGCTATATTAGGAATAGCAAGACTGAAAGTAAGTAGTATCTATGGCCCAAAGTTGTTAATACTTAACAAACACTTCTATCTTATACCGCTACAGAGAAATAGCCACTGGAATGCTAGTTTGTTTTTCTTCTGTTTTGAACTTATTTCCACTGAAAGCTTGGTACAGTTTCGTGCAAACATGTCCTTGTCTTGGCTCTAAATACTCTAGAAATTTTGTCTTTCAAAACACTATTTGAACTATGTAAATTCTTATTTTTAGTTGGGGTGTCCCTGTGGTGTAATGGTTAAAGCGATGGACTGCAGAATCGTAGTAAGCGAGTTCGTACTCCAGTCGAACTATAACGTTCACTTTCGGGCAAATACCCTTGGGAAAGGTATGAACCCGGTTATGACTAACAGAATCAGAACAGGCAACCCCCATGGTTTCAATAAAGGACGTAGTTCAAAGTTCTGTGAAGGTTCCCGAGTTCGACAAACACCTGAAGAAGGCCGGAGGACATATCAGCCGAAACGTGAAAATAACAATAAAGATGAAAACAATAGTTCGAAAAACCTTAATGATAAAAATCAACAAGCTTCGTCTCAGAAATTTAGACAAGTAATACAATGTTGCCAATGTTACTCTTTTGCTACCTACTCCCTGAATGGATTACAGTCAAATATTATATCCATATTGGAAGAGTCCATTGTGTATCAAAAACAGGGATAATACCAAACACTGTAAAGTTGAATATATTTACTAATGTTAAATAACAATACTTGCAACTATTTAACTGTGTGCGAATAAAACTATTAGCGTTTGGTAGCAGTATTTGTAAGCATTTAACTGTGCAAATAAAAATGTTAGTGATAGACAGCAATAATCCGTGTGTAAATAAAACTATTAGTGTTAAATAATTATTCTTGAAACCATTTGACTGTGTGCAAATAAACAAACTCTGATATTTAAAAATAAAGTTTCCTACAAACTATTCTCTTACAAATCATATAGGGGGTGGCCTCATGGTATAATGGTTATTTGTTTTTGTTTAATGGCATATCAACCTCATCGGTCATTTAATGTCGAAACAAGTAAAAGAAAATAAGTCTGAAAAGAAATTCAAAGGAGAGGTCTTGGGAATTATTGATAAAGTTGAGATAATTCGTTGGTTATTTGTTTGTTTGTTTTTTATTTTTTTATTAGGAGTTTATTTGTAGGGAATCGTGATCATTAAAAAAAAAGAAAAAAAAACTGTGGAACAGGTTAGGGAAAGGGATCAGTTTGTTAGAATATATCTAGTAAAGAAAGGGTTTATAGAAGTAAGTTGGTCTTATCGTAAATAAGTTAAATGTTTAAAGTGACGGACTGCGGAATCGTAGTAAGTGAGTTCGTACTCCAGTCACACTATTATATTTACTTTTGTGCAAATACCCTTGGGAAAGGTATGAACCCCCTTATCCTCCCAGCTCTGGGTTAAATAGTACCACTACTGTTCTTCTAGGAGAATGGCTTTGGTATTAAATAACCTACAAAGGTTGATATGCCATTAGACAAAGAAACCAACCAACAAATTATATATATATATATATATATATATATAGGGTTTGGCTTGAAATAACCCACAAATGTTGAAATGCCATTCAACCTGATAATCCTATAATACACCGTTTCCTTTCTACTTTTCTTAATACTGAGTTCTTGTTTTAGATTTTATTTTTTACCCACTTCTCTTCCTGGAGAAGGAAGTTACTTACCAAGTAACAGAAACTCACCAAAAAGTGAGCGGATAGAAAACGCTCCTTTAGCCATTTTTATTTCCAACTAGCAGTTTTCACTCCAGGCTTGTTTTGGGGTCATCAGTAGAGAATGTGCACCGTTTCGGCGCCTTCCCCTTCACTGACATGAGGCCCCATTAAAGCATCCTGACGAATAAACGTCTAACGGCGAAATGTAAAAATTTTCAAATTTGCTCACGTAATTAGAATATTGTTGTACATTCGCGAGCAGGTGATGCTATGACGTGTTTATTTTGAATTGTTCCACGGGACGTTTCTTTTATTCCATATCCACATTGAACAGTTTTCAGTTATTTCCGTAAGGTGTTTCATACTTTTGCTTCTATTATGCTGATTGATTCCAATTTGTCCCAGAAATTGGTACAGGGTGCCTGCAACGAAGCCTCTTGCTCCTATCTCCACAGCTTTAACGGTAACACTATACCCTTCCTTTTCCAGTTCTTTTTTAAGATCTTCATATTTGCTTGATAATAATTTGAGCAGGTACTCTAATGAACCTGAACACTGTATAAAAGACTGACACTGGCATTAGATAACCCAGCAAGGGTTGACATGCCATAAAGCCAACAAATTCTTTACACACCCTTTTTCTCTTTTACCATCTCTCTTTTCTTCTCCCATCCCTTTTTCTCTCTCTCTCTCTTTCCTTTCTCACTTCCTTCTTTTTCTAATCTTCCATGTGTTTACTGTTCCAAATGTTGCCCCTCTACTTTTGCCATATTAAATAAAACATCACTTCTATCCACTCCTAAACTCCCTTCAAAGCTTTCCCCTCCTCCGGCCACGAAAAAAATATCGCTTAATGGGAGACTATGAGAAATGTTTTATGTAATACTTCTTCCCATCAAAAAACACAGCTGTTTAGAATTTTATTTTCTTGGGGTCCTTGCCAAACTTTCTATTCGTATTCTTGTGCGATAAAACTTTTGAGTAAATCTTTCATTTTCTTTATACAGTCTTTTTCTTTTTTTTTTTTCTTTATTTTCTTCTAATCCTTCTTTTCCTCTTTCATCTTTTTCAACTTCTTAACTCTCTTATTTATTCAAAGTCTCGTTATAAATTGGTAAAATATTTTTAAAAATTGGCATATAGAAGCTCAACTAGCTCCAGACTGACTCACAGTCAACAAAACAGCTGTTCATCTAAAAATAGAGATTACTGGTGGCTACTTGCAGCTTTTTAGCAAAACTAGCAATACTTCATCATCATCATGTTGTGCCGCTTGCACGGATATCCCTGACCCTCTCTCACCGGTTATCAGATAGTCATCACTAATAATAAAGGATGTAGAGTTGCTTTTTAGTGAGTTGAGTGTTCAATCCCAGGCAGAGGCATACCAAAGTTTAAAAATAAAATGGTACTTGATGCCCCCTTGTTTAACACTCAACATTATAAGGTATGGATCAAGGGTAAAGTGGAGCTCTCCAGGGAAAGGAGTGGCACCTTCCCCCCTTACACTTTGGTGTGGTAGCTAATGAAATGGGAACCTTTAGGTTGCTATTGACTGTGACCCCCAGCTGTACTTTTTTTTTTTTCCTTTTTTTTTTTACTTACCCATATTGCATACAGGTTGAAAGATGGTTATTATTAAAAATAAAGGACGTATGTATTTACCCAAGCCCTCTGCTATTTGTATGGGGAGATAAAAGGTCAGGGTTTTTTTAGCAAAGTACAACTGGTTTTCATTCTCATAGACTGGTTGTCACACCAAGATTAGGGAGTCCAATCTGCCCTACTATTTACCCATAGCTGAGGGGGAGAAGACTTAGATTCATGCTTTTATTAAGGGCATTAGCATGAAAGGTGAAACCTAAACAGCTGCATACAGTATTTGAACTTGGTTCTCTCTGTTTATTTCCAAGTAAAGTGTATAGATTTGCTTTTATTAAAATTGCGGATATTTATTCCTGAGTAATAGTAGTAAAGTTAGCGACCATAGTCGAGGGTGACCCGAAGGCTCCCTTTTCGATAGCTACTACACCAAGGTGTAGGGGAGGGCGCTACTCCATTCCCAGGATTGCTCCACTTTACCCTTGAACCGTACCTTATAATGCTGAGTGTTAAGCAAGGTGGTATCAAGTTCCATTTTTAAAGTCTTTGGTATGACTCGACCTGGGATTGAACCCAGGTCTCCCGGGCCATTGGCGAACACTCTAACCGCTGGGCCAATGTCCCGGTATTTCTGAGTTTGTAAGATGGACATTATTAAAGATAGACGACATTAGGTAACTTTTATTAAAATTAGGAATAATTATTTATATTCAAAAGATATATTTTGTTTTTATTGTTTAGTTACTATTGTTAACCGGCTCTTTGGCCTCGTGGGTAGAGTGTTTACCAATGGTTTGGGAGACTTGGGTTCAATTCCAGGTCGTGTCATACCGAAGACTTTAAAAATGGTACTTGATATATCCTTGCTTAACACTCAGCAATATAAGATACGTATGAAGGATAAAGTGGAGCAATCCAGGGAAACAAGTAGCGCCCTCCCATTCACCTCAGTGTAATAGCTATTGAAATGGGAGCCCTCTGGTCCCCTTCGACTACGGTCGCCAACTACTTACTATTTTTAACGGCCTTGTTCGCTCTGTATGTGGACTTAACAAAACAAATTTCCGTTTGTAAACTGATGACTGATGTTTAATTGGACTGTTAGTGATACATAGCAGTACTTGAAACCATTTAATTGTGTGCAAAAGGAAGAGCTGAGGTTTGTTAAAAAATGTTATCTTCAAGATGTGTTTACAAATTATATATTTTTATATATATATATATATATATATATATATATATATATATGATCTATATGTATGTAGAGAATTTGGCATTAAATAACCGACAATGGTTGATACGCCATAAAAGCCAACCCAACCAAATCATATATATTTAATATATATGTATAAAAAGGATTTGGCATTAAATAACCTACAATGGTTGATATGCCATAAAACCAAACTCAACCAAACCAAACTCATGTTTTAGCTAAATGTGGAGCTGCTGAAAACAGGCGCTACTAAAAAAGAAAACCATATAAAACACACACCAACACATATATATAAAACATATAACACACACCAACACATATATATAAAACATATAACACACACACACACACACACACATATTTATTAATAGGGCTGACCAAATAAAAGAGAATAAATATGGAATTAATTAGGTGGTATATAATAGACAGGGTTAATTAATTGATATGTCTGCTGCCCTTTGACATCTACTTTCTTTTTTGGTTTCAGCATGTTTTAGGATAAATCATTTTTTCTATCCAGACACAATCAGCAGCTCTTGGTTGGGTTTTATGGCATATCAACCATTGTGGGTTATTTAATGCCAAATCCTCTTTATATACATTCATTGAATATATATGATTTGTAAATACGTTTTGTAGGTAACATTTTTGAACGAGTCTTAACTCGTTTTTTGCTCACAGTTCAGTATTGCTATATGACTGTATCAATTTAATATAAGTGTTATGTTTGCTAGAAGATGGGTGGTTTAACTGAAAAATTGACTTCTTTCAGTTTCATCTTCGCACTGTGAAACCACATAAAAATGTTTTACGAAACTGAAATCATTTGATTTTGTGTTTTGTTTTTTGAATGACCAGATCCAAAGAAAAACTCTTGAAAAAGATTTTCAGATTTTAATCAAATTAAATTTTACCAACATCTATACAATTGTAAGAGGAAAAGATCGAACAAAAATATAAAACAAAAATATAAGAACATTTAATTTAAGAAAATAAATGTGAAATCTATTTGTTTACAAAAGAAATGAAGAAAAACGAAAAAAAACAAGGAAATACCACAGATTTGACACTTGGAAATCTTTCATATTTTAAAACGTTTTCAATTAGGAAAAAAAAAGGTGGGGAAATATGACTTGATTTCTGAAATCTATTCGTTTCAGTTTTAGAAAAAATACTTTTTATGGTAAAATTAAATTAACAACAGAATAGCCTATGAGAATGAATAACAGTTGCCAGTTTCTCTTTTACGTTTGATTTTATGAAATCAGGGTAACTGTTTTCTGGTAAGTCAGTACGTCATGAAATAAAGATGTTGTATACAATAAAAATGAATAAAGATTTTTTTTTTATATATAAATTTGTTTTTATCTAGGGAATGCAACTAAATTAGATATTAAGAATAATTAGAATAGTTCTTTATTTCACTTTAAAATGTGTAAATTTTCAGATATGCGAGTCACTACTGAAAGATTGTTTACTACAAACAAAATCGTTTCTATCAAGTGAATACACCTAAAATTAAATACCAGAAAATAAAGTAAGTTTAAATCTCAATTTTAAAATGGGTATATTTTCAAAACTGCGGGTCATTTTTTTTAAAAGCCAAAGTAAAAATCATTCTTTATTAGCCACGGTTATTTAGTGGTGTACTGAACATTGGCATAATGGTTAGAGTGTTTGCCAATGGGTTCAATCCCAGGTCGAGTCATACCAAAGACTAAAAATAATACTTGATGCCTCCTTGCTTAACACTCAGCATTATAAGGTACAGGTCAAGAGTAAAGTGGGTCAATCCTGGGAAAAGGAACAGTGCCCTCTCCTACACCTTGGTGTAGTAGCTATCGAAAAGGAAGCCTTCAGGTCACCCTCGACTACGGTCGCCAACTTTACTTATTTAGTGGCATTCCGCCTATAAAATTCTTCTAAACGACAAAAATTAATTCATTTTAATTCTACAAATATCTTTATGGTTTTATTTAGCAAATACACCTAAAATTATATATTAAAATTGTAGTAATTAGGGGTCGCTTCACAATCACTGAAAGATCCTCAGGGGTTGAGTCAATGTCAACTATGAAGAGAATTCTGTAACCTCGGGTTAGAAAGCTTAACCCAGGACTTTCTCTTCCAAGGGACACTTTTCGTGTATCACCGTCCAACGCAGTTTCTATCTTTAATTACCATCAACGGTCTCACCACAAACGGCTCAAGCTTACAAAAGTGCCCTCCTGAAAAGTCTCTTACAATCCCCTTGATATAAAGTATCTCACCAACTACAATACTTGAGTTCACTCCAAACACTCGCCCGGGCTCTTTTTATAGGCTTGGAGCTTTGCACACGTCCTTATCAAGTCTCGTCAGTCTCATAAGAATCCAAGATTGTAAGTTCTTAAAATACAGCGTTGGAGCGGTCATTTGCGCCTTTGCATGCCAGGCACACACGAGCACATTTTTCCGTGGGTAAGTCCATTTCTCTTCCACAAAAATGATTAAAATAATTTTTTAATTTCTGTTTTAAAATGTGTATTAAAAAAAAAAATGTGTGATACTCACAGATTTGGAAATATACCCATTGTAAAAATGAAATTTAAAGCGTTCAATTATGTCTAATATTGAACTTGAGGTGTATTTGCGAGATAAAAACAGAAATTTTTGGTGGGGAAAAATAACTCATTGATTTTCCTTGTTTAAAAGAAATTTATTTGCAAAACCCGAATAACAGTTGATTGGCCTCTCAGAAAAGAATAGGCATATTTTTAATTATTTTAAAACGTGAGGAGTTTAATCTTTTTGGCTTTTTAAAAGCCACATCATAAACTAATTTCTCTCAAATTTGTTGGGTAAAGTGTTGTGAGGTTGACTATCGAAAGACACTGGGAACACAAAAAGGTTTCATTAAAAAAAACATATATTTAAGTGCACCTGGTTAAACAGTAGTTAGTTGATAGGGAGATGAGAGTCCAGTTGGGTAGCGACTATCCGTTCACTATGCAGATGGTATCACACGTGATTATGTCATGCTGATTGGTGCACTCCTGTCTGATGCTCTTGTTGACATGTATTTATGAAGGAGGGTGAGTCCATTATTCAGGGAGTAAAAGAGTTTCATTGTTCTTTTTCTATGTTTTTTGTTTCATAGCTCCTTTTTAGTGCTTTGTTTCTGTTAAGACGCCGACGAAAGAAGGTCACAGGGAACACAAAAGGTTCGATAGAAAAACATATTTATTCAAGTAACAGAAACAAGATACAAGTGAACCTGGTTAAACAGTAGTTAGTGAATAGGAAGCTGAGTGTCCAGTGCGGTAGTGACTATCAGGCCAGTACCTAAATGGTATCACTCGTGATTGTGTCACGCTGATTTGGTTAAGTCCGTCTAACACTCTCGTTGACGTGTATTTATGAAGGAGGTCGAGTCCTTTATGTAGGGAGTACAACACAAAGTCCGTTACATAGGGAGTCCAACACAAAGACCATTATGTAGAGAGTCCAATACAAAGTCCGTTACGTAGGGAGTCCACACAAAGACCGTTATTTAGGGAGTCCAACACAAAGACCGTTATGTATGGAGTCCACACAAAGAACGTTATGTATGGAGTACAACACAAAGACCGTTATGTTGGGAGTCCAACACAACGACCGTTATGTAGGGAGTCCAACACAAAGACCATTATGTAGAGAGTACAACACAAAGACCGTTATGTAGGGAGTCCAACATGAAAACCATTATGTAGGGAGTCCAACACGAAGACCATTATGTAGGGAGTCCGACACAAACACCATTATGTAGGGAGTCCAACACAAAGACCAATATGTAGAGAGTCCGACACAAAGACCGTTATGTAGGGAGTACAACCCAATTTACTAATTTGTTAATGAATATGGTAGTTATTTATAGTTGACAATTCATTCAAAAGTTTGACAAATAAACTTTTATTTAAGTCGTGAATTTTATAACAAAATAACTTTTAAAGCTTAAAAACTGATTTCAGGTAAACAATCACTTCTTTATTACTCATCCTGATTTGTGGTTTTCAGGTTTTCATTTGCATTGGTCTTTACGCATGTCTGTAAATCTTTATCACCCTTACTTAAAACCACCAGTTAACAAAACTTCCGCAATGACAGACAAGATTTTTTCTCAAAATGTGAAGATATTTGTAACAATTTAACATTTTTTTTACATTGTTTAGATCGAAAGAGAACAAACGATAAAGCTCTTCTTTTTGAGAATTAATTTTTATTTATTGTGGACTTTTTGTCCTCATCTTGGTAGTTTTTTTTTTGTGTTGTTTCTTCTTTCACTACGTTTCGGCCAATTTTCACCTCTGGCCTTCTTCAGGTGATTTACCGCGACCTCTGATAAGAATGCTGAGTCTTGTAACCATATCCCCAGTAATTACTGCCTTCCATAGTTGTTGTCTATCGCACCATGTTTTTGACGTCTTATAAATCCTAATCTGGTCTTCCAGAGTCGGGTCCGTACCGAATTTTTGTACTTGTCTTTAACTGGAATCATTTTGAGATGAGGCTTCTTAAAAAAAAACTACCAAGATGAGGACAAAAAGTCCGCAATAAATAAAAACTAATTCTCAGATTAAGAAGCCTCTTCTTTTTGTTTATATTTTTAAATAGTTTATTTTTCAATTTTTTTTTTTTTTTTTTTTTTTTTTTTTCCAAAATAGAAAGTTTCTCAAAAAACATTATCAAAATTTCACACATTATATATTGAGATATTTCTGAGACATTGCTCTTTTTTGCTTGCTTCATAATTTTTTGAGGAATTTGCTTCCACGGGTCAGAGATGAAATTTACATCTTCCTGGTTATAGTTTAAGGTGTCTTCTAACTGAGTGTAGAATTTCTGGAATTATGGTAAAGATTGGTCACTTCGATTTTGCGAAACAAAGTAACATTTAAAGCTTAGTCTCGGAAAAAAAACAATTTTTCAAAATATTATTTCGCATTTTCGGCTTTTTGAAGCAAAATACCATTTTAACTCAATGTAAAAATGAATCAATGGATAAAAGCACATACAAAGTTCATATTTAGAAAGATTATTTTCTTTTCTTTCCAGCCATATAGATATTTCTAATATTGGACCAGAAATAGACAAGAAATTGAGAGTTGAATTGACTAAGTTTCAAATTTGTCAGTTTCAAACAAAATCAGATATTGACTGAAAATGCTATCAATACACAAGAAAATAAATGGCTTCCTTAGAAAGCAAAACTACTAAATTAAGAACCAAAAAACCGAATTGGAAACTGCAGTATCATGTGAAAAAAACAAATAAAACCGATACCAAAATATAAATTGCCAAACCACCCAACTCTTTTTTTAAAGATTTTTTTACATACATTTAAACAGATATACATGATATATAAGAGATTAGTTTGTCTCTAATTTCATTTTAAAATGAGTTAGAACTAATTTGTTTGCACATGAGTATTACTATTGTTTCTCCATGTTTAAATGGTTACAATTATTGCGATCTAATGCTTATAATTCTGTTCAATATTAATCATTCGTTTGCATACAGTGAAGTGCTTACAAGTATTGCTATTTAACACTAATTATTCTATTCTGCTTATTCATTTGTTTGCCCACAGTTAAATGGTTCCAAGAATTGAAATGTATCACCAACAATTCAATTAAACATCGGTCATTTGCTTATATACAATTAAACGATCAAACAGTTCTATTTCTTATAATTCAATTTAGCATGTCATTTGCTTGCATGCAGTTTAAGTGTCAAACAGTTCTATTTCACTCATAGATAGGACCCTATTAGGTGCTACCATTTCAGGCCTGAGTGGACCTGGGAGTGATGGCAATGAAGGGGTACTTCACATACCCCAAAGCTCCAACATTACCAGAGTCTTATCATCAAGTGGTTCAATATCATATCCAGGACACTCATTGCAGTGGGAAGTGGGTCTTACTCCTCTGCAGAGATGCAGTCTGTGTATTATTCTAAAGCACCAGCTGAATAGGCTTGCTAAAACATAGGGTCTAAGTTAAAATAGAGAAAGAAAGTGCCATGATTACCAAGAGAGTGTGTAAGGACTATGAGACAAACACCTTGTATTGTCAGACAGCAGGATATAAGGAGCGAGAGAGAGAGAGAATATAGGGCAAAGAGTGAGACAGAGGCAGATACCACCTAAAAACCTGTTTAGTATAGTTTTAAAAGTTTCCAGGCTTGACTAATAATTTCTGGAAATTTAGTTGAAATTGACCTAAAAAAAAAAGCGTAACCTTATATATATAGTGAATTATAAGATAATGGATATTTTTGTTTTTGGCTTTAGTTTTTTTTTGTTTTTTGTTTTTTTTTTTAAACAACAAAAAAATCATGGGTTACGAAGGGGAATATATTTCTTGAAATTAAATGGAGAAAACAGCGTTTGTATAATAAAAACCCGAGACAGTGAAAAAAAATCCAGTGTGAACTCAGCTACAAATGATGAGAATTTTCAACTGGTGAAGCAGAAAAGCTCAGAAGATGAAATTTTAAAAATTGTAAGCGATAAAACTTTTTCTAATTGCCAAGAAGAAACAAGAACTGAAGATGCTACACTTGTTAACCCTTCTTCCTCTGTGTCAGGTTGGAGTGGGGGGATGGGGGTTCCTTTGGCATTGGGGTTAACATTTAGGACTTCCGCATCTTAATAAACAAGTTTGAACTCGCGTCTTTCGCTATTGGATTGATGCCCTCGAGGAAATGTATAAATATCCTTATCCCTTCAGATATCTATAAGTAAAGCTGGCGACCATAGTTGAGGGTGACCCGAAGGCTCTCTTTTCGATAGCTACTACACCAAGGTGTAGGGGAGGGCGTTACTCCTTTCCCTGGATTGCTCCACTTTACCCTTGATCCGTACCTTACAATGCTGAGTGTTAAGCAAGGAGGCATCAAGTACCATTTTTTGAGTCTTTGGTATGACTCGACCTGGGATTGAACCCAGGTCTCCCAGGCCATTGGCGAACACTCTAACCGCTAGGCCAATGTCCGGTTTACTAGAGTGAATTTGGCATTAAATAATCCAGGAAGGTTGATATGCCATTAAACATAAAATTAAACCAAATCACTTTTGGACTGTTAACTTCGGAAAAGTATAAAACCTAGCAATAAGTTAAATAGTAACTCTACTGTTCTTCTACAAGGAAGGCTTTAGCATTGCATTACCCATAGAGGTTGATATGCCATTAAACAAAGGAACCAAACTAAATCCTTCCCAGACTAATACCCTTAGAAAAGGCATTACCCCCCTTATCCTTCCAGCTCTGGTTTAAGTACTACCACTACTGTTTTTCTCCAAGGAGGGCTTTGGCATAAAATAACCCAGGAAGATTGATATGCCATTAAACAAAGAAGCTACTACCTTCAGCCTGCATGGTCATCTTTCAGAACTTGTCAGTTAGTATGAGCATCTTTTTTTAACATTTATGATGAGCAGGAGGCAAGAAATCAAAAACGTCATCTGCAATGTGTCGTTCCAATAAAAAATGTGGCTCAACCAATTCTTGTCAATCCACCAGAGACACTGAAAAACTTTTTTAGCATGAACTGTTGGAAATTTCAAACATTTTTTCTTAACACAAGAAAACAGAATCAGAAACTGGGAATACATGCCAACTTTCAAAGTACGAGGGCAAATTAATTGCTTAGAATAGACTTGCTGCATCCCCGGCCAAAGCAATCCTTGTAGAAAAATAATTGGGACAGTATTTAACACATAGCTGGATCAAATAAGGGGTTCATGCCTTTCTAAGGGTATTGGTCTGAAAGTAAACATTACAATGCAACTAGAGACTGGACTTCCTTCTTGTGATGTCGCTCTCCAGCAAGTTAACCACTACACCATAGAGAATCCCCTTTTTTTTATTTGGTTTGATTTCTTTCTCAAATGGCATATCAACCTTCCTGGGTTAATACCAAAGCCATCTTTGTAGAACGACAACAGAGATAATATTTAACTTATAGCTCATAGTGGTGGTGTTAATGGGTTCATACCTTTCCCAAGCGTATTAGTGATTTGGTTTGGTTCCTTTTTTTAATGGCATTTCAATCTTTGTGGGTTATTTAATGCCCAATCAATCCTGGTTGAAGAACAGTTGGAAGGAGGGACAGTCACTAAGAGAAGGATATAATTTGGGGGCAGTAAAAGGCATCTAAAAGGTTTTGGTTTGGTTTGGTTTATTTATTTATTTTTTTGGAGGTGCCCGTGGTGTAATGGTTATCGTCATAGGAAATGGACACGGCGACACGAGTTCAAACCCTGGACGAGACTGATTGCATTTAACATAGCACTAATACCCTTGGAAAAGGTATGAATCCAATTATTCTCCCTCCGGCTATGGGTAAATAATAGGGCAGACTAGGTTCTGCAGCCTTGGTGAGGCAACTAGTCTAGGAGAAGGAAAACTCTGAATTCAAACTTTTTAAACCCCGCTTAAAAATGGACTTTGTGTCATATCCTGCCCGAGCAGAGGGGTTGGTAAATATGATATGATTTATGAATTTTTATATTTAAGTGTCAATTGCTGCTAAACTAATTCTTAGATATCAGAATTTATAAGAGATATTTATAAGATATATATATCTATATATATATATATATATATATACAGAGTCCCTGTGGCTAACATGGTGACCTGTGACCTCATATTCGGTGCATTCTCACTCTAGTTTGATATTACATTTACTGTTCCGCAAGGATGGTTTTGGCATTAAATAACCCACAGAGGTTGATATGTTATAAAATAGAATAACCAAATCATCAGCCTCAGCCTGAGCTGCTTCAGTCATGTGATATACTAGCAAGTACCAAAATATTAACAATCTTGTGACTAACCCTAATGGTTTTATTCAATGTCCCTATCATCACTTCTAAAGCCATTTTCTGGGGTAAGGACTAACCCCTCTCTAACCCCTGGACCTTTATCTTTAGAATCTTTTTAAGTTGTATGATGATGTGATAGAAATATTGATAACTATATCTCTGCAGACAGGCTCTTCATTTCTTCGTGGTCTGTTGATTACTGAAGTTGATTGATAAGTTGATAGCTGGATAAGAATCAAGAATTTGGCAGTCATCCCCCCCTTTTTTTTTTAAATTTTTCTTTTGTTTATTTATTTATTTATTTTAAACAAACCTCTTTCCAACTTTAATCAGTTTCTGAATGAATGCACTCTGTGTGTACTGACACAAGGAAATTCAACAGGCATATTTCAATGCCTTCCTTAACAATGTCCCCCTTCTTCACTGTGAGACATGGGGTCTGCCCTCATTTCAGGCCCTCTCACTTATTTTCAGTTTATCAGCTGGATGGTTTGTAGATACAAGTACCTCCTAGAAACATGACAGGGTTCTGTGTTTTTGTTTTTGGCTTTTTTTTTTTTACTGTGAAAAGATTTTCCCTAAAAAAATTTCCATATTTTGCTTCAAACTGTTTTTATATTGGCCCATCAGCTAAGGCTCAATTTATGCAGTATCTTGGATATGACACTAACCATCTGATGGCGAGGTTCAACTTCTGGAGATTTGGGGAATGTGGAGTACCCCTTCTTAGCCTGTAGAGTACTGCTTCTCTGCAAAAGGGCTAAGACCCACCCCACTTCCCAATGAGTGTTCTGAATGTGACATTAAACTATTTGATGGCAAGGAATGTGGAATACCCCTTCATTGCCATTACTCCCATGTCAACTCTGCCAGTGTGGTAGTACTTCGTAGAGGTCCATCTATTGGTGAAATAGAAGAATTTAATCTTTTAATAAGGATTATTACAGCCGAGTCAGCTGAGCCTGTAGAGATTTGCATCTCTGCAGAAGGGCTAAGACCCACCACACTTCCCAATGAGTGTTCTGGATGTGACATTAAACTATTTGATGGCAAGGAATGTGGAATAACCCTTCATTGCCATTACTCCCAGGTCTACTCTGACTCTGAGTGGGAGTACCTGATAGGGTCCTATTAATGGGTCAAATAGAATAAACTATGAGCAAACAAATGACTGATGTTAAATTTTGACTTGAAACTATTTGTGTGCAAAAAAGAGCTCAGATGCGATTATTAATATCATCTACAAAATGTGTTTACAAATCATTTATATATTTAATATATATGTATAAAGAGGATTTGGCTTTAATAACCTACAATGGTTGATATGCCATAAAACCCAACCAAACCAAATCATATATATTTAATATATATGTATAAAGAGGATTTGGCATTAAATAACCTACAATGGTTGATATGCCATAAAATCCAACCAAACCAAATCATATATATTTAATATATATGTATAAAGAGGATTTGGCATTAAATAACCTACAATGGTTGATATGCCATAAAATCCAACCAAACCAAATCATATATATTTAATATATATGTATAAAGAGGATTTGGCATTAAATAACCTACAATGGTTGATATGCCATAAAATCCAATCAAATGAAACTAGGGATTGTTATCAATATAAAATAGAATAACTTGAAACTGTGTGACTGTGTACAAACAAATGAGCTCTTAGTCAAGCATAGTTACCTAAAACTATTCACTCAAAATTCTCTATAATATATATATGTATTAACCCCATTTGGCATTAGATAACCCACAAGGGTTGATATGCTATTAAAACAAATAACCTCACCTTATATTGGCCTCGTTGTTAGATTGAAATGGTTAATACTTATATAATTTGTAGGAACAAGAAGGAATTATCTCCCTTGTTTCTGATTGTATAATTGGAGGTTCGACCGTGTGAGAGGAAGGTTAGTAATTTTAATCAATACTTTCCCACTCAACCTGCTTCCGATCCTGTTCACAGCACCTTGTAGACCCCTCCAGCGAGTGTCCTGGATATGACACTAAACAGTCTGATGGTGAGGTTCCAGTAATGCTGGAGCTTTGAGGAATACAGATGCCCATTCATTGCCATTGCTCCCAGGTCCACTCGTTTCCCGAATGGTAGCACCTGATAGGGTCCTTTCTATGAGTCAGATAGAACTAAAATGCGTACTTTTGCTTAACTGAATTACTTGAAATAGAACTGTTTTTGACATTGACACTGTACTTACGCTAAACTGAACTGTTTGAATTAGAACTGTTTGACTAAACTAAATAGCTTGAAATAGAAATGTTTTTGATAATTAAACTGTGTACTCGTGCTAAATTAAATTGTTTGAAATAGAACTGATTATTTGTATAAAAATGGATTTGGCATTAAATATCCTACAAAGGTTGATATGCCATAAAACATAAATAACCAACCAACCAACCATCTCTCTCTCTCTCTGAAAAAAAATTAGTCATTCTTGCTGCTATCATAAATTAATTGGGGGTACTTGTTGTCCCCACCCTTTGTTGACTAAACAGAATAGCTTGAAATAGAAATGTTTTTGACATTTAAACTGTGCACTAGAGCCTCACCATCAGATTGTTTAGTGTCATATCCAAGACACTTGTTGGGGGAGTCTTACCCCTCTGCAGAGATGCAGTCAATGTATTCTAGAGCCGCAGCTGGCTGGGCCATAAAAATGTTTTTTGTGTTAAAGGTGAAGGGACAGTCGATCACAATACAATAACTGGATGCTTCTAGAAATTTCACTTGAATTATTAGAACCTTAATAATCAGAGGAGGACGAGTATGCTGTACTCCCAGTCATCCCAAATGAGTATCACTGAGGTTTCGCTTCTTACTATCCAGTGTAGCTCATCACCATCACAACCTCAGCAAAAGCACCTGGAGCTGCCGAATTTTTCCTCATTTTAACAAAAATATTGCAAAATAGTATTCTTTGAATGCAATTTTCTAACCTGTAGGCATTAAATAACCCTGTATGGGTTGACATGCTGTTAACATCAGTCAAAACTAATAAGAAACATCTCAACTAATTAAAGTAAGGTGTCTGAATTTCTTAGACAAAACTTGATGATTTTTATCGTTCACGGTTTTCAGACTATTGTCTTCATCTTTGTTGTTATATTCACCACGTTTCAGCCGATATGTCCGCTGGCCTTCTTCAGGTGTTTGTCAAACTCGGGAGTCTACACGGAACTTCGAACCACATCCTTTATTTAATCCAGTGGGGGTGGGGGTCACTTGTTCTGATTCCATTAACCATAAGCAGGTTTAAATGCTAAGTATTCCTCTATTGCTATTCGCCTGCAGTCAGGAATGAATCTGCAACCTCCTGATGCTTGTCTCTTTGGAAGCTAAAGGAACCAACACCTATAACTATTATGCAGGACACGTAGCATAATGGCTGAAATGTTGTGAATATAATAAAGATGAAGACTATAGTCCGAAACCCCTGAACGATAATTAAAGTAACTAGCAAACATACTAGGCTAATACAGTGTAACCCAGATATAAGAGAGTTGTCAGGACCGGAGAAGAAGTCTCTTATATCTGAGTTTCTCCTATTTTATATACATTAATACAGGCTCTAATTTGGGGACAGAGAAAATCTATCTTATATCAGGGTTACACTGTACATGAAAAATATTTTCAAACAAAATTATTGTATGTCTTATAAAGTTCTTAATTGGAGGTGCCCATGGTGTAATGGTTATCATCGTAAGAAATGGACATGGCGACACGAGTTCAAATCCTGGATGAGACTGATTGCATTTCACATAGCACTAATACCCTTGGGAAAGGTATGAATCCAATTATTCTCCCTCCAGCTATGGGTAAATAATAGGACAGACTGGGTTCTTCAGCCTTTAGGTGGCAACTAGTCTAGGAGAAGGAAAACTCTGAATTCAAACCTGTCAAACTCCGTTTAAAAATTGACCTTGTGTCATATCCTGCCCGAGCGGAGGGGGGTAAATATGGATTTAGTTCTTAATTTCTCATGCCAAAAGTAAATGGAGAAGATTCACTTTTTTTTTTTAAATCTTTGCTTTTATCTTCTGGGTGATAAGATTGTTCTATTTACCTATTTTCCACAAAAATTCTACATAGATTCTCTACTGGACGCTAACAAAACGGCTGGAGAAGAAGCTAGACGGCAATTACACAAGAATGCTGCGAGCAATCTTGAACAAGTCCTGGCGGCAACACCTCACAAGACACCAACTGTACGGCCACCTGCCTCCTATCACGAAAACTATTCAAGTTAGACGAACCAGACATGCAGGGCACTGCTGGAAAAGCAGGGACGAACTCATAAGAGATGTACTCTTGTGGACCCCCACACATGGCCGTGCAAAAGCAGGACGACCAGCACGAACATACATTCAGCAACTATGTGAGGATACGGGATGTTGTCCTGAAGACCTGCCTAGGGCGATGAACGATAGGGAGGAGTGGCGAGAGAGGGCCAGGGATATCCGTGCTACCAGCGCGATATGATGATGATGATTATCAAAGACAGAAAAGCAAAGTTTCAGGGGAATAAATGGCTCCTCTCTATTCCTTTATGACAAATTTTCTCTCTTTCTTTGATTTTAATGGCATATCAACCTTTCTGAATTATTTAATACCAAAGTTATCCTTATGGAAGATTAGTAGTGATACTATTTAACCCATGACTGGGGTGGATAAGGTGTTTATATCTTTCCCAAGGGCATTAGTCTAAAAGTGAATGTAATAGTAGGACTGGAGTTAAAAATCCACATTATATAATCTTGCTATCCAGCATTTCAGCCATTGCACTATGATTACTTCCCCTTTACAACAATTGTGATTAAGAAATAACACACAACACTTTGGGGATGGCATCATAGTGATTATCAAATACCAGTTTCTATAAAATAGATAAAGTTAAGCAATCATGAGCATGGTCAGTACCTTTGATGGGTGACGATTTAGCAACAGGAGCAATTGTGAACAATCTACAGACTTTGTGCCTAATTCATCAAAGCTTAGTAAATAGCAAGTTAAGCAACTATAAGACAGGTCAGGACTTAGATGGGTGATCAATTTATAACAGCAGCTATTTGTGAGGCCTGTTTGGCAGACTGAGCATAGCTTAGTAAATAACAAGTTAAGCAACCATAAGACAGGTCAGGACTTAGATGGGTGATCAATTTATAACAGCAGCTATTTGTGAGGCCTGTTTGGCAGACTGAGCATAGCTTAGTAAATATCAAGTTAAGCAACTATAAGACAGGTCAGGACTTAGATGGGTGATCAATTTATAACAGCAGCTATTTGTGAGGCCTATTTGGCAGACTGAACATTGCTTAGTAAATATCAAGTTAAGCAACTATAAGACAGGTCAGGACTTAGATGGGTGATCAATTTATAACAGCAGCTATTTGTGAGGCCTATTTGGCAGACTGAGCATTGCTTAGTAAATCTCAAGTTAAGCAACTATAAGACAGGTTAGGCCTTAGATGGGTGATCAATTTATAACAGCAGCTATTTGTGAGGCCTATTTGGCAGACTGAGCATAGCTTAGTAAATAACAAGTTAAGCAACAATGAGCCGAGTCAGTATTTTGATTGGTAAACATTTAGTAATACCATAGTCTCAGCAACGTGAGGCCCGTTTGCCAAATTAAGTAAAGGTATATAATGATTTGTTTTTATTTTTATTCAAGTTCATATGATTTTGTTTCAGAATCTAAAGAAAAAAATTTTCATTTTTAATTACAAAGTTGTTGTAGAAGCTCTTACGTGAACAATCATTAATTATGTGCCAAGGCACCTTCACTGAAATTTAATTATATTTTAGTAAAATGACTTTTGCATATTTGTCACCATGAATTAATAATGAAATTAAAATTTAGTGATTGGTTATCTCAGGTCACAGAGTGCAGAGACAAGTTTCCAAGAAAGTGAAGAGAGTATACAACGAAATC